>PVIW01000480.1:147721-486445 GCA_004026585.1 Noctilio leporinus | reverse complement strand
TAGTTCTTGCAGCTTTGTGGTTAGGTCGTTTTTATAAACTTCTTGTAACCTTTTTTGGAAGGCCTGTATTGCTATAAATTTCCCCCTGAGAACTGCCTTTGCTGTATCCCGTAGGTTTTGGGCTGTTGTGTGTTCATTGTCATTTGTTTCCAGGAACTTTTTGATTTCATCTTTGATCTCATTGTTGACCCCTTCATTGATTAAAAGCATGTTATTCAGTCTCCATGGGTTAGAGAATTTTTGTTTTTTTCCCTTGAGATTGGTTTCTAGTTTCAAGCCATTGTGATCTGAGAAGATACTTCAAGACATGTTTTCCACGGCTCAAAACTGTTTTTGAACTTTTAGTGCTTCTGCTGTTTTTTATTTCACCTCTTCCACAGCAGCAAAATGTTTCCCTTTAAGAACTTTTTTCATCTGCGTAAACAAAATAAGTCACACTGTAGGGGTGGGAGATGTATGGGGGTCATGCCGGTTTTTTTTTTTTTTTTTTTTTTTTTGTCAAAATGCTCAGTGTCATCTGGGAAGGTGTGCTCAAAAGTCCCCCATCATGAAATAAGCAAAGGTGTTGAGGAGACATAAAACACAAATTCACTGAAGCTAAATGCAGTCTCTCACAAGAAGTCTGGCTGGCACACCGATACAGATGGGTTCCCAGAACACTCACCTAGGCTGGGAGCCTGCACTGCAAGTGGTCCACCCTCCAGAAGATAATTCTGTTGGGGTGGGGTGGGGTGGGGATGGGGATGAGGATGTGCACTCGTACGTAAACACACACCTATGTGAAAAGTTAATACCACATGTCCTCACTTAATACAGGGGACTAATGAACAAGCAAACAAAATAGAACCAGAGACATGAACAAGGAACACACTTTCAGTGTACCAAGGAGAGGGGAAGGTGGGAGGGGAAGAAGGAGGCAAAGAAGAGGAACAGTTTAGTCAAGGAACTCGCACAGACAACCCACGGACATGAACATGTGGGATTGACTGTGGGGGAATGGGGCGGGGGGGGGGCGGGTAAGGACGGTGTGGAAGGAAAGAATAGAGTTGGAAAAAATGAGATGAATGTACTGTAACAACAATAAAAAATAAATTTAACAAAAAGAAAAGTTAAAATATAATTTAAAAATTACTAACTTAAAAGATCGAACTTCAACTTCTATGCTGGCTTTGCCTTTGCAAACTGAAGGACTTAGTCTTTGGTTTAATACAACACATATGAAAAAACAACTGAGCTTTGGGCACAACTACTACTGTTGGTATTTCCCAATCATCTTCAAATAATTCTGCTGAAGATAATGGAAGACTTTGTTTGATACAACTTTAATTCTTATAGAATCACCTGAAGAACTGAACTAAGTACCAATGGCTGACCAACAAATTAGAAAGCAGGTTTAAGAGTTATAATAGAGTTATGTTTTAGTCTCCTAACTTTCGGCCATTTAAAAATTGTACTTTAATCCTCTGATACAAAGTTTAAAGAAAATTTCATGTTATCATGCATAAAGATAGGAAGTTGTTCTGCATTGACAATAAGTTTTTACTATTACAAAGCAAGGAGCGGCAATGCTAGCTAGCTGCATTAACACATCACTCCCAATACCTCTGGCTTAACACAGTACAAATTCTTTTCATTAGTACAAAATTTAATGCAGGTTGGAGAGCTCTCCTAAGTGACCCTTTACCAGTTCAGGGATCTGGGCTTCTTCCATCCTATGGTCTGTCTCCTGGAGTTCTCAGGTAGTGATGGGACAAAGAGAGCACAGGCAACCAGACCTGGGATCTTTGGTATTCTAGTGCCAAGTCACCTGGCTCCAACTGAACTGCAAGAGGAACTGCAAAATATATTTTTCCAGTGTGCCAAAGAGGAAAATGACAACTTCTAATTGAATACCCAGTATTACCTTTGCCATGGCCTCAAGAAAGTTACTATTTAGTTACTGCCGAGAGAAAGCTTCACATACTTGAACTCATTAAAAAAACAACAACAACAACAAAAACAGTCTTTGAAAATTATTCTTCAAAATTCACTTCATCAACGACTTTCATCAAATAGCAACTCAATACATTCATTGGGAATACTTAGCCTATAGCTCACCCAGTTAAATTAGGTAAACATATAAAATGCCTAGTCTAGCATGCAGTACATGTAGTAAGTACTCAGCAAGCATTGATTGCCCCCTCAAGGCAAAGTTGTACTGCTTGGAATGAAATGCTTCTCTACCAAGGTTTTTATGTGTTGAGGGCAGGCAACTGCAACACTTGCTTTAACATTTTTCATGCCTAAACCAGCTCTGATGTGCTATGTTTGAATCACTCATCTCAACTGAGCTTTTATCAAAGTATTTTAGCAAATTCAAAGTTGCTTAAAACACTCTTGCATTCCACTGCCAGATGGAAGAAATACTAGTTAAGTTTCACTTAATAATTAATAATAAAATATTAACCTACTATTCTGGTCTCTGAAACATGGGTGCTCTCTCAACATGGAGGACCAGTTCTTTAGGGAAAACCTCAGTGCTTATAAAAATCATTATTAAACCAAATGCTATTTATGGAAGCCAGTTCTAGACAAGGGTTGTGATATCCATCCATTCCTCTGGATTTCCTAAATATAAACCTTGGATCAAGTTAGTCTCTTGGAACTCAACTTAGAACCTGAAAGAGCCTTTCCTTACTGAGTTGGACTTTCAGCTTTTATGAGTTTGTTACAAGATAAATAAGATCTGCTCCTGCACTTTTTAGAAGACTGGTATATGTTATCTGATGTATCTATAATGATCTCATAAAGTAAGTAGTTTCTTACACAAATTAGGGCCAAGAAAAAAAAAGTGTCTTTTGAAAAAATTTGTGTCTTCTGTTTTCTGATGTGAACTCACTTTATTAAGTTTCTTTTTAAAAACTGGCTTTCCAGACAACTACGGAGATAGTAAAAAAGGTGAGTAGTTGCCAGGGATTAATGAGAGAGAGGAATAAATGGGTAGAGTGCAGAGGATTTTTAGAACAGTGGAACTATTTAGTATCACAATGTAATGATGGATACATGGCATTTGTCAGAATGCTTAGAATGCACAATACCAAGAGTGACGTCTAATGTAAGCTATGCATTTTGGGTGAGTATGATATGTTAATCACTGTTGGTTCATCAATTGCACGAAATGTACCACTCTGATTAATGAAGAACGTTGAGATAGTGGGGACAGGGAGAGTATAAGACATCTCTGTCCCTTCCCCTCAATTTTGCTGTGAACCTAAAATTTCTTGAAAAAATGAAGTCTATTAAATGTGTTTTTTAAAAGGAAATAATGTATTTTGTCAGTAATTTTTTTCAAGTTTATATTTTGTATACCAACTGTGTTTGTTACCTACTTAAAATTAAGGATAATTTTTATATGTTACCTATGTTAATATACAAAATTATACATGATATAATGTATAACATGTCATATATAACATTAACTATGTATATAAAACATATACATGTGTATGTATATATTTAACATTTCAAAGCATCTAACAGCAAGCACAGAGTTAAATTCTGCCACAAGAGTTACTTTAACTCTCAGGGTGGTGGGTTAGCTTGTGTGCTCTCTTTCTGCTTTCCCTGGACTTGATTTTCTTTCTGTTTTATTGTTTGAGTTGTGTATAACAATACATATATATTTGGTCTTAATTGCTAATTGTAGTATCTTTCCTATACATACTCAATTTACATTCTTTATGACAGTCCACTTTTACCCCTTGTTCAAACAATATAAACTGGCTCCCATATAATATTCATTTTCTAAATGAAGGTGAAAAATACAATTCTAGGACTTCAAAACTCCTCATTGGAAAGTTCCTGGTGTATAACTTAAGCCAATTAAGACTACATTTACTTGGTTTGTCCCAGGTAGAAAAGCAAAATGCCACACTACACAGAGCTTAAGCTGTATGGTTTAGTGAACGGGCAAGGCCTTACTTTCCAGTACAAATAACCTGAAATGTAAAATGCATCAAAACTAAACAGTTGGAGGATATTGGTAGATTAATGTTTTTGATTACTGAGTGTCTTCATCTCTGGTAAATGTGCATATGAACTATAATTAATCTGGAAAATAATCCCTCAAGAAGTTAAATCACTTTAGAGCTATTATCTCATTTTTCTAAATGCATGTCTAGGAATACGGTATGATTTGGAAACACTTTTCTTAAGGAATGACTAATGCAGGGTAGCACTTAGAATCAGCCAGACTTCAAATTTAATCTCACTCTGATAAATAGCCTGAGCTATGACTGAACCTCCCTGAACCTCAGTTTCCATCTGCTATACAGAAGTACTAAAAATGTCTTGTGTATATATAACTTTCTATGTACTGAATTAGGATGTTTGACATTATAAAAAAACATTCTGGCTGGAGAGAGACTGCCCCTTCGTGGGCTAGCTGATTCTTAGAGCAAAGGGTCCAGCCTGAGGCAAGACTTTGAAATGCAAATTAACCAATTCTGAGCCACCCCCTCTTCCATCAGGCCTTTGCGTCAGTGCCCAGTGGCTATATTCCTCATCAACCCAGGGCCCCGCACCACACAACTAGGGAACACCCGAAAGGCCAGAGTAGCCAATCCTAAACTATTTACCTTGCCCTGCCTTGCCTTTCCTGTGGAAACCTGAGTGTCCCCCACCCCACCCTCTCCCGTCTTCTGCTTCCTGTCTACCCTGTCATTCTCCATTGCATGGTGCCTGTGTCTTCTGTGTCAAGTACCCAGAGTATAACATACTTTGTTTCTTCTTGAGCATCCTCTCTGTCTTATTTTACGGCCACATCTGAATGGTCATCTCATAAAGAATACAAAACAACAAACGTCTCTGAGTCACTGTGAAAATAGAATGAATTAAAATATAATGCCACCATGATAGTGCCTGGTACTAAGAAAACATTCAATTAATGGTAGTTATTAGGAAAAATAAGTCTAACAGAGGAGATATGCTCCAATATTTCTGATCCGGAGAGTAGCCCATGTCCTGGGTGTATCTGAATATAAAGCTATGGAACGTCTGAACCTCTGCCTCTTTCCACAGCATCTGAGATAAGGGAAAAAATGCCGGACCACTGCTGCATTCTTATGAATTTTTTGTTTGTTTCTTTTTTGCCAGAGGGATTGCCTGTCTCTTACTTTGATAGAGGCTGGAAGCAGAGGCTCCCCTCTTTCAATAATAGGTATGAATTCTGTCAACAGAATAGCCAATTTGAGCTTTTAGAGAGCAAGGGATTCACCTGAACTAGAGACATAAAGAGTTTATTATTCTTAACGAAATAAAGATGAAAGGGACACATACCAGCTCAAAAGAAGGAAAAGAAATCCCTGACTGGATTTGACGTCCACATTTAGTTTCTAGGGGAAGTGCCAAACGGTCCCTGCCATGTGGGAGGTGCTCCTGCCCATCCTGGGTGCAATCAGCTCAAGTTTCTTTATAGGCCAGGAGAGAGGTTTATTGTTTCAATAAAATAATTTGATAGGTATCTCTTGCGTAACTCTATGTATAATGTACCATATTACATCTAAATCCTAGCCAATTTTTTTTCTGGCTGTGACTGAAGCCAGTTTCATCCCTTCTAGTCATTTAATTTAGTGGTGGTTTCTTAAAAAAACAAACAAGAAACATAACATGGATTCTTGTCACTTTGCAGTTGTTTTTTTAAGAGTAATAAATCAATCTTCTTTTCATTGAAAGTAATCCTAGGATGTAATCCTGGGATGGGCTAGGGGAAAGATGGATGAAAACCTAAAAGTTCAGAAATAAAGGCTCCCGAGGACTGTTGTAACATTTTAGAAACTCAGAGGTCACCCAAAAGATTCCTCGAGGTTCTGATAATATGATTTGTAACATGAAAGATATGGTGACCAGCCCTCACAAACAATAGGGCCTGATGGATTAGGTGACCTGTGTCTGCTACTTTCTCTAGACCAATTGCTTACCAGAGACAAAAACAAAACAAAACGGGGCGGGGGGCGGGGGCCGTGCAAAAAATACCCCAGCAACTTCCAAAGACCTGGCTGGTATGGCTCAGTGGATTGAACACTGGCCATGAACCAAAGGGTTGCTGGTTTGATTTTCAGTCAGGACACATGCCTGGGTTGTGGGCCAGGTCCCCAGTTAGAGGAATTGTGAGAGCAGCCACACATTGATATTTCTCCCTCTTCCTTACTCTCTCCCTTCCCCTTTCTCTAAAAATAAGTAGTCTTTAAAAGCAAAGCATGGCCCTGGCTGGTGGCATAATGGATAAGGCATAGGCCTGTGAACCCTAAGGTTGCTGGTTCGATTCCTAGCCAGGGCACAGAACCAGGTTGCAAGCCAGGTCTCCAGCCAGTTTCTTGGCTGGAGGCAGGTGAAAGGCAGCCATGCATTGATGTCTCTTTCCCTCTCTGCCTCTCTCCCTACACCTCTCTCTCAAAATAATAAATAAAATCTTTAAAAAAATTTTTTAAATAAAAAAATCAAAACAAAACAAAACAAAAAACCTCTTTAGGAAAATTACATCACCTATAGCCAGAAATTACCTCTGAATGTTTTATTTTTTAATTTATTTAAAAAATATTTTATTTACTATACTTAGAGGGGAAGGGAAAGAAGTAAAGAGGGAGAGAGACATCAACGTATGGTTGCCTTTCACCTGCCTCCAGCTACAGAGCTGACTGGAGACCTGGCTTGCAACCTTGTTATGTGCCCTGGCTGGGAATCAAACCAGCGACCTTTGGGTTTGCAGGCTGGCACCTTAGCCACTGTGCCACCAGCCAGGGCCCCTCTGAATGTTTTATATCAAAACCTGGTCCCCCTGGCTGGTGGCACAGTGGATAAGGCGCCGGCCTGCGAACCCAAAGGTCGCAGGTTCGATTCCCCAGCCAAGGGCACATAACCAGGTTGCAAACCAGGTCTCCAGTCAGGTCTGTGGCTGGAGGCAGGTGAAACGCAACCATACATTGAAGTCTCTCTCCCTCTCTGCCTCTCTCCCTTCCCCTCTTTCTAAAAATAATGAAATAAAATCTTAAAAAAAAAAAAAAAAAAAACCTGGCAACCAATTAAAAAGTATCAAGCACATAAGAAGATGAAACTGAAAGAAACAGGAATTTAGGTGTTGGAGTAATTCAACAGAATTTTTTAAAATTATGATTAATACGTTTAAGAAATTAAAAGGCAAGATTGAGAATTTTGGCAGAGAATTGGAAATTAAAATTAAAAAATTTAAAAGATGGCTGCAGAGAAAACCACACCTAGACAATACCAGTAAAACCAAAGACAAAATCTTAAAGCAAGCAAAAGCAAAAAAAAAAAAAAAAGACAAAGGTGCTGGCACTTCTTCCTTCCGCAGGGTGGTGCTTGAAGGGGAAAGTGCCTTGTGGGAACTGGTATATAACAGGGGAAATTGGTCTGGGGTTTGCTTTGCTCTGTGTTTCCATTTGCAGTTACTTTGAGGAGATCGAGTCTGCATTCCCCAATTTCAAAATTCTTAAGAGCATTTACTTAATGGCAACATGTATTCATTTGCCATTGCTATGCACTGTATGTATTAACTGCCTTTGAGTGCTGATGGCACGGTATGCCTCCTGTTACGATACCCAATTTTAGATGAGCAAGGCAAAGGCTTAGAGAAGTTAAATACTTTGGCTAAGGTCATGAGGCTAGGAGAAGGGAAAGCCTGATTTCATGGCCCTTGGGCACCTAACCCTTTGTCATCCAATGAAACTGCCTGTGGGAGGATTCTGACTCTACTTTCTACCAGCCCTCAAACTGCCAAGACTTATGCTAGTGTCTTGCTCAAATAATAGTAATAACAGCAACACTAACAATAACAGCTAATTTTATAGAACACATATAACACATCAGAACTCATTACTTTTCAAACCCTTTTTGAGAGGTAGGTATTGATATTATTCCCATTTTACATTTTAAAACACTGAGGCACAGAGTGGTCAATTAACTTGTAAGCTCACACAGCTATTAAGTAGTGGAGCTGGAATCCAAAACTAGGCAGTTTAGCTATAGAGCCTGTTTGTAACCATCACATTTACTGCTTTTGCTATACTATCGTTTATTAACAATAAGAGGTTAAGGGAAAGAGAATGGTCTGTGGCCACAAGGATAAGGTTGGAAGCATCCTAATTGTGAGCCCTAAAACAGCACACAGGCCCTGGCTGGTAGCACAGTGGATAAGGCGCTGGCCTGCGAACCCAAAGGTCGCAGGTTCGATTCCCCAGCCAGGGCACATAACCAGTTTGCAAACCAGGTCCCCAGTCAGGCTGGAGGCAGGTGAAACACAACCATACATTGATGTCTCTCTCCCTCTCTGCCTCTCTGCCTCTCTCCCTTCCTTTCTAAAATAATGAAATAAAATCTTAAAAAAAAAAAAAAAGTGGTCTAATTAAAATAAAAATATAAAAACAGCACATAGCTTGGCTGTGAAAGACCATATTTGTAGAGATGTCAGGAAATGGCAAATGATCACCTAGGAAATCTAAATCTATTCCACTTGGCTTTAAGGACATTTTCTAGAACCCACGCAGTCACTTCTTTTCTCCACAAGGTGAATTCTTAACTCATCTCTTCACCCCAATTGTTTTTACCAGATATTTTTCATTGTGCTATTTTTGTATCCTTTCAAATTCAATTGCCTCTTACTTTATCCCTTAGCTTACGAAGGTATATGCCTGTTTTTGTGTTTGAGGTTAACTTTTGTTTCCTCTTGCTTTTACCTAGAAAGCCCCGTGAATGGCCTAAGCATCCTAGAATCAGTTTTTGTCCTTGAGGATTGCTGAGAGGTCATGGACCAGCAATGTATGTCCTTTAGCAGCACCCCTTATATTTCAGTACGTTGTGTATTCATCTTCAACCATATCAAAGTATTTCCTAATCTCACTTGTGATTTCTTCTTTGACCCATTTCTTAGTAGTATGTCATTTAAATTCTGCATATTTGTAAATTTCCCTAATTCTTTCTAATATTAATTTCAATGTCATTTGAATTGGAGAACATATATTGTACAATTTAAACCTTTTATGTTTATTTGAATTATTATAGTGGGTGTAAAGTAATAGTTCATTGTGGATTTGATTTTATCTCCCTGGTGACTGGTGATATTAAACATCTTTTTATTAAAAAAATCAAAAAGAAAAAGGTAAGTGAATTAGCTTTATATCAGAAATAGTCCTTTGCTGAGTCCCAAATAAGTTGAGGTTTGACAAAAATGCTAAAACCACCAGTTTGTTTAACAATGTTTAAGGAGAAAAATCACCATGGAAAATAACAGGCCTACTGCTTGGGAAGATGGTAAATGTTAACAGATGCTAGGACGAAAGTAAAGCTATCCAACTGCTCTCATTCTTCTGCATCAAGAAAACTGAATCATCTTCAACATTGAAAAGAGTAGGGTGAATGTTAAATGAGTCATAAATTTTACAACTCACACTCGACAAAGGAATTGAATTACAAAATATGACGGTCTGACTTTCTCTAAGGCCATATATATTTAATCCAATTCTGTAATTAACATCCAGTTTTAAATGTCGGTAGTCTCAGAAGAATGAATCCACATATCTTCGGTGGAAGTATTTCAAAGATGTCATAATCAAATATGCCTTTGCTTTAAATGGAGTTAGATGCGTAGAATTTCTTAAAAATAACATGGTTTTACTCTGTCTTATGGCTCATTTGGTTTCAAGAAACAGAAACCTACTCCAGATACTTCTAGTAAAAGAGCATTTATCATATAGCAGTTCCTGGTAAAATTCAAGAGAAGAGGTACAGCCAAGTGCCATGGGGAATTGGAGCTGGAACCGGAAAAGTCTTTAGAACTATAAGCTTTTTTCCTGGGGCTACATATTCTCTTGTCTATGTTTTTCTGTTTCCCCTGCTTTGCCTAGCACATCCTTGCAGACGGACTCTCTCTGTGTGCTCTCACAAGCATGGTCATCAATAGCTGTCAGGGTCTCTCATTTGAAAGGATCTTACAGCTCAGGGAACCACCACCACCTGACTCATAGCCTACGTCTCTCAGTTAAACTCTCAAGAGAGTCTTGCCTGCGGTGGCTCAGTGGATTGAATGCTGATCTGCAAACTGAAGGGTCACCGTTCAATTCCCAGTCAGGGCACATGCCTGGGTTGGGCCAGGTGCCCAGTTGGGGGCGTGCATGAATGGCAACCACACACTGATGTTTCTCTCCCTTTCTTTCTCCTTTCCTTCCCCTCTCTCTAAAAAGAAATAAATAAAAGCTTTTTAAAAATCTCAAGAGAAAATCAGATGGGTCTGGTTCATGGGTCAGGTTGCCATCTTTTTTTCTAATCAAAGAGGGTTGGGTTGATTTGGTATAAACATGGGAAAAACCCACAGCTGATGCTTGACTTGGGTGAGGGGGAGAAATCAGGACCCAGTTCTTCAGTGTCTTGGAATCTTTAGAATATCTTAAATGGTTACCAAGGACAACATGAAATATTGAACAGATTTTGGGAAAAAGCTATTAAAAGGGAAAAATGGACCTTTAATATATATGTAAATTATTCTCTACTTGGTAAGATTTAAGCTCACAAATTACTCTTCACCAATGAAGTGAAATTCAAAAATTAAAATAAAAACTTTAAGTGACACATTTGAACAAAAGACTTTTAAGGCAAACACCTATGAAGTTTATATCTAAGATCAACATAATGTGACACATTAGCCAAGGAATATTCAATTTAGATACATGCAACAAATAATTATTAATATATGGTTTTAATAATTTTTATTGTGTTTTGGCTTGACTGAGACAGTACGAAAATTTCAGGAGAGTCATCAGAAAGTTGAGTTTTCATTTGTTTCTGATGCCTTCACCTAACTGCGCTAGAGTTGGCTTCCAAATCAGAGCAAATCCTAGATCAGAAAGTTAATAGAAATAGAAATTCAAGATGGTGGAAGAGTAGGTGGGTGCTACAGTTATGTCCTCCCAGGACCAAACTGCAATTACATCTAAAATATGGAGCAATCAACCTGAATAACCAATGGAAGACTAGCTGAAGATAAGTCTTATAATAAGGATCCACAGAAGAAGCCGCACAGAGACTGGTGAAAAGGGCAGAGTAAAGAAAAGGGCTATGCTAACTCCCATGGGCAGCAACCCGTGCACAGCTGGTGAGAACGCCGATTGGTGTAGCCACTGTGGAAAACAGTGTGGAGTGTCCTCAGAAAGTTAAACATGAAACAACCTTATGACCCAATGATTCCACTTCTGGTAATATGTCTGAAGAAACTGGAAATGTTAATTCAAAAAAATATATGCACCCACATGATCACTGCAGCATTATTCACAACAGCCAAGATTTGGAAGCAGCCCAAGAGCCCATCTGTAGGTGAGTGGGTACAAAGCTGTGTACATTAAGGAAATCTTTGTGACAGCTTGCAGGTATGTGGAAAGTATTATGCTAAGTGAAATAAGCCAGTCAGAAAAAGAGAAACACCCATTTGTGTGTGGATTCTAATGAACAAAATAGAACAGAGCTGTAGATACAGTGAACAGACTGACAGCTGTTAGAAGGGAGGGGGGTTGTGGAACTGGGTGAAAAAGGTGAAGGGATTAAGAAAAAAAAACTCCAAACACTTAGACACAGACAACTGCATGGTGATTATTAGAGGGAATAGGGGATGGAAGGAGGTAGAAGAAGGTAAACATAGGATACATGGCTACAGTAGGTGAACACATAATACAATATACAGATGCTGTGTTATAGAATTGTACACTTGAAACCTGTATAATTGTATTAACCAATGTCGCCCCAAAGTAAAGAAAATGGTTTTTAGAGAAGCAGCTTTTGCTACTACCATCTCTCCAAACAAGATTCAATTTTAGGGTTAAATCATTTCTCTGTCCAGATTTTGGAGCCAGACAGAAGGGCTGTAATCACCTGGCTTGACTTCACATTTCCAGAGCTGTCTTTTCAGCATTAGAATTTATCTCTGGCGGTGGAATAGTTTAATAGCAAAATCCTTGTATTTTTATAAGATATTGATTTAATAGTCAATTTTAAAATTAAAATGTAGGATATGCCACCTTTTAAATATTAGCATGTTGACATCCATTTTTATTTGATTTATTTTTTATTTTACTGTTCTGATCCAGGTGTCCCAATTGTTTCCCCATTGCTCTCCACTGCTCCCCCACCTGTCATGTCCCGTTCCCACGGTCACTCCTCCCTGTCACCCTATTGTCCATGTTCGTGGGTCATTCATACTTGTTCCTTGGCTAGGTCCTTCCCCTTCTCTACCCCCTGCCCCCCTCCCTTCTGGTTACTGTCAGTCTGTTCCTCGCTTCCATGTCTCTGGTTTTATTTTGCTTATTTGTTTAGTTTTGTTCATTAGGCTCCTATTATAGGTAAGATCATATACATGATAAATTTCATATACATCAAATTTAAAATAAATGGTATTTTTTTCCTATTTAAGAAAAAATGATTTGACAACATGGTTACAAGTATTTTTGAAATTTGGATATTTGTTTTTCAGGTATAATTAAAACTAAAATTTTAAATCGTTGCTGATAACTTTGATTTTGTATTCTGTTTGAAGCATGTGTGATTGATTTTTTCAATTGAAATCCAGTTTTCATATCACTAATGTCACTATATTGTTTTAAGTTTGATTCCTTTAACATTAAATGTTCATGGGTAACTGGATTATTGTCTGTTAAAAAAACAGATTATATGGTTCTCACACATAAGCATATCTTTTTAAAATTCAACTATAGTTTTTAATTAAAGGCAATATTTTTTGAGAGGGAAAAATGTATCTGTAATTGATGGGACATTACTATTTAGTATAAACTTATTCCTTGGCTTTTATTTGCTGAGAGGGCAAGAAAGTTGGACAAACAAGCAGAATTTTTCATTTGCTTTTCCAAGAAAAATAACCACCCTGGTAATTCAGTATTATTTCTGGTGTTCAGATGAGGAACCGGAGACCTAGATAGGTTAACTATCCCAAGGTTGCATATAGTCCGATAAGAGGCAGAGTCTGGTTTCTAGTTCTGATTCCAAAATCAGAACTAGATTGTTACACCCCATGGCCTGATGGTTTCACAGACTATAGATTTACAGCATGTACTGTGCCAGGGCAGGAGAAAATGCATGTTTGAATTAGTACAGTGCAATTCAATTTAATAACTCCATTTTAGGAGCATGCAAAGGTATATGAGGGGAAAGAGATTACCTCACTCCATCATTACAGAATTATACCCTCAGTTACCTTATCACAGCCCACTTTCCTCTGTAAAGTAGGAGAAAGTAGCTGATAATATATTGGCTATGGAGCCCTGTGCCCCAAAATCTCATGAGGTTTGACTTACTATAGCTAAAGGAGACGAAGAGTTGTAGTGTGATTACACGACTCTAGCAGGAGGAAAGCTATTTGACTTCTGAGCATTCTAAGGTTGGTAGTATTAAAGTTATGGCAAAAGAAATGTTGTTTTTTATTTGGGGATTCTGGAGATTTTCTTACCGGGAAATCACCTCCAAGTCATTTCAACTCAGCCAACTGGGTAAAGACTGAGGCTGAGAATAGATATGTTACAGCATCTTCTATAAAGTCAAGGTAAAGAGTCATGGCTGGAACAAGGTAAAATCAGGCCATTCAAGTGTGTTGTCAATCAAACTGTAACATATAGGTCACCAGTGAAGACCGCCCCAGGAAAGATGACACCCAGGAGGCTGATGTTGGAAAGTGCCCTCCTCAGCACACTGCTGAGCTGGAGAACCAGTTTCTTCTTCCTGGTGTCTGCACAGAGCTTAGCTCTAAGTTTCCTCGGTGACCTTCTTCCCTTTAAGTAAAATCCCCTAAAGAGAGAGGGAGAGAGAGCACATGCATCTCTACTTCCGTCAAATGACAAAGATGCTGATGCAGAAGCTGTGTGGCGAGAGCTCAAATGATGCTTTTTCTGTCAATGTTGACAAAAGTAAATATTTCAAGTTAATCTATCATTTTGTATTTTTGGTTTTAAGTAATGGGTTTAGCTAAATTAATAAATCAAATATTCGAAATATATTTCTAGCTATTCCATCTAAATCGCTAAAGGTTTATTTGTACAAGTGGACAAAAAAAAAAAATTGGGAGAAGAAATATCTCATGGAGACATGGGATCCCATCATTTGTCATTAGGTAATTTATTTTTAAGCTCTTCCTTTGTTCAAATGTTTGTTTCTATCTTTCCATAAATCTTTGGAAAGGAATATGATGAGAAAGGGAGACTCTATGAAAGATTATTATGCCAGCCATAGATAAATAACTTGAAGAAGTTAAGATCTGGAAGGAAGAATATTATCATACAGGAAATTGGGGAGGAAAAGCAAGGTTTTCAAGAACTTTAGCCAAGAAAAACTCAAAAGGTCTTAATGATGCAAGATGTATAGATGATGTCCTTAGAAATATAGTACATGAAGAAAATGGGACCATGAATTTGAGAATTGTTACTTGGGAAGGTTCACAATAGTGGTGCTACTAATACAGATCAATTCTCTTGATCCCAGTTCTTCATTTGTCCATGCACTTGAATATTGCTGATGAGGATGGGGGTGTCATCTTTGCATAAGGCGGCAGTTTATTTCTCCATACAGTAGTGTCAGAATACTAACTTCTGCCTAATTTCTATACCCTCACATAAGGGAGATAAGGAGTCTGCGACATTAGAGATCTAAGGAGAAATGGAAAGGAAATTATATATTCTCTGGCTAGTCTAGGCATCAGAAATCCTGCACAAGCACATCCTAAATGAGGATGATAAGTTTTCTCATTGGCTGAGAATTGTTAAATTGATATCAGCATCAATTGGGTTGTACAAAGATAAAGGTCCTTTTATGGAAAAACTCCAGTGAGCACATTAGCTGATATTCCTTGATGCTTCAGCTCTTCTTCCTCCTCTGGGTCAACATATCTACCTGGTAGAATATCTACGGACACATATTAGCCCCAGCTAGCGGAAACAACTCTTCATTCTTATCCTGCTGCTTCAGAAAAACCATAAACACTGAAGTAAATTGCAATAGACATACTAAACTTCTCCCCTACAAACACACGCTAATGAGATTCATCTTACACTTACATTGTTTGGGAGGCACACAGTGCTCACCAATCGTCTGGAAAGAAGAAAAAGTTGGTGTTAACATTCTAAATTAGCTAACTGTTCGAATATTCCAAGTGATGGCATGTATCTGTTTATCTTATCTGTGGAAAGAGTACCTGAGCATAAACTGTGGGCTAAGTTGGTGTACTATTGGAAACATCATGGCTCTTAGCTTTCCCCAGATGAGTATATCAGTTATTTGGAAGTGCAATTAAAAATTAAACTTGTTGCTTTATAATTATGAAAGTATTATTAAAACAAATTAAAGCAGCTTAAAAACATATACAATGAAAAGTAAGACATGCTTGTCCCGTCCTGCAACCCCAGCCCACACCCCAGCAGTAGCTGATAAGCCAGGATCCTGGCTGATAAGCCAGGAATGCTTTGCCTACACATTATTGAGAACCCTACTGCTCATGGCCCGTTGTTAATTTACATGAAGTTCAAGGTAGGTGGTGTCAGAGTTGGTGCTATTGTTTGTGACAAAATCACTCAGCCAACCTCCATTCGTAGCATGCCAGCAATTAACACCTTCCATCGTCCCAAGGTGGCTAATTCAGCTTTAGGTAGTACATTTGTCAAATAAAAGGTTTCCTAAGCAGAAAGGAAAGGGAATAAAGAGCTTTCTACTCATGTACATCTTTATTTATTTAAAAAAGAAAGATATTATTTCTTTATTTTTAGAGAGAGGGAAGTGGGGAGAAAGAGAGGGAGAGAAATATCAATGTATGGTTGCCTTTTCAAAGGCCCCCAACTGGGGACCTGGCCCGCAATCCAAGCGTGCACCCTGACTGGGAATCCAATAGACAACACTTAGGTTTGCAGGCTGGCACTCAATCCACGGGCCCACACCAGCCAGGGCTCACACACATCTTTATTTTCTGATATGGGGAAGCCTCCCAGAATCCTAAGCAAACCTCCCCTATCTTTCATTTCCTTCCTAGGCAAGAACTGGGTCCTACTCCTAGTCCCACCATGGGCAAAAGAGTATGAGACTCCCATAATTGTTTTAGGTCGATCATAACTCATCCCCTGGGACCAGGCATATGGCTGCCTGAATTAAACCAGGGTCTTGTTGGCAAGAAAGAGGGAGACAGCTATTGGGTAGGCAACTGCCAGTGATGGCCACACAAAACATCATTAACTCTGTCTTAATGTGTGTCCAGAAATTTTCTGCATGTATTTAAGTAAATATATAAGTACTCTATACAAGTATATATACATATACATGGATATGCCAAATATGTGCTATACTGTAATTATGCATATATATATGCATACAATATTTATACAATTACAATATTCACACGTGATACTTGGCTAAGCTTTTTTTTTTTAGGTAAATGAAATACTCTGTGCATAATGTTCAGCGCATAACTACTGCATATTAAGTTCTTTATCAAGGCTAATTACTATTATTATTTTTTGTTGTAATTATTATTTACAGTCTATGAGAAAACACACACCATTTTTTTCTTATTTTTTGTTTTCTTTATCCTCACCCGAGGACATGTTTATTGACTTTAGAGAGAGGGGAAGGGAGGGACAGAGAGGGAGAGAAACATTGATTCAAGAGAGGAACATTGCCTCTTGCATTCAGACTGGGGACTGAACCTTAACCTAGGCTTGTGCCCTGACTGCAAATCTAACCCACAACCTTTTGGTTTACAGGATGATGCTCTAACCAACTGAGCCGCACCAGCTAGGGCCACATACATCATTTTAAAAAAGAATGAGGATTATTACCTAGCAGATATTTTACCAGTGCTTTTAAAAACATCATGCCAGCAGTTTTTGTTGTTTTTTTTTGTCAGCAGTTTTATATGGAGCTAGTAAATGCTCTTGAAGATATTGGCTGCAAATCTCCTTTAAAGAGAGATAAGCATTACCGTGGTCAGCGGCAAATTCCATTTAAACATCGTGAAATACTTTTGTTAATAACAGCTAGGTGACTGTTTACTTTCTGATGACAATCTAGCCACAAATATTTTCTAATCATGTTTATATGCAGGCAGAAGGAAGAAGGTTAAGTATTAAATTTTTTTGGTGTATTTGCACAAAATATCATGTTAGCACAAGAATTTTATATCGTTGACAGACTTTGGGAAAGAAAAAAATACTGCTGCTCTTTGCCTAGTTTATGCCACACAGAGGCGAGGAGAGTTACTTGAAAAATCTCATGGAAGAGAAGGCCAATACAGACATTTCAAGTAAAACCAAAGTGCTTGTTTTTAAGTATTTGACATAACTAGATGAAAGCCTGTGGGAGAAAAAGGGAGCAGAAGAGGGAAGTCTTCTTAGTTATCCTGGAAATAGGATTCTGACAAGGGTCTGAGGTAGGTGAGTGTCCAGGTGAATCCGGCTTCAGGTTGACTTTCCGCTGAGCTCTCATAGTCCTTAAGGCTTAGTTGTAAAATGGTTTGACTTTAAAGTTAAAACTCTACCCTTTAGCCCTGGCTGGTGTGGCTCAGTGCATTGAGTGGCAGCCTGCAAACCCAAAGGTTGCTAGTTTGATCCCAAGCCAGAGCACATGCCTGGGTTGTTGGGGGTGCAGGCCAGGGTGAGACCCTGCCAGGCAATGAATGGATCAATGTAGCTCTCTCACAGGTGTGTTCTTGATCGCTTTCTTACTTCCTTCCCTTCTCTCTGAAAATAAGTAAGTCTTTTTAAAAAAAGATCTTTTAGGTCTCTTTTCTATTATTTCTAATTTGTCCTAAAACATGTTGCTAAATTTAAAAAAAAAAAAAAAAAATATATATATATATATATATATATATATATATATATATCCCTAACAACTTGTATGTATATGTATGTATATATACAAGTTATTTAATCTCTTAGATGTCACAGTTTTCCATTTTCAACACAAGTGGACTCAATTTGATGATGGCTAAGGGCTCCAGATCTAAAGTTCTATGTGAAAGCTCAGCATTTTCAGAAGTGATTAGTCATCAGAGTTACCTGAAAACACTTCTAAAAATAGTATCTGACCCCTATCTTCACTTCAGACATTCTGATTCATTCATTTAACAATGATCATTGAGGCCCTAGCATTAGAGACGGGTACATGATTTTGCTCCAGTCTCTGCAGAAGGATTGAGATCGAGTCCACTAATATTTTTAAAACATTGTGCTCGCTTCGGCAGCACATATACTAAAATTGGAACGATACAGAGAAGATTAGCATGGCCCCAGTGCAAGGATGACCCACAAATTCGTGAAGCGTTCCATATTTTTTATCTCAGACAAGGGTCTGATCTCCAAAATATATAAAGAACTAATGCAACTCAACACCAGGGAGACAGACAGCCCAATTCAAAAATGGGCAAAGGACCTGAACAGACAACTCACTGAGGAAGATATACAAAAGGCCCAGAGGCATATGAAAGAATGCTCAATATCACTAGTCATCAGAGAGATGCAGATTAAAACCACAATAAGATACCACCTCGCACCTGTCAGAATGGCAATCATCAGCAAATCAACAAACAACAAGTGTTGGCAAGGATGCGGGGCAAAGGGAACCCTCATACACTGTTGATGGAAATGTAGGCTGGTGCAGCCACTGTGGAAAACAGTATGGGGTTTCCTTAAAAAACTAAAAATGGAACTGCCTTTTGATCCAATGATTCCACTACTTGGACTATACCCAAAGAATCCTGAAACACCAATTCATAAGAACCTATGTACACTTATGTTCATAGCAGCACTATTTACAATAGTCAAGTGCTGGAAACAGCCTAAGTGCCCATCAGTGGATGATTGGATCAAAAAACTTTGGTACATTTACACAATGGAATTCTATATAGCAGAAAGAAAGAAGGAACTTGTACCCTTTGCAACAACATGGATGGAACTGGAGAGTATTATGCTTAGTGAAATAAGCCAGACAGTGAAGGACAAATATCATATGATCTCACCCATTACAGGACAATAATGAACAAAGCTAACAACAAGCAAAACAGAACCAAATATATGAATACAGTGAATAGGCCTTCAGTGGTCAGGGGGAAAGGGGTTGGGGGGAGGGGGGAGGTAGAGGCAGGGAAGGGGAACAGCTTAGACAAGAACCTAGTATAAAGGAACCATGGACATGGACAACAAGTGGGATTGACTTTGGGGGGAATGGGTGGGTGGGGAGGGGGACAGAGGGGAGCAAAAAGAGGATGGATATAATACAACAATAAAAAATAAAAAACATTATTCTCAGGCAATCCTGATAACTAGACAGTTTAGAGAAACATTGTTTTAGGTCAAATGCAAACAAGAGACATTTCTGAGGGAGTGGTTTAATTTTATTTGGAATCAACTCAGCTTTACAATCTAGAAATGCACCCATTTCTTACTGAAAAAATTTTGATAGCTTCTCTAAAACATATACCAGGTGGGGAAAAAAGTAGGTTTACAGTTGTGAGTATGCAAAAAAGATTATTCGTGTATTACTATTTATTAATTATTGTATCACTTTCCATATCAACAACTGTAAACTTACTTTTGCCCCACCCTGTGTACATGTATGTATATGCATATAACATTGATTTATATGTAAAAGTATAGGCATAGCTTAGATTGAAACATAAAGGCTAATGGGAAAACACACACACTTAACAGCTATAGTTACAATATGCTAGTATTGGGTGAGATGTTAACAAATTAACATTAATGGTTGATACATTAACTATGGACATTTGTACAAATTAAAAAGAAATGGTATTTAATTTGAAAGGTTGAGAGTTAAAGTTCATATTGTTTATGCAAATAAATGAGTTCTTTGTTTTGAAATCTGTTATTTACTGTGATTTGCTCTTTGAGGAATTTGAAAGCCTCAACTCCTTTAATATTCAACAGCTAGAAACCTGCTGAGAACTATAGACAGTTAGTTTATGTTTGCTAGGGGTACCTTCCTCTGAATAATTCCAGACTGAGAATTTACCAAAATGAAATACATGAAAGAATCCCTATTTCTAGGCTACCAAATTATAAACACAAAGGCAATTTGACCTCAAAGAGGCTAAGAGTAGCCAACTCTTAATTGTTTGATTTGTAAATTAGACCCTTTATCCCAAGATTTTTTATTCTCACCAACACCTACGTTTCAATCGGGCCAGTGAAAAATAAAACGATGCCATTCAAACCATCCTATGCCTATTTATTTGTAGTCTCTCTCTGTCATGAGAGCTCCAGTAGTTGGTTCAAAGGAAAACACTATTTGTTGCAGGGGTCAGAGAGGGTATAGGCTAGCTGAAGAAATGCTGAAGCAATGTAAGAAGCTGAGCAACTAGCCAGAGCAGGAAGCAGGTCAGCAGTCTCGGGTGTGACGCGGCATGCAGAGGACACTGTAGACCAGAATAAAACCACGGAGGAAGAGCCCCCAGAAGGAACTATAATTGTTCTGGCACAGAGTACCAGGGACCCCTTCCCAGCAGGCCATAGGGAGTAAACAATAACCTTGTCTCTTTCCTCTCTTTATGCCTTTTAATTTTCTGTGCATACTTCCCTAGGGCGAAGTTGACTGGGGCCAGGGGAGACCATGTCTCAGGGACACAGGACACATGGACGAGTAAGAAAAGCCCCTGACTCTCTACAGCAGAGACTCTCTCAAAAGACAATTTAAAGTGGGTGTTTAAAACTAGGCTCTCCATCGTTTGTACATACATAGACTATTTACTTTGTGGATGCATGACTATTTTCACACCTTGATTCTGCTTTTGGTTGCAAACAGCTTTTTATTTCCTGTGTTTTTACTAAATTCTAGCTACAAGAATTACATGCTTGTTTTGCATTGCCTCCTCCTCCAATCAGTTATTACATTATGAGTAGTAAATTGTAAGCAAGGAGCCGGATCTAATGCAAAAAAGATATTTTGGATTAGCTGTAAACTGCTCTTCTACTTTAGGAAGGATTGTCCAGAATTTGATTTTGATGATTGAAATAATAGGATTAAGACATGATTCAGCTTCTGTGTGCATTCCCTCTTAAAATGGGGGCTGGCTGTGTAGCTACGGGACCTCTGTCCTAAGCATGAAAGTGGGCCTGAGTCAACATGCACACTTTTTGAATACCTGGGTAATTGAAAATGCCAAAATAGATTTTTTTAATTCAGCAAGAAAAAGAAGAGCAATCATGGTTAATGCCACTGAGAACCTGGATGAGTAATTGGTTTTGCAGAGAGGCTGCAAGATGAAGACAATAGCAGATCAAATTGCCATTGCCTACAGCAGGACAACCAATGTCAGGCTAGCTGCCACCCCAGCGATTTCACAAAAGATTACCCCGAAGGGCTCTCACCCCCTGCAAGCCGCACAAATGTTGGTGCCAGGATCTTACAGTTTTCAAATGCAGGCATATAAAAGGGCCAAAGGCAATTTGATCCAGAGTGATCGATACAACATCACATGAATGATGTTTACATCTGGAAAGCAGAATGCCTTCCCCAGGAAAACACCTTAAACAGAGCATTTAGAACATTAGTATCACCAAGAAATACACTAGTTACTAGTTTTCAAAGGGTGCTTCAGAAATTCGTGATTTTATACTGGAAAAGCTAACTTTTCCAACCTTTATTTTTCTTATGTGTCCATAAAGGTGTAAGCAGGGGATGGACAGTAAAAAAGCCATTCAATTTGATCTACACGTTACATTTTAAGGTAAATGTTGGCCATTTGTGTATTTGCAATTATTTTCAAGTAATCTAAGTAAACTTTATTTCATCATAAATTCAGCATGGCCCTGGCTGGTGTGGCTCAGTGGATTGGCACCAACCTGCAAACCCAAAGGTTGCTGGCTTGATTCCCCAGCCAGGGCACATAACCAGGTTGCAAGCCAGGTCTCCAGCCAGGTCCCCAGCTAGAGGTAAGTGAAAGGCAACCATACATTGATGTTTCTCTTCCTTTTTTCCCCTCTCCCTGCCCTTCTCTCTAAAAATAATGAATAAAATCTTAAAAAAAAAAGTTTTTTTCAGCATGAAGTTTGGGTAGTCTGAAGATTAAGAAGACACATTTGTTTGAAACTGAGTGCAAAATATACCGCTTTAGCTTCCTTCTTTACCTTTACAATCTCTGGTGCCTAATGAAATTCCCAGGTCCAAGTATGGATGTTGATTACCTAATCTGTTTTACTTGTTTTAATTGCTCCCACCCAGCTATTCCCTCCACAAGTAGCAAGTTCTCTGGAAGCATCAGTTCAGGCCTTCAGCAACGTAGGCTACACCTGTTCTGTTGTGAGATGGCCAGTTCTTGATCCTAAGTTTGCAGCAAATACATAGGAGCTTTTTCCATGTGTTTAAACAAGGCTTCCATCCTCCATCCATCACTCACCTCCACAAAGATCCAAATGGCTTTTCATTGCCAGTAAATCTGCCACACGATAATGCATTTAGAAACTCGTGTGCGGCTTGCCTCCTTTACCCACCTACATGGAATGCCCTCACCCCAACCCTGGGCTTGCTTGTTTTTGCATGAGGGTCTATTCATGGTCTAAAACAGAAGCAACTTGAAAACTATCTTTTTGTGTGACTCTGAATTCATTGTCAAGGCAAGGCTATATATCAAGGACGAAAAGAAAAGAGAAAGGGATGGCTTTGGGAAAGGACACAGGTGAGAGGAAAATTTCCCCAGGCGGTGAAAGTCACGATTCTTTGAAAAGGGAGACCCTGTACTGCACCTTGCAGAAGGGACCTGAGTTCAGGGAAGAGCTGCACAATTCACCCGGTGCGAATGGACAGAGGGCACTGGGGTTCCGGTGCAGCAACAAGGGAACATTGATCTCAGTTTAAAGTGGACATTTAATTCCTTATTTACATTTCCTAAATGACTTCTGATAATTTATGAATCTTGGGTGAGCAGGGTGTGTGATGCCCAGTCTTGGGAACCATATTCTATTTCAAATATGTACTATTATTAACTATTGTTTAGACTAAATGATGACTCCTCGATGAGCCTCATTTCATGTATCTATACAATTCATACCACTAATGAACAAAGATGATAAAGTAAAAAATGGAACATTTCAAGCATCGATAAAATTAATACCCATCAGGCAGTGTTGTAAAAACAAAACGTTATGAACACTATGTGACACATATTCAATACAAATAAGTGATAATTCTGGAAGGTTATATAACTTTTTAACACACACACACACACACACACACACACACCACACACACACACCCGGAAGGCCAAAGGAATACGCTGCAGAGGGGTAGCAGCTGCGAAATCCCCTGTCCTCTGGAATTCCTAGGATGAGAGACCATGGATGGCCCTCCTCTCCCTTCATATTTGATAATAATCTTTGGATTTGCATCTGCTGGCAACTGGTATCTTCTTTCAGTTGTTTGGGAACATCATCAGAGCCATCCATTAGTGCTTCTTGCCAGTGACATAAATGTTTAGTGCATTTTACTTTATGACCTGGGGGAGAGGAAAACACTCAGGATGCAGTGTCCATTTCTCTGTACCTGCGTTATTCCATGTCTTCTTTAGAGCAACACAAGCCGCCTTAAAGAACCTGTTCAAGGTTCCATCTATTGTTTATTTTCTATCACTGTGTTTCTAAAATCTGTTCTTGGAAAGCCCACTTTATGGTATTCACAGTAAAAAATTCCAAAAACAATAGCAATGAGAATATAAATTCTACATAATAAAGGTCTTTATATTTCAAAATCACTGGAAAATGAAACCTTTCGAGCACCTTGCAGATAGCTGCCAGCAAGTTTTCATAAAAGAATAAACACTGTCAGACTAACCTGATCTATTAGGATAAAAGTCCCAGGTAGATCAAGAAAAAAAAAAAAGATAGCTCTAATTTATCTTGGCTCTAGGAAAGTGAGGTGATTTAGTTGTATGAGGCAATAAATTCAGAGAACATGGCTCAAACAGAATACTTTTTAGGTGAGAATAAAAATTGCTACAGGGTCAAAAAATCATACAAGGTGTTTTTCAGAGTCAGTTAGGAACCTAGATTTTTTAAAAGGTTTTTATCACCAGCTTAAATAAAGAAACGTAGAAGACAACCTAGAAAATGCCTTAGAAAAATACATCTCAGAAGAGCAATTCAAGAAGTGGAGAATCTGAATATACCAATAATCAACTAAGAAATGTAATAAGCAGCTTCAAATCGAACTTCTATTATCCTGTCTCTGCTAAACTACATGGTTTTACAGGCTAGTGAACCAAACATTTGAGAAAGAAAATTATGAACATAGTTCTAGAGAACAGAAAAAATAGCCTTCCTACCAGTTAATTATGCTAGAATAACCTTGACCTTGATACCTAAATCAGATTAAGAGTAAAAAGCAACAATCAGCCCTCAGCAGTGTGGCTCAGTTGGTCGGGTGTGTCATACTGCAGAGAGGGTGCAGTTTGATTCCTGGTCAGAGCACATGTCTGGGCTGCAGGTTTGGTCCCCTCGGGGGTGCCTGAGAAAAACATAGATGTTTCTCTCCCTCTTCCCCTCTCTCTAAAAATAAATAAAATTTCAAAAAAAAAAAAAAAAGCAACAATCATATGACCATAATACTAATGAACAAAATGGTGAAATAAACAATGAAACAGTATCTAGAAAAAAAAAACTACCTCAAGCAATTTAGTTTTTTTCCAGGAATATAAAAACAGTTTAACGTTAGAAAATATATTAATAAAATTAGGTTTACTAAAATATGAAAGGAGGAAAAACCAGATGGTCTCCTTAGCAGATAAAGAAAAAGAACATTTGCCAAAATCAGCAACCTCTACATGATAAAGCCGGGATGGTGGGAACTACCATGTTCACATGCACCGTTTAGGAATAAAAGGCTGACACATCATTAAGTGGCACCTATAGTCAATACAGCTCCAGTAAAAACTTAAGGGCAGGAGTAGCCAAGGCTATTTGGAGGGAGAAGAACAAGGCAGCCTTCTCTTTGCCAGACATCCAAATTTAGAGAGTTTTAGGTAATTAGAGAGTAATTGGCATTAATTATGCCTTCCAGATCGCTCGCTTCTGTAACACATCCATGACTTATAGCCCAGGAAGAGGTAGAGATTGGGCTGGGTTTGGAAGGAGCCCTGGAAATAGAGAAAGATTTAGGAAGTAAAACCCAAAAGGTAAAATTAGAAGTCTTCCGTCTGAGGATAATTCTAACAATGCTATACAAATAAGAATTAATAGTAAACACTGGTTGAAAGTAATACTTTTACAGTCTATTCAGTTTTAAAACAAGAAAAGTCAATCCATAGCTGTTGTTCCTGTCCCCTGGCGTAAGCACTGGAGAGCAATTTAAGTGTAGCCTGAAGAACTTGGCTCAGATAGAATTTCTCTGAGGTGCAATATGAAAAATACACTCAAGATTTACTGAGAAGGAAGGTGAAATCTCTTACTCCATCTGTCTTAAAAATCATATTAATTTTAATCCACCAAAAATTTTTGGGAATTGAATAAAGGTGTTGAAATTCATAACTTGGCTACAGAAACTATTTCTAGTTGTATAATTCTAGGAATAATGTGAAGGTGCTCTCTTCTGGTGAGACTGAGGTGGAAATGGAGCTATATTAATGTATATGCTTTGTTTTCTATCTTCACATGGCCCGTTTTCATTCCCCCAAATACACACAGGTGCTGCCCCAAAGTAACTGCTCTTAATTCAGCAGCAAACATGCCATCCACATAGTTGGTTAAAATCCTACTCAAAGAGGACCCTTGTCATCACCCTGGATTGTGGCAATTCTAAACTCAAAATATAACAAGGCAGGAACAGTTGTCATTTAACTCAGGAATGTACTTAGGTATTTTTAGTCTCATTAAATTCAAAGTAAACTGTAGGATGATTTATGAAGGATCGAGTATAAATGATAAGTTTGAATAAAAGATTTAACTGAGATGATCATTAAAAATTTGCAATTAGATTACATAGAAAATTCACCTTTTTTACCACTCTAGGTAATATAGTCACCTCCTAGTTGGTTTTGTATATAAACCATGTTTTTTTGTTTTTTCCTAATTACTGAGAACCTCTTAAGGGATGTATGTGGTTGTTGTTCCAAAATGAAATGTGTGCTGTATTCCAAAATTATACTGGGCTCTCTGTTATTATTCTCAGATAACTGAGCTCGCTGGTTTATAAAAAGAATGCAGCGTACAGAAAAAATGGTCTGTGGGACTCCCAACCCCTGCATATGCTCCCCTTCTGACGGTCATGCGTGCAGATGGTGAGTAATGATCTGTGACTAAGCCCAGTTGTCAGGCACGTGAAGAGCAAGCTTCTCTTTTCTAAGGGAGGAACCTCTAGCCACAGAGAAATGGCACCTCCCTATGGATGGCACCATGGACAGTTTTGTTTCTTTAATGCTCATTCAGTATCACCTACTCAACAGGCATTTATGAAGCACCGCACTTGAGCCATGTTCTACACTGGGACAGGTTTGCAGAGGTAAACAGCAAATTAGCATTTGTTGAGTATCTTCTTTCCTCACTTGAGCGTAAGCATTTCGCCCCTCCCTCCATGGAAAGAGACAATAACTTGCCATCATTTTCTTCATAAAAACTACTCAGATGATGTTGGCAGTAACTGTCAGTCTTCTTCAGCATTGGATTTGCTAAGCATTATTTTAAAAACGTTGAACAAAATACAAACAAGATAAAGCAAAACAGTACAAAAAAATCCCACATGCGTGATGCCTGGACATAGATCTACAGAGGAGAAAGGAAAGCCACATATGTACTTTTATCCCACACAGAAAATGCTAAAATATATTGTTCATTCTATAAATATTTATTGAGTTTCTACTATGTGCTGGACTGCCCTAAGTGCTGAACTTGTAATGGTGGATAAAACAAGTCAGCTTGGAGCTTAAATTCTACTGAGGACCCAGAAGAAACTGGGGGATGTTCAGGTATCTCCTCTTCAAGGGCCTAAGATGGATGAGAATGGTTTTGCGTGGCATCAGTGTAACCTGGCAGCCAAGGAGAGTGGACTCAAATGTCATGTGTGAACACTGACTTCACTGTACTAGTCAGTGGGAGCGGTAGACACATTGCGTGAGCATGTGTACTGTGTAGCCATTGCATTGAAAATGACCTAGTGAATAGGGCAAAGAATCTGCATCAAATTTTGTGTTAAGCTTGAACATTTCTCCGCAGAAACTATTTGGATGATTCGGAAGGCCGCAGCTGTGGGCAACTGGTGACTGGCAGCTTCTTAGGGGCAATGCACCTGCTCATGCATCATGGCTCGTACAGGAATTTTTGGCAAAATATCAAACCACTCAGGTGGCTCAGCCCCACTACAGCCCCTGTGACTTCTGGGTTTTCCCAAAACTAAAATCTCCTTTGACAGGGAAGACATTTTAGACCATTGATGAAATTCAGGAAAATATGATGGGGTGGCTGATGGTGACCGGAAGAACACTGTGGTCTCAAGGTGCCTACTTTGAAGGGAACTAAGGTATCATTGTCCTACATACATTTCTCTTTTACTTTGTGTCTTCTTCAATAAATGTCTCTTTTTCTGAATTTGTTCTGGACAGACTATATTAGAGGTAAAAATACACTTCTGTGTAGAACTTCAAAAGGCACAGAGATTTTGTTACCTTAACATATTCCAGCAAGATTGCTATGGAGCCTGAATTCAAATGTTAGCTGGGCCAATCATCATCTGAGTTGAAATCTGAGTCTGCTCTTATTGTGCAACATTGACTTTAGTTTCCATAAAATGGGATTATTAATGTTATCCAACTCTTAAGAACATTATGAGTATTAAATGGCTTTACAAGGCTGAGTTATTACTTATAAAGGGGTTAGAATAATGCTTAGTATTAAAAAGTCTATTTGTGTTTGTTAAACTTAATTCACATGGATGTCTGTACGTATATGTGTATAGAACAAAGTCTAGGAAGGTATACAACAAAATATTAACAGTGATTTCAATTTTTTTCTCTTTTTATTTAGCTACATCTAGTTTTTCTTAAATGGATAAGTATTTCTGATGTCATGGTAAAAAATAAACTATTAAAAAACTCCTAGATACTTCACAATTTAGAGTCTGTTTTTAAAAAACTGTAATTTAAAAATGTGTTCTATTATGATTTTATTAGATCACGTTCTCAGGAACGTATCTGTAATTTTATTATAAAAGTTAATAGAAAAACAGGTATCAGTATGTGGAAGTTCTAATGGCAATTTTCTTGAACCATGGTGTGGGTAAAACCTGTAGCCAAAATCTTGAGAATGAGATGAAATGTTTATTATTATTCATGTTATTTTGTATGTGTGCTGTGAAAATGTTTTGATTTCTAACATCACTGGAATTTGTCTCCCTAAATAAAATAAAGTTGTTTAGTCACTAATAGTTACACCCCTGCATCTGTGAGCCAGGCTCCAAAGTCAGTGAAAGATGAGCCCCAGCTTCTGACATCACCACCGTGGGGAAGACACGTCTTGTGAGGAGCAGCTTTGCTTTTAATGGGCACGGGTAAGGGTGAGGCCAGGTCATTTGCTGGGAATGCTGTCATTGCAACAAAATTACTGCTCCTTCATCCAACATCTTTTATTTGCCCCGCTGAGAAGCAACCTTGGCAAGGATTTACACAGAAAAATCGTGATCCAAGAGCAATCATTGAGCGCCCGTATCTGACTAGCCGCAGCCACCACAGCTGGGGCAGTCCATGCCTGCGAGCAAGGATCAGGGAGTGGTAGGGTCACTTCCTTTTTTGTTCTCTATGTTCATCATATGGGCTTTATTTATTTGTTTATTTATTTGGGGGGGGGAGGGACTTTGAGTCACTTGGGGCGGATGCAGAAGACTCCTCTGGATGGTCACATTCTATAATAGGTAGTCTAGGGAAGTTAGCAAAGGCTTTTCTTAGAAGGTAAAGCCCCCCAAACTGAAGATTGAATGAGACTAAGCTAGTGGGAGGGGTAAGAGGAGGCTTATTCTGGGGAGTGGGTACAGTATGTAAAGAGCTCCAGGTAAGAATAGCAAAACTATCAAAGAATGATAAATAAAATGAAACACCTACATCAAAAATAATAAAACATTGCTGAGAGTAAAGAAAAATTAAACACATGGATACATTATGTTTAGGCAGTATTTTAAGACTCAATATTGTTAATATATTTATTTTCCACAAATTGATCTAAAGATTCCAGGCAATACCAAAATCACAGCAGCTTTTATTTGATTTTTAAAAGCAAATTGATAGTTAAAATTTAAAAATAATGTGGAAACATAATGCATTTAGAACAGCCAAAACAATCTGAAAAATGAAAAGTAATTTTGGAAAACAAACTGCCTAATTTAAGATTTATTATACAGCTGTAACAATCAAATAGATTAATGGAACAGACAGGAACATTCAGAAACAGACTCATCAATATACAATGACTGATTTTCAACTGAGGAGCTAAGTCAATCCAAGGCAGGGAAAAGAGATTTTTAACAAATGGTGCTGAAACAACTGTATATGCCTGAGAACCTACCTCTCTTTATGTGAATATGGATTTGAGATAAATCATAGCCCTAAATGTAAAAGGCTAGAACCATTAAGATTTGATAAAAAAACATAGGAAAGATCTCTACAACCTTAGCATAGGTAAAGATTTATAAAAAAGGACACACGAAATATTTACCCTAAAAAGATATAAATTAGACTTTATGAAAACTAAAATATTCATTATGAAAATGAGTAGGTAAGCCACAGAATGGGAAAAATATTCTCAATACATATATCTGACAAGGGATCATATCCAGAACATATGAAGAACATATAAATTAACAATAAAAAATAAACAATTGACCTAATTTTACAAATGAGCAAAAGTCTTAAATAGATACTTTATAAATGATGCTTAAACATCACTAGTCATCAGAGAAATGAAAAATTAAAACTACCATGGAATACCATTCCACATCCAAAAAGACTTATAATATCATATGTTGGAGAGAAGGTATGGAGAGCTAGAACTTGCATATGCTGTTGCTCAGAACATAAAATGAAAAAAACACTTTGGAAAATTGTTTAGCAACTGACATTCCTTTATTTAATGACCCAGCGGTTCCACTACTGGGTATTTATTCAAGAGAAATAAAAACATATCCATAAAAAGACTTGTATAGTATATATGCCTTGTTCATAATATTCTAAAGTGGACACAATCCAAATACCAATAGGAGAATGGATAAACATATTTTAATATATTTATGCAATGGAATACTAATGTAGGAATAAGGAAAAAAACTATTGATATACATAACAATGTGATGATTTTTCAAAAAATACTGTTGAGCAAAAGAAGCCAGACATAGAAGACTACATACTAAGTGACTTGATTTATTTGAAGGACAAAAATAGGCCAAATCAATGTAGGGTGATAGAAGTCAGACTGGTTGCCTTTGGTGTGAGGGATACTGAACTGAAAGTACATAAGAGAACTAGGCTGATGGAAATATTTTACATCTTATTTCTGATGGTGGTTGCGTGGGTGTGTACAGCTGTCAAAACCCCTCAACCTGAATGCTTAACATTTGTTATTTTGTCTATAAAGTATATCCTAATTAAAAAAAAAAAAAGCAAACCCAGGAAAAAAGAGCATAGTGTGTTTAATAAGGTGCAAATGACTAATATACTCAAGGCTGTTGATTAATTCTTTTCTCAAATTTTATCCCAGAAAACAAGAGTTCATCAACTCCCACCCACCCTCCATATATTAGTCCCATATTTTAATCCACAGTGATAAACTAGTTTTTTATTAAAGTCCTTTCTCTTTCTGGTATGTCATACAGGGTTGAAATCATGAAAACTGATGAAATAAATCTTATCTCAAATGGAACAACCCAGGACATGAAGTAACTAAGATCATGAGGGAGGATATGCCAACTGTCTTTAAAAACTCTTGATGGGTGGAATTTGAATTTGGGTAGAGATAACCATCGAAATAAACTCATATATTCTGTACTCCTCTCATCTCTGATTTATACCCAGTAAGTTATAACCTCTCCAAATATGGCTGATACCTGAAAAACAAATCCTGTGACCATATATTATATTATGATATAAAGAATTTAACCAATTCATTACTCTGTCTCTTTTGGCTGATTTCCTTCTGCACACAAGGCACAGTGTCAGTTGTAATTTCTCTTTGTCCCTTATAAGAATCTGGGCAGTCTTGAAAATAATGGATCCTCAATAATTATTTGATCCATATATTTACTAATTAGTTAAAATTTATGTCCATTACATGTGCCCATAAAGGGAAATATACTGCAATTGTTTTATAATGTCTCCATATAAAATGCCTGAACCAAAGATGATCTCATTAGGTAGTGTATAGGAAGTATATTTAAATGGAGTATATGAAATGATTCATAATCCAACTCACTGTAGCTTAAAAGTTTAACCATACTCTTATTACCTGACCAGATTTTTTTTTTAAAGTTATAGAAAAAGTACAATTGTTAGAAATTTAACAACAAACAACCCCACTGAGTCTAGTTTTGGTCTCCACTTAAATATCTCAATGATTAAAAAGGCTGCAAGTACAATGTTTTGAATTGACACCACATTGGCCAGATCAGAGCAGCTGTGAACTGAGAAGGAAATTGTTATTCCAGTGATGGAACCTCTACTAGAGAGGATCATTCCACTGGCAGCTGAAAATCAGGGGATTCTCATTTTGAAAACCAGTGGTCTTTTAATCACACATTATAAAAGCATTTGCAATGCTTTGCAGGCAGCTTTTCTTCAAAGATTTCCCTGCTGCTTTCCTTCCTGAGCACAATGGGTTCAAGATGGCTAATGTTGTTTCCTAGTGATGCCAAGAACCTCCCAAATGCCACTGGGCTTTCATCATGAAGACAAATGGCAAAACATCTTATGTGAGTATCTCATTCTAAATGGGGACTCCCACGATCATGTTATTTTTGGGAGAGCAGCTCTCTGGCTCCATGGATATCACTTGAACAGAGTAGCCATGTTCTTCTGCAGCTCTTGCTCGGTCCAGGTCCACCAGGCACATGCACTGTTTTCCTGAAACATAGTCAATGGTATCATGAGACACTGTTCAGCTAGCAGCGTCATTTCAGTTTATTTAAGAGACTCTGTACAGTGTCAAAAATCTACAGGCACGTGGAGAACACTATTTGCCCTCAGGTCCTATTAATGTTCTTTCTATTTAATTCTTGATCAGTATGAAGGAAAAACGATTACAAATATATAACATTTTAAAGATTTCTGCTAATAACTTAAAGAGTGTTAACCTTCTAAAATACAGTTATATATAAATCTTAAATAAAAACTATAGATTCTATTTCCCACTATGGTTAAAAATCCATGTATTGACTTTTTCTCTTTCATGCCCTTTGAAAACACAATTATCTGTCATAGCGTAAAAAAAACACCTGTCTTTAGAACATCTAAAATGACATGCAAACGAAGTAACAGAAAGAATGTTGCATTTTGTACCTAGAATTTTTAGGACAATAAGGAAGTGAGAAATAGAAAATATTTGTGAAACTTTTCAATTGTGTGCCTATTATTTCAGGTGGATGAGTAACGTTGATTGTGGCATAATCTTAATTTTCAGAGCTCCTGTACCCATATGAAATAGTTATATTCAATTTTCTTTGTGATCTTTGGATAACAAGAGGAAACCTGACTGGCAAGCAAAGCAGTGAATTTGTGCTCTTTTGGTAAATGCACACTTCTATTTCAAAAGTGGCTCAGGAGAAAAAGAACATGATTTGAGGTTGAATATATGCAAAGCTATGGCTTTTACACTTTCAACGTCTTTAAATTCAATATATAAACTCCTTTCTCCTCTTGGAAAAAGGAGTCCATATAAATTCATCCATTCTATTTTTCCTTAATAATTATATTAACACCTCAACATTACTTCTAAATGATTTATATAAATGATAGCAGAAACTGCTAAATTAACAGTTTCAGAAGTGAAGACAGGGAACTGAAATAGAATCGGTAGAATCGGTCTTCTGTGGAAGACAGAAGAATCCTCACAGAAAAGCAGTGGCAGGTGAAATCGTCAGGTAGGAATTGACACAGAGAAATTCAGATGTAAAATATTTGTATGTTTTCCTTAAAAAGCTCATGCCAAAAAAGATGAACTCTGTTAGAGTGATATAAAAAGAGATGCCTAGAATTCCATTCAGGCTACATCACCCTCTTGGCATCAACAGCCATATGGCTAACCTTTTTTCCCCTTAAATATTGTTTCTCCTTTAAGACATCTGCAAATGCACCCTCTCCCCCATCTACTTTTCAACTTCAAATGAAACATTCTCTGTCAGATGGGATACTCTACATTCCTTCAGTACCCACCCTAGGTTTACACTGCAGCTCACTTAGCTTTGGCTTTGATCCCAGCCCAGTTAATTTTTCCTTTTCTATTATATAGAAGAACCTCATGTTTTCACATGTTGAAGCAGTATCTTTACAACTGAAATCCAGTTGTTGGAAGTCTACCTGTCAGGATCTGGGCCACTTTCTAAAATGTTCACAGAACAAAAGTACAATGACCTGTGCAAACTACAGATGTAGACATTTGATGGAGTCTGACTTTGAACCTGACTTTCCCTCTTTTCAGGCCAGTGATCATGCCAAATGCTTCTCGTCCTCACTAGCAACTTCCCTTTCAGCCACTCCCTTCTGGTTTAACGCCTAAAACATTAACCATGTACACCCCCACCCACCACATCAATTATGCTTCATTGAGTCTAATGAAGTTATATACAATATAAGTTAATATAAATGTAAATTATACCTCTCTATACATTTGGCTGTATATAAAATGTACATTCAACTCACTCAAAGTGCTGGGAATGGAAAAAGGAGGAAGAGGGAAAGAGAATGAGAGAGAGTTGTGGACAGGAAGGAACAAGCTTTTCCCACATGTTTATGCCCCAGAGTGTGAGAAAGAGAAGGAAATCACATATTCCTTCAGCCTCGTCTCCAAGCCTCTCCAATTGTGAGAATCTTTCTATGCCGACTTTGGTTTTAGAGTTTAAAGGTAGCTAGTTCTCATGTAACATGGTCCCGGAGTAATAGCTAATGGCTACATCTGGTGCCCAGCCAAGGAAACAGCAATCTGCTTTCCAGACCAATGTGGGGCTTGTCTAAATAATTTTAAAGACTAATTTTAGCTCCACTCAGTCATTTTAAGCCCTAAATTTGGAGCCTAGTTTTCCAGTGATGTGACTCCACCATTAGTGGGTGCTGGAAAGGTGGATTCATGTCTGGAATCAAACGATTTGAGTGCCTAGCTATGGCCCTGTTTGCCATCTACCAGCTGAAGGATCCTGGCCAAGTTTTTGTCCCAGCTCAGTTATCTGTAAAATACAAAGAATAGCATGTACGTGCCCCGTGAGTGCTTTTGTAAGAATTTACTAAGATGATGGGTGGAGGGTGCTCCACTCAGGGCTTAAATGTTTGATAACTGTTAGCTGCTATTATCTTCTAAAGGCCATTTCTTTTCCTAAAGCAAAGTCTTGGATTAATTTATTATTTAAACTTGAAATGCCATTGTCGGTCTTTCCATTTAGGCAAGATTTAATATTACAAGTGTCAACTATATTGGTCTATGATTAATAATATACAAATATACTTTTTTTCCAAGAAAGAAAACATTATCACCCTTGTTTATACATTTTTAATGCATCAATTTTGGCATGCATGGTTGATTTTTTCATCTTTATTATTTTCTCATGTGGCTTTTGATAGGTCCTTCAGTTTGTTCATAACATAATAATTCTACTCAATGTACAAACATTGAAAATGTATTTAATTTAAAAGTATTGTTAACAGAAATGGGATAAAGTGTTGTTATTGTTACAAGCCCCTTTTCAATACGGATTACGTTTTCTGGGAAAAATTAAACTTTAGTTTCTTCTTGCTAGATGAACCGGTTCTTTCCATGCAGAGTTGCTGCATTCATTCCTGTACAGCTTGTACATGATCTACCGAACAGCTGCAGGGAAAGCACGTACCTATAAGCCTTCGCTGCGGTGGGAGCTGGACAGCTGTCTGGTCCGCAAATCTGCACAGGATCATGTGTTCCTAAAAGAAAATGCAATAGAATGTGGCCTTATTTTCATGTTTTGCTTCAAAATTATAAAAAATAATGAAAAACTGCCTCATTTTTCTGGAGTTGTATAGTGTTAGTTGAATAAAGTGCTGCACAAATAGTGTGAAATAAGCACATTTTTAGAAAGTGGTGCTCAGCAACTTCTTTTTGTCCTCCAAATAGCTCTTCAGATGTAGTTCGTAGGAACAGATGCATGGAAGATCCCCAGGGCCATGTAACAGCTGATTTCAGCAGAAATAGAGTTACAATTTGTGATTATGGCATGTTAAACTAAAAGAACTAAAATTCATTTACATTTTTCCTTTAATAAAATTTGAATCCAAGGAGGCATTCGAAGTGGCTCTTGTTCCCACTGTCCGGGGGAAAGGAAATACTGTAGATCACTATTAGTGGCCTCTGTAGTCCTCCGGACAACCCCGCAGGGTGCGGGCTACTCCCCTGCTTTTCCTGCCTCTCCCCTCACTCGGCCCCTGCAGAGGAGGGCAGGCTCGCTCTCTCGCTCACTTGCACTCCGAAAGGCTGCGGAAGGTGTGTCTATGTTTATGTATGAAGTTTTAATAGGAACCACAGAGTAGACCTAAGGGAATGGGAGGGAGATTATTGCTTTGCTTAATAATTTTAGGAAAGATTGTATTTAATAATAATAATAATAGGCTTTAAAGGGATGAGAGCTGATGAGTCTGCCCGGTACTTTTAAGTCTGCAGGTAGCCAGTGGTGAGTGATTTGTTGCTGTCAGATGACCACAATGCTCCCACGACTGTTGTTCATTTGGAACAGCTGCAGTTTCTATGTGTGTCAATGATCTCACCTGCCAGCTTAGCCAATGGGTTGAACTTAGAGCCATCATTTGTCTTTTGGTCTTTTGTGCATTCATGTTGCAGCCTCTGTTTTTAAGTAAGGTCATTGAAATGACTGTACAATGCTGGTTCTTTCAGAAGGGTTAACTCTTTCTCAGTTTTAATGCATTGTGAAACACATTTTAGGGCTCTGTGCAACTTAGTGGTTTAAATAACTTTCATCAGGTTTCCATAAACTGGTATCAAGAAGAGGCAGAAAAAGAATTCAGAATTATATAATATGAAGAAAAGGCGAGAAAAAGCATGCCCTTTTTCCTCATGGTGTTTTAAAATTAAGATTCACTTTAAATAGATAATATTGAGGCAATCACAACTTCAGATAAGGCTCATTTCTCTTGTCCTGATAAGTTCCACCATACACAAATCACTGGAATTATTTGTGAATGTGTTCTCCCCTGTAGCAGTTACATTCTGAACGGGGCAGGCACAGAGTAGGTACTCAGTAAAGGTTTGCTGGCTAATTGCATGTGGAGAAAAACATTTCCAAAGTGACTCTCAAGATTTTTGGCACTACGTCCATGTAGTTCTGTCTGCTAGCTTACCCATCATGGTTAAGTTAGAAAACAATGAGATATCATATTGCCACGGTATCCAAGACTCCTCTATAGAGCATTTACATCTAAGCCTCTCAGAGAGGCTGGTGGCCAAGCAGCTTTGATCGACTGAGTACCAGAGTTCTCTGCTCTCTGGGAGAGCCTGGGTGCCCTGCCTCGTTTGACTCTAGAAATTGTTTTCGTTTATTTTTAATTCACTTGCCACTTTGTTAGCCAGGCCTTGAGAGAAAAAAGTGAGGTGTTTTGAAAGTTATGAAAATCAAGTTCCTGGGATCCTAATATTCCTCCCAAGCCTTATAGTGCCCTAGGATATAAACACTTAAATCCAGTAGGCAAAGACGAGACAAGTTCTGGTTTGAATGAAAGCATGAACACTGGAGTGACTCTTTTTCTCCGTAGGTTCTGTCTGTACATGGGTGGGTGGAGATGGGGAGCTAGAAGAGGTGAAGGTGAGGGCAGGAGACAGAGTTGGAGCTGGGCATTTAAGAGGTAGAGGTGAAGCAGATACAGGTGCCAAGGTGGTAGAATGAACATTTTCAGATCACTATACCTCATTATTTTGCTGTTGGAAAGGGAAGAAAGTAAAATTCCTAGAAGGTAGGGGCTCGTGTATAAAATGATACTATATGTTTATAGTGTTTTCCTCTGGAGCAAAGGACAGGCATGCTTACAGTAAGATGAAATCTTAAAACATTTGGTTTTCCTAAACTCAGGTTTCCTCTCCTGTGATGCAACTCGCTGTGTATGGAGGTGTCACTGGCTCTTTTTGAGCTGCCCTGTAAAACCAGGCCTCAGGTAGTCAGTGTGGAAATGCCAGTCTGGCTATTCCTACCGCTGTGAGCAAAGCTGTATCCATGTCTGACTCAGGGGCCTCCTGTCTCTATCAGCATCCAGGCATCTGGGGCAGGCTAACTAGCTGGCTAGCAAGTAGGGTAAATGTTAAGACCCTCTACAAAGTCTTGTCAACTACTTAAAGAGTAATCCATTTTCAAAAAGAAAACCCATATTAGATGTTCATGAGTAATTCAAATATAACTACAAATTATCTACCCCATTAGAAATCAGAGAGGAAAAAATATAAAGAGGAGGTAAAAAGTATATTATAGGAAATACATCTCTAGATTTTTAAAGGTTACCTTGTATGATAAAGTTTTCTTAAATTGTTCACTGAAAAAGAAAAACAAAAAAACAAAAAAACAAATTAGTCATCCTTTTAAATACCAAACAGTAAGAGTTGAAGTAGTCTTGAAGGAACTAAATTATAAACAAAAAGATATGTTTTATCTGAAGAGTATGTAATACTATCCTGAACTAAAAACTGACAGTTTGAAATGTCTTTATAAAAAGGTAAAAGCATATTATCAGTATGTTATTTAAAAAATTTCTTTCAAAGATTGTTTACACTATTAGAAAAGCACAGTCATTTTTTCCCTGTTTCCCACTTGAGTGCCCAGAGTCAATCTGTTTTAAAATTTGAGTTTTCTTGTTATTCAGGCATGGAGGGCCCAACAGATCAAGAGGACAGCCATCAAGAAGATAGTTTGTTCTTCACAGTTTCCCAGAGGAGGGGCATGTCTTGTCTTATAGGGCCACATGGAGGGCCAGAGGGTCAGGAGGCAGAGGGAATGAGCCTTTATGCAGACTCCCTGGGAAGGAATGGCAAGGTGGGGTGTGCAACCTTAGGATTGGCTAGTGTGAATAATGAGAGTGGTCTCTCTGGGCCAGGGGCTGTCCCTCCTGGTTGTCTGGTGCTTGGCCCTGGTGTAAATCTACAGTGATGTGATAAAGTTGGCAGATATGAAATTGAGACTTTACAATCAGATAAGTGAGAGTGTAGGTTGAACAACTCAAATTAGCATTTTAAAGAAGCTTTTTAGCCCTAAACTGAAATTTCTTGGTGGGTTATACAATATGCATGCTATCTAAGTAGATTTAGAATAAAATGAAAGGTCAGCTATTGAATAAGCCTTGAATTATATTTTATTTTTGATTTGTCCATAGTTTCTCTGGCTTTTCTCTCAACTAGTTGCAAATTGTAGTGGAGAACCAATCAATGAAAGACAAAGAATAAGAAGGCTATTGGTTTGTACTTTTAACTTTAAATTACTTAGATGCTTTTAAGCATAAATAGAAATGAAAAGTAAATGATAAGGTTTCTTAAAAGCAATGTTACCAATGATAAGTAGTCAGTTTTGATATATTATAGGATATACTTTCCAAAACAAACACATTTAATCTATTCTACAGTTAAAATGATCAGCATGATTCTCAGTAACTATGGCTCAGGGAATGAATGTCAAACACCAAGGGAATGGCCCTCCAATAAGCTGACTTAAAGTGATGAGAAATACAGTGGCTGTTGAGCTTGCAGATTAATCATCACCACCCCTGGGTAGTACTTAAAAATAGGACTACTACCGCCTGCCGGATCTAGCAACAGCTTCCGTTTACTGAGTGCTCACCTCCATGCTGCTTCTTAGTGCTTTCATATACATCATTCAATCCCCACAAAAACCTTAAGGTAATCTACTATTATAGCCTCCATTTTGTTGATGAGAAAAAGTAGGCAAAAAAGAGTTTAAGTGAATTGCCGGAGGTGAAATAATAGTATAAAGGAATGAGTTGCTAATCTGCACCCGGGTGAACTATTTCCGGGGCCTAAGCACTTAACTGCTGGACGCACTGCCTCTCAGGCGGGATGACTTCCGTTCAGCAGAACAGAGAAGTGCTGCAGCTGCTCTACTTCTAGTCATCTGACTCCTTGATAGACTTGCTTTTAAAACTTTTCAGCAGAAACTGGACCCAGGAGAAAAATCAAGGGCAGACATAGAGGAGATCCTCTCTTCCTTATCTAGCATAAACAATACCTGCCGTCGTGGGAAGACGAAATGAGCTAAAACTGAAATCTCATTGCAACTTTGTACCAACAAGATTTTGGGCGCTGGTTTAATCCCCACACTGCTGCATTAGGTAGAACCCGAGGTTTCACCTTTTTGGGAAGTTAAACTTGGAGGTATTCTGAATGAAACCGTAACAGCAAGGGCAGGCAACGAAGGAAGCCCGGGTCCTGATGCAGAGCTCGATCACCATGTCCGTCGCCACTCCGCAAGCGTGCAGCGCCACCTGGAAAACAAAGCGGCCGAGCGCTGAGTTCTTCCCTCACACTCTATACACCTTCACGGAGGACTGACTCTCTAGAAGTTTCAAGTTACCAGAATATTATCGCATAATAGTTCCCATTTTGACACACCAAATAACTAGTTAGCTATTCATACTAATTAAAAAAAAATAAGCAAGGTTGAAAACTTACAAATAGAATATTGCAACTGAAGCGTAAGCTTAATTTGGTGAAGAATCTGACATGACGTTAAATATGGAAAGTATATATGTATGTATGTCTAAACTAGTGCTCTTGCTTTTATGAATTTAGTTCGGTTGTAGCATTGTTGCATGAACACTGGATGGAAGTCAGAATTCCTTCTAGTCTAGAATCTAGTTGGCTGCGTGAGACTGGGCCACTAAAAATTTAATTTCTTTGGGCCTTCGTCTCCTCAACTATAAACTATGGTTAACATGACATATCGTATTGTTGATGCAACGATAGAATAAAAATGTATTTGAAGACACTTTTTCTAATGTTGCATAAATACAATCTAGTGCTTTGTAAAAACTTATTGAATCATATTTACATAGCACTTTTCATATATAACAGTATCAGTAATTGATGAATTGCATAACTACTCCCAATATGTTTATTTAAAAAGAAACAAAATTAAAAATCAAAGTCACAACTGAGGCTTCAATAATTCATGGAAAAGATAACTCTAAAAATGACTTTCAAATGTTTTCAAAGCAAATTCCTTAAATATATTTATACTGTATTACAAAATGAAGTTGACAATTTTGAAAATTATTAGGATAAACTAAGCAAAATAGGACTGTATGAAAGAAAATCAGATGTAGAAATCCTGAAAGGTAAAGCAAAAAAAAAAAAAGCTCACATTTTCATTTCTTTCTGGACAGAAGCAAATTATATTATATTATAACTGTCCTTTCTAGGGAAAAATCTCTCAATTTCAGGGTAGTCAGGGAACATTTAGGGTGAAGAGATTTTCTGGAAATTTCTGAATGTGAAATAGTAAAAGCCAGATTTCCCTTTTGAACTGGAAAACCAATAAGCAAACAAACAGATAAGTAAATAAACAATAAAAATAAAAAGTGCTGCATTGGGAAGAGAAAAGCAAGATCTTGCCTCTCAATACTTAACCTGATTTCTCTCCTCCTTCTAGGCTTACACGTCAACTACATAGACATCAACAGTCCCTATGATTGCAGTCAACCACATTTTTGGTTTCACTCTGAAAACTGAGTCCAATGACAACTGCAGTGTAACCGAGACTACAAAATACTGATTTCTCATCTGACCCTTTTATTTCATCACTCTGAAGAGTAAAAATAAGGTGCTTCTTATTTTCATGTGTAGCTGGAGAAAATCTCATAGTAAAGATTTTAGATGCATTTTTCTCTGGAGGGAGAGAAAAAAGAACCAGCACTCACTGAGTGCCCTTTAGGTACTGGTGCTAACGTGGGTGATGTAAATCTTTCTGTGCTCACAATGGCCATTGAAGATTTTATTGTCTGTTTCAGAAGCGAGAAAACTAAGGCTCCAGGGAACTGAATGAGTCCCCACAAAGCGGCAGCAGCTCCGGAGTGGCGAGTTCCTGGCCCCAGGCATTAATTACAATAGGCGGCTTCCCCACATAATCCTCTTAAGGCTCTTACAGAAAAGTTTAGACAATATACTTTTTTCCTTTTAATTATATTTTATTGATTATGCTATTATGTTGTCCTGATTTTTTCCTCCATTTGTCCCCCTCCACCCAGGACCCCCCACTCCTTCAGGCGATCCCCACATCACTGCTCATGCCCATGGGTCATGGGTATGAACTCTTTGCTCCATTTCCTACACTGTACTTTACATTCCCATGGCTATTCTGTAACTACCTTTTTGGACTTTTTAATCCCCTCATCCCTTCACCCATTTCTGCACACTCATTCCCACCTGGCAACCATCGAAACACTCTCCATATCCATAATTCTGTCTCTGTTTTTGTTTCCTTAATTTCTTTTAGATTCAACTGTTGATGGATATGTATTTATGCCATTTTATTGTTCATAGTTTTGATTTTCTTCTTTTTCTTAAATAAGTCCCTTTAACATTTCATATAATAATGGTTTGGTGATGATGAACTCATTTAGTTTTTTCTTGTCTGGGAAGCTCTTTATCTGCCCTTCCATTCTAGCTGATAGCTTTGCTGGGTAGAGCAATTTTGACTGTAGGTCCCTGCTTTTCATGACTTTGCATATTTCTTGCCAATTGCTTCTAGCCTGCAAAGTTTCTTTTGAGAAACAACTGATAATCTTACGGGAACTCCCATGTAGGTAACTGCTTTTCTCTTGCTGCTTTTAATTCTCTCTTTATTTTATGATGTATCTTGGTGTATGCCTCTTTGCATCTATTTTGTTTGGGATTCTCTGTGCTTCTTGGCCTGGCATGTCTATTTCCTTCACCAAATTAGGGAAGTTTCTCCTGTCACTATTTTTTCCAAATAGATTTCCAATTTCTTGCTCTTTCTCTTCTTCTTCTGGCACCCCTATGATGTGGATGTTGGAATACTTAAGTTGTCTCCGAAGCTGCTTACACTATCCTTGTTGTTTTAGATTCCTTTTTCTTCTTGTTCTGATTGGTTGTTTTTTGCTTCCTTATCATTGATTTGATTTTCAGCTTCATCCACACTACTGTTGTTTCTCTGTAAATTTTCATATCAATTAGTGTATCCCTCATTTCTGACTGAATTTGTTTTATGCTGTTGAGGTCCTCGCTAAGTTCCTTGACCATCCCTATAACTAGTATTTTGAACTCTGCATGATAGATTGCCTATCCCATTTGTTTAGTTCTTTTCCTGGAGTTTTATTCTGTTCTTTCATTTGGGCCATGTTTCTCTGTCTTCTCATTTTGGCAGTCTCCCTGTGTTTGTTTCCATACATTAAGCAGAGATCCTATAACTTCCTGTCTTGGTAGCATGGCTTAATGTAGTAGATGTTCTCTAGGGTCCAGCGGCTTAGCCTCCCCTGTCACTCAGGCTGGGTGCTCAGGGTGCACCCTGTGTGTGGGCTGAGTACACCCTCCTCTTTTAGTTGAGTTTTGGTTGCTGTTGGCAGGACAACGGGAGGGATTTACCCAGGCCGGTCAGCTGTAAGGACTGTCCGTGACCACTGACCACCAACCTCCGCCCGCTGTGCAGAATCAGCTGTGCAGGAGCAGGGTGTGGTGCTCTGATGTGGTCTGTAGTCGGGTTCAAAAGCTCTGCAGTTTCCTGGGGTGGTGCAGCCAAGGTCAACCCCTACCTGTGTTCTGCCCTGGGCACCCCACCTGAGCTATAAAGCAATCTAAGATGCTGCTACCTATGCTGGGCTTAGAGATTCCTAGGTGAGGCCAAGCTATGAATCTGGGCTGCCAGGCTGGGGTCACTTAGCAAGAGGTACAGGGGCTGGGGTTTCCTGAGGCAGCTGTTGCTTATTTGAGAGGATTTAGGAAGTTGTGAAGTGTGAGTAAGACCAGCCATCATATAGAAAAGTCACAGGTAACAGTTTAGGTGGGTCTGTAAGTTGGGTGGAGTGCAGTCAGGGGATCTCCAGGGTGGGGCAAACAGTGCAAGCCAGGGTGATGGAGTCTCAGTTAGGGTACCTGCCTACTGGCTCTGTGGCTCTGTGGTGGGGACAATAACCTCTGCCTGCCTTTCTGTCTGGGAGAAAACTGTCCCTTAGCTCCCACCTCAATGCCAGACATTTCAGTTCCTCCCCGTATGTCACTGGTGCCTTTTAAGCTGCTACCCTGGTGCTGGAACTCAGAGGGACTGAGTCTGAGTGAGTCTGTATGTCGTTTCTTTAAGGGGAACTGCTTGGGAACCCAGAAGTTTCTTCCACTAACTCAATCCCTGCTGTTTTTTTGCTGCCAGAAGTTATGGAGACTTATCTTCCTGACACTGGAACCCTGGGCTGGGGGTCATGGTGTGGGGATTAAACTCCTCACTCCCAGGGTATACCTCCTGAATTTTTATCCACCCCAATGTGTATGTGGGACCAGGCTGTCCCATGTTTTCGCCCCTCCTGTCTGTCTGGATGGATGTGGTTTATTTAATTCCATAGCTGTCAGAATTCCATTCCATTTGCTTTTTTATGGTTCTGTGCGATGGTTGTTCTATAATTTAGTTGTAGTTTTGATGTGGTTATGTGAGGAGGCCAGCCATGTTTAGCTACGTTGCCATCTTCACCAGAAGTCTGACAATTTACTTTTATACATCTCTCTTTACTTATGCTCACATTACCATTGCTACATGCAAAAGGGTGAGTTTATTTCCCTCATTTAAACAAAACATCTAAATTGTAAGCACTATTTACATGATGGGTTTTAGATCCATCATGCAAAAGATTTTATTGCATGGCATGCTTTTAATTTTCGTTGTCATCAAATGCAGGTCAGAAATAACAGGCAAATAATGAAGAGACAGTGATCAATGAAACCATGTGGGTATGGAAATTTAGCATACAACAAAGGTGGTGTTTCCCACCACTGAGGAAAACATGGACTTTTAAAAGAAGTGATATTGAGTTAACCTGACAGCTATATAAAAAATAAAGTTAGATTCTTTCTTCTCACCTCTAATCCATTTACTTTCTTTATTTTTAGCAGCTTGTTATACATTATTAGTATTAATAAATTTCAATTGGATTAGAGGTTTCAAATTAAAAAAAATAAAAGACACAAGTGAATTCCTCTATAGCTTAAGGGAGTGAGAAATACTTTCCTAACTATGTCTGAAAATGTACACACACTAAGGGGAAGGTCAATAAATTTGACAAAGTAAAAAAAAAATTTAAAGCCTTCAAAATGGCAAAACTCCCCTAAAACCAAAAGTAAAAATCCAAACAAAGTGAGACAAAGATTTGCAATTTATAGCATAAATGAAGTGTTAACATCCCTAATGTATAACAAGCTGCTAAAGATAAAGAAAATACCCAATAATCTGATAGAAAAATGTGCAAGCGATCTGGATGGTTCCAAAACAAAAATATACAAATAGGCCTTAAACCAAAATCATTTACACCACTCAAATTAAGAGATAAAAGTATTTAGACTATATTAAGACATTATTTATCACCTATGAAAATAACACAAATTCTGAAAATTGATACCAGTCTATGGGTCAGGCTGTGGGGAAGCAAAAGTGTCACAATGCTATGGAGGAGGACTTTGGTAATAGCGAAATTACACATGTAATTTGCAATCTCAATTCTGAAAATTTGTTCAAGAGACACATTAACAAAAACAAAAAAGATTTATTCACTGAGGCAGATTTAAAATAACAACAAAATGGCAACTAGCCAATTTTCCACAGATAAGAGGACTAATGAATAAATACAATGAAGTGCTCTGTAGCTCTAAAAAGAGATGAGGAATATTGGATACGTGGCTGTGGATATCATTAAATGAAAGACAGTGTTAAAAAACTCTCAAACTACTTTCAGTAATCAGAGTGCTTTTATAGAACTCTAATGCATACATTGTGAACTAACACAAGAAATGTGCTGATATCATTAGGAAACATATATTTTAGCCTAAGAGAAAGAAGAGACATACAATATATAAATGAGGCTAAGTTCAAATCCCATCATTTTGCATTTACATTGGAAGGAAAAAAAAGTGTTGTTTGCTCAAACCACTGAGAAGCAGAGAAATAAAGACCAAACCAGTAGCAATGCGGCAATTACTTCCCTTTAAAAGGGTTTACAGCTGCTCCACGGGGAAACAGCTGATGGGGCAGGAAACACACAGGTGAGCAGGAACAGCCTGTAGAACTGAAGCTTGGATGCTCCAAGTCCCACCGAAGCCTCATCAGAGAGACTCCGGGGCCAGCTCCAATAGGCTCCCATTGAACACAGATGGGAGTCTTTGAGCACCAATGGCAATGGGTTGAAGTATTTCAAATATTAAACTGATGAGTCAATCATCAAACCGACAAATACTAACTCGTTACTTTTGGTAGACAGGCAGCTCACTTTGAGAACTGGAAAATGTAAGAAAAGAAACAAGTTTTACCTGGCATTTCCTATGTGAACTACATCTCAGTGTAACCCAATAGTAGACAAAGAAAAGTAAATTAAGGCAGAATGATAAAATAGAAGACTATCCTCATTTCATAATTCTTACTGATAAAAGAGCTAGGGGCAATGATGAGGAATGCTGCTCAAGTCACAGAGATGGCCAGAGGTTAAGTGTCTGCAGACAGAACACACCCTACCTATGCTGTGTCTTACCCAAGGTAAACCTGGTCTGATTATGTTGTTACACTCAAGATCTAACCACCAACTTGTGGTTAGATCTTGAGTGTAACAACATAATCAGTTAATATGTCTCACATATTAACTTGTTAATATGTGAGACAACCCCAGGGGGATGTGATCAGCAAAATCCAACCTGCGGAAAACTCTAAAGGAGAAATGGCATGATTATGTAAGCAAGTATGCTGCAGGGAAAATGAGAGCCATGATGTGATAGACAGGGTGGTTACTCAAAGATGTTCACATCCTAATATTTAGAACCTGTCAACACGGCAAAAATAATTTTTTTGCAGATGTCAGTAAGATTAAGCACCTTAGAACAGCAAGATTACCCTGGATTACATAGTTGGACTCAATTTAGTCACATGAGGCCTTAAAACAGAGAACTTTCTCAGGCAGGAAGCAAGAGAGATGCGACAGAAGGAGAAGCCAGAGACTGGAAGCCTGACCCCCGCTGCTGGCTTCAGGAGAAGGCCAGGGGCCCAGAAGGTGACAACAACTCCAGCTGTGCCAGCAAAGGAGCAGGGACCTCAGTCCTACAACCACTTGGGAATGAGTCTGCCAACAACCTGAATGATTCTGGAAGTGGATTCTCCCTCCAGAAAAAAGCCAAACCACACCAGGGCCTGACTTGGACCTAATGACACCTGGAGCAGAGAGACTAATTGAGCCCCCCTGTATTTCTGGCCTATAAACATGAAACGATACATTTGTTATTGTAAGTTGCCAAGTTTGTGGTCATTTCTTACAACAGAAATAGAATACTAATGTAGATGAAAACCTATCAATTTTGGCCCTTAACATTTCACATTAGTGATTTTAATTTTTTCTATTTTACTACAATTCTTATTAAAATAAATATTCTGTAAAAAATGATGAAACACTTGGCGTAGAGAATTTCTGCAGGAATGTGAAGTTGAGTGATTTTGTGGAGGAATCTGTTAGTCTTTTTTCTTAATCACAAAGGTCTACTTTGTTCCAGAAACTGCACAATTCATTCATTCATCATTCATTCATTCAACAGTCACAGGCATTTCCTGTGCATTGGTATTATAGCAGCTGGGAACAAAAAAGTAAAAAAAAATATGGTTCCTTTTATATGCTCTATTATTAATAACAATTGAATCTAAACTACTTAATACATTAATGAACTCTGGGAATTGTTTAAGTTTAAACAACTCATTAAGTTATTTTATGTGTCCAATGTGTGTGATTCACAGGAGATATTAAGAAGAGTAAACACTACACATCATTCTACTTTCTGGTTCTGAGTGTATGACTACCTTGGATACCTCGTGTAAGTGGAATCATACAATATTAGTCTTTTTGTGACTCGCTTATTTCACTTAGCATAATGTCCCCAAGGTTAATTCACATTGCAGCATATAATAGGATTTCCTTCTTTTAAAAGGCTGAACAATACTCCACTGTTCTTCATATGTATATTGTACTTTGATTATCCATTCACCTGTCCATGGACGTTGAGTTGTTCCCATCTCTTGGCTGTAAGTATGGGTGTGCAAATACCTATTTTAAGATGAGGAAATTAAGGTCTAGAGAGCTTAAGTAAACTTGTTCCACCTTACTCAACAAATTAACGATCCTACCTCAGATAGTTTGGGGCCTCCATCTTAAATAACTACTTTACAAATACACTTATCATTTTATTCTTCTCACTGGTCTAACTAAATATCTTCAGAAATTACAGCACGATAGGGAACAAGCATGTATTCAGGATTTGTTAGATGTCAAAATCTTTTACCTAAATATTTTCCCTTGATTTCATCATTTAACTTTCCCCCGTAATTTAATAGTTTATTATCTTATTATCTCCATTTGCAATGACATGTCCAAGGTCACCTAGCCAGCAAGCATTCCAAATGGATTCTGAATCTATATCTGACCCCAAAGCTCACACTCTTTCCATTATACAATGGATGCTATGCCTTTCAATCATAACCTTTGGAGCTGGAAGGGACCTTAGAGACCATCTGTTTTTAAGAAAGATTTCTGGGTGTCAATCTTAGGATCACCATTGCCTTATGAGAAAAAGAAATTAAATACCTGCTGGTCATACATAAAGAAAGTGACAATGGAAAAAAGATATCCTCAATATTATATGAAATCTAATTCTAAATGACATTTAAATAATTATTTATTTTTAATCCTCACCTGAGGACATGATGAAGGGGTGGGGAGCAGGAGAGGAGAGAGAGAGAGAGAGAGAGAGAGAGAGAGAGAGAGAGAGAGAGAGATCAACTGGCCACCCATATGTGTTGTGTCCTAATGGGGAATTGAACTCACAACATTCTGGTATATGGGGCGATGCTCTAACCAACTTAGCCACCCAGCCAGGGCTCTAATTACTTTTCAGGCATCTGAACCAGAGAATATATAATATAATATACACAGGATAGGTAGATTTATTAATATAATACACACCAGATAGATTTGACAACTGTACAAAGAGCATCAAAACATCAACTATGAGTATCTAATAAAGGCTAATGTGCTAGGGTAAAACACATTTACTCAGTCTTTAGTTGACATCATAGCAAACAAGTGTTTCACTGAATGACCCAAAGATTTCAGAATTGTGGTCTCAATGAGTTTCTCAATATCTATCTTTTTCTCTGTATGTACACCAAATACAAATACAAGGTAAAAACTGAGGTTGTAAACTTATTGATTGACTGAAATACATATTCCAAAGTAAATGTAAATATTTTCTGTAAAGATAAATGCTGCAGAATTCATGGTCTACAAATTAAAGGCTCTTCCCTTTCATTTTCTTCAATTAATCTGTATATCACAAAGGCTTTCTAAATACTATACTTGTCCTATAATGTGAGTTATCAAAATAAAACTTAACAGCCAAGAAACTTCAATCCACACCTTTGCTATATGTGCTAGTAAAAAAACAAAATTAATCATCACTCATTCTATAATGTCTTTCAACGGGCAGCTTCTAAACAAGGCAAGACTCTAGATAAACTGATATAACATCTTTTCATTCTTAGGGAATGAAAAAAAAATGTTGATTCTTCCCTTAGAGAATATATATTAATAAAGATATTCTGAGGGAATATATGTTGATAAAAAGCATATGCTAAGTTTTAAAAAGGCACATTTTAAAATATAATAAGCCTATGTTTTATTCATACCCCCAAACTAAGCTTGTGTTAGATGTATTTATGACTCTAATTTTCTTTGAGAATCATTTTAAAATTTATTACACCTTGCCCTGGCTGGTAGAACAGTGGATAAGGCGCTGGCCTGCGAACCCAAAGGTCGCTGGTTTAATTCCCAGCCAGGGCACAGAACCAGGTTGCAAGCCACGTCTCCAGCCAGGTCTATGGTTCTCTCCTTCTCTGCCTCTCTCCCTTCCTCTCTCTCTGGAAATAATAAAATCTTAAAAAAAATTTATTACCCCTTTTCTAGCCCAAAGCATGCACGTAGATGTTATTATTCCCCATGTTGCAAAATGGTGAAGTGGCTAGTCCAAGGTCACAAGTGAGGAAGCCAAGACTTAGACTCAACCTGCCTCACATCAGGGTTTATTATTCTAATTCTTTATGTTCCCATTGACTCCTTTTTTATAGATGGGGGAGTGAATAGAAAGTCACTGACTGGACTTTAGTGCCAAATCTCACATTAACTAGCTATGTTCCTGTTCCCATCCTAGGCTTCAGTTTCTCTATCTGCAAAATGAAAAGATTGAACTGAGTGAGCTCCACGTCTGCCCCAGTGAAGTCATGCTCTGAGCCTTTTCTTCTCAAAGAAGGATTCTTAACCAGATGTTTTAGACAAAAACAAGCTTGGTCCTAACTATGCACTAATGTTCTCCCTCTTTAAAATGTTTCACACACTTATATTATAGGTAATTGGCTTTAAAATTCAACTAATGTTAAAAAGCATGCAATTACAAAACATCTCTTGCTCTGTACACACTCATATATCCCTGAAAGAAAATCTGGCAACCAAAGCTAATGCTTTTCAAATCACTAGTTTTATTTTCTGAAACCCATCTGTTTTCCTATATTATAAATGTATCTTGCTTTCTCTTGATTTGTAAATATTAGACATTACTTACTGATTTTCTGTTATGGGAAATTAGGATTTTAAAACATATTTATAGACCCTTTTCCCTTTCCTTGTTCTCTTAATGTTATCATCTCCAGGTTTTGGTTGTGTTCATGCAATGTTTTTACTGTTATTGCTTTGTTTATACTGTTCACTGCTGAGTTGAACAGCATAAACTGTGAGTGTGCTGCACATTTTTTGAAACATGGAAGACTTTCCCTACCCCCTCTTGCATTGGATACCACTTACTTCTTTTTCTTGTTTACTCTCTTCTCTTGTTTGGTAAGGCAAACCTCCTAGTAGGTTCTTGATGTACATTTTCTTGAGACCTTGAAATTATATTACTTTCATACATGATTGACAGATTAATTAGGTATATAATTTTAGGCTGAAAATTTTCCTTTAGAATTTTAAAGTCTTTGCCTCACAGTCTTCCATGTTGCTTTTGAGGAGTATAATGGCATTTTGACTGCAATTTTTTTTGTAAGTGACCTTCTTTCCCCTCTCTGCAAACACTTAAGAACTATTTTTCACCCCTGGTATTCTGAAAATTTCACAACAGTGTGCCATTGTTTAAATCATTTTTCAAGTGAGCTTTTCAATCAAAAGAAACACATTATTTTTGATACATTTTCTTTTTTTAGTTCTTTGATATTTCCTCACCACCATTTCATGTTTTCTCTTTCTGGTTCTTCTATCATTAAAGTATTGGACTTTGTGGGCTAAATCTCTAATTAAAAAAACTAAACTTGCATGTGTTACTTAGCATCGTGGCTGCCCTGAGACCCCTCATGAAACCCAAGATTGTCAAAAAGAGGATCAATTAAGTTTATCTGGCACCAGTCAGACTGGCATGTCAACATTAAGAGGTGCAGGTAGAAATCCAGGGGCATTGACAATAGTGTGTGCAGAAGATTCAAGGGCCAGATCTTGATGCCCCAGATTGGTTATGGGAGCAACAAAGAAACAGAACACATGCTGCCCAGTGGCTTTCGGAAATTCCTGGTCCATGATATCAAGGAGCTGGGAGTGTTGTTGATGTGCTGAGACTGCTCACAATGCCTCCCTGAAGAACTGCAAAGCTATTATGGAAAGAGCAGCCCAGCTGGCCATCAGAGTCACCAATCTCAATGCCATGCTGCACAATGAAGAAAAGGAATAGGCTGATTGTGTACACATTTTATTTGTGTTAATAAACCCATAATGGGGAAGGGGACAGAGGGGAGTAAAAAGGGGATGGGTGTAATACAATAACAATAAAATTAAATTAAAAAAATAAAAATAAAACCATAAAATCCTGCCCCAAAAATACCTTTCCAGTAGTTCTCTTATTTCTTTGTCTTTTGCTATATTTTTTCAGATTATGTTCTACATTTCAGTATATACATATTCTTATTTTTAATTTCTAAGAAATGATGGTTCATTTCTTTTTTCATCCTACCCTTGTTTCATCAATGCATTATTACCTTTTCTGGTCTTTCTCTGAATCAGAAGATCCGTTTTCACTTTTGTTGCTTTGGTTTCTATGTTCTATTTTGGAAGTTTTTCACGTTTGATATTCCTTGGCTGTTGGACAGTTCACATGAAAGAGCAAATCATTCACTAGTGAGTGGATGATCAGGTGATCAGCTGGTTTTAGTCTGAATTACAGCTATGTAGCTGCAATTTTCTTCTGGGAACAGTTTCTGATTCTGCAGAGAAGGATCTTTTAATCCCCTTGATTAAGGAGATGATTCTAGCTTCTGAAGTTCTAGAATGAAGGGCAAATGGCAGCGTGGGTGAGGGAGAAGTTGTTCATCGCTTGGTACGCAGTCTCACTTCATTCTTGTTCACTGTACAGTGCACCACCCCTGCCCTCCTGTGAGCCTTGGTCCCCTATATTTGGAGCATCTCTGATTCAGTGTCTTCACAGAACATACTTCCAGTTTCTGCGAGAGTTGGGAGAAATCGTTGCTTGTCCATACAAGACAGGGGTTCCTAAATCTTTGTAATTAAACATGATTTCAGCTCCTCTTTATCTCCTATCTCTGAAGTTTCTGCTGTCCTGAATTTCTGAAATTTTCTGGGATTCTGTGAGAGTGAAGTTATTTCTTGGTAGTCTCTTGCCACTCTCTCTCCCCATGTATTTATGTTTGACCTTCCTCTTCTCTATGTAATAAGCTGTCATTTTTCTTCCATCTGCTTTCTGTCTTCATATATTGTGGTTCAAGTTCAGAATGTAAATGTAATTTCATTAATGATAGAGAACAATTTTTCTGATTATTGTTATTTGAGGGTGTAATCTTTCTTGGGGAGAAGGGGGTTGAAATAGCTATTTGTCCTCTTTACCTGGAAATCCTTCATTTGCTTTAATGATTATTCTAAATTATGTTTACAGAATATATAATTTCTCAAGCTCCTTATCCTTAAAAAAATTATATGAATTACTCATTGCAAGTGTAACTTAATTACATTCTATAATTGCATTAGCATCTTCTAATTGTACACTAACATACATAGAAATGAGCTTGTAATTAAGCATTCAACCCTGATAAATCATATCATAATCATATTAAAATTTATGTGAGTAAAATAGAAAAAAATTAAATACAGATGAATTGAAAATAAACTGCTCTAATATATACATTCTTTTAAAAAATATATCCGAGGATATGCTTATTGATTTTAGAGAGAGGGGGAGGGAGGGAAAGAGAAGGAGATATATTGATATGAGAGAGAAAAACTGATAAGTTGCCTTTCCTATACTGCCTGACTGTGGACCCAACCTGCAATCTAGGCATGTGCCCTGATTGGGAATTGAACCCACGACCTTTCAGTTTATAAGCTGACACTCCAACCAACCAAACTACACCAGCCAGGGTGATTTCAAGACATGTATTTAAATAAAAAAATATTTACCTTGCTGTTGAAAATCAACACCTTATTTCCTGGTTGAGGTGAATCTATTTTATTGCTGGAATTATTCAACTAAAACATTTTGGGGCGGGGGGGCAGGTTCAGGTTGCTTAGCATTGACAGTTTTTGTTTTTTAATGCAAAGCATAATTTTTCATAGTAATGACCTTTTCTGTAACATTGTTTGATAACATGTCCTTTTAATATTGAGAGCAGAGGTATTAAAAGTATAATTCCGTAAAGTAAACTTTTACAATAATGAGGAATATTTATCTCACACTAGCCAAGGAGGCAATAAAAAAAGCCTCTTTTTAAAAAAAGAATCTTAAAAAGTCCACTTTTTAAAAATCCCTCACCATCCACTCTTCTGTCAACCATCCGGTTGTCCTCTGTGTCTATGAGTCTTTCTGGGTGGTTTGTTCATTTATTTTGTTTTAGATTCCACATATAAGTAAAATCACATGGTATTTGCTTTTTTTCTGACATATTTTACTTAGCATACCCTCTAGTTCCAACTGTGATATAAAAAATGGCAAGATTTCATTCCCACTTATGGCTGAATAATACCTTATTGCATGTGCATACCAAATTTTTATCATTTCATCAAATGACGAACACTTAGGTTGCTACCATATCTTGGCTATGTAAATAATGCTTCAGTAAACATAGGAGTGCATATATCTTTTCAAATTAGTGTTGTGGATTTCTTCAAATAAATACCTAGAAATAGGATTCCTGGATTGTATGATATTTCTATTTTCAATTTTTTGAGGGATCTGCATACTGTTTTCCATAGTGGTTGTTCCAACTTATATTCCCACCAACAGTGCATAAGGGTTACCTTTTCTTCATAACCTCACCAATAACTTACTGTTTGTTGTCTACTTTTAGAATAGCCTGTCAGACAGAAGTGAGGTGATATCTCATTGTGGTTTTAATTTGCATTCCCAGATTAGTGATGTTGAGCATCTTTTCATATGCCTATTGGCCACCTGTATGTTTTCTTTGGTGAAATGTATATTCAGGTTCTCTGTCCATTTTTGATTGGATTGTTTATTTTTTGATATTTACTTGAATGAGGTCTTTATATATTTTGATTATTAACCTCTTAGCTAACATATCTTCTGTAAATATCTTCTCCCATTCAGTAGGTTACCTTTTTTTTTAAATAGTTTCCTTCACTGTACTAAAAGCTTTTTGGTTTGACGTAGTTCCCATTGTTTCCCTTGCTTGAGAAGACAGATCAAACAAACAAACAAACAAACCCCTTCGAGGCTGATGTCAAAGAGTTTACTGTGCACAGTTTCTTCTAGGAGTTTTATTATCTGAGGCCTTACATATGTTTTTAATCAATTATGAGTTTATTTTTGTATATCATGTAAGAAAGTGGTCCAGTTTCTTCCTTTCTCTTTCTTTCTTTTTTTTTTTTTCTTTTTTTGCCTGTAGCTGTCTAGTTTTCCTAGCACCAAGATGGTCTTTTCCTCATTTATATTTTTGACTCTTTTGTCATGGATTAACTGACCATATAACCAGGATTTACATCAGAGCCCTCTATGCTCACTCACTGATTTATGTATCTGTTTTTGTGCCAGTATCATACTGTTTTAATTACTATTGCTATGCAGTATAGTTTGAAACCAGAAAGCATGATGCCTCCAGCTTTGCTCTTTCTCAAGATGGCTTTAGCTGTTCAGTCTTTTGTGGTTCCATAAACATTTTAGGATTGTTTGTTCTAATTCTGTAAAACCTGTCATTGCTGTTTTGATAAGAAATGCATTGAATTTTTTGATTTCTTTGTAGTATGGACATTAAAAAAAGACTTTATTATTTTCATAGAGAAAGGCGGCGGGGCGGGGGAAGAAGAAAGGGTGAGAAGCATCAATGTATGGTTGCCTTTCATCTGCCTCCAGCTATGGACCTGGATGGAGACTTGGCTTGCAACCTGGTTATGCACCTTGACTGGGGAATCAAACCAGTGTAGTATGGACATTTTAAAAATATTAATTCTTCTACTACATGAGCATGGGGTATATCTTTCCATTTATTTGTGTTGTCTTTAATTTCCTTCATTAGTGTCATCTTTTTCAGAGTAAAGGTCTTTCACCTCCTTGGTTAAATTTATTCTATGTTTTATCCTTTTGATACTATTGTAAATGCGGTTGCTTTCTTAATTTCTCTTTCTGATTGTTTCTTATTAATGTATAAAATGCAACAGATTTCTGTTCATTAATTTTGTCGCCTGCCACTTGACTGAATTCATTTATTAATTCTAACAGTGTTGGTAGAATTTAGGGTTTTCTATATATAGTATTATACCATCTGCGTATAGTGACAGTTTTACTTCTTTCCTTCCAATTTGGACGCCTTTTATTTCTTTTTCTTGTCTAATTGCTGTGGCTAAGACTTTAAATACTGTTGGGTAAAAGTGGCAAGAATAGGCATCTTTGTCCTGCCTGGTGTGGCTTGGTTGGTTGGGCATTGTCTCATAAAGTGAAAGGTCGCTGGTTCAATTTCTTGGTCAGGGCACATGCCTGGGGTGTGGGTTGTCCCTGGATGGGGCATGTACAAGAGGCAACAGATCAATGTTTCTCTCTCATATTGATGTTTCTCTTTCTCTCTTTCTCCCTTCCTCTGCTGGGTCAGTTTATATGCAAAAGAACCAGGGTGTGCACCAAGGCAGGTTTTTATCTGCACTGGGCCCAGGGGAGGGTCAGCTAAAATCTCAACGCTCCCAGAGATCTGCTTACACCTGCAGACTTCATGTATACTTAATCACTGAAATAGCCTCCAGCTTTAGTCCTCAGCAGCCTGGCTTAAGCTCCACCAGGTGGGGGAAGAGTGATTTCTGTGGGAGGGGTGATTGCTTCCCTCAGTGCTGTCGCTGCATGGAAGGGAGTGCTTTGCCTGAGAAATACGGCCTCTGTAGTATGGGGAAGGACTCATCTCAGGGGTTCTGGCAGCTGCTCCTTCAGTTCTCTCCCCAAGAGTTATCAACCTTAAACTCTACTCATGTGTTTCTAGTCTGCTCTGCCCTCCCTCTGCTGGAGCCCAGGGTAAGTGGCTGCAAAGAAATTGTTTTTGTGTTGGCCCTTTAAGAGGCTCTCTGCTATCTAGCCAACTCTGCCTGTTGGAAACAACCCCCACTACATTTCATGGTCAGATGTTATTTGGGTTCCTTTTCTGGTTTTGGTGCTTTAGGCTGGGAACCCCAACTTGGGGTTTAGGCCTCATTCTTCTTAGGGGAACCCCACACCCAGGCACTGAAATGTCCCTTTGGAACTTTAGCTGCCACTGGTGGGAGCCCCACCAGCTCTCTTGCACCTCTGCACTTCCTACCAGTCTCATGGTGGTGATGTGGTTTCTTCTGCCTGTCCGTGGTTATAAGGCTTCTTTCTCTCCAGCTGGTGTGCAGTTGGTTATTCAGGATAATTCTTCTATAATTTAGTTGTAATTCCAGTTTGGTCCTGGGAGGGGGTTGGTGTAGCTTCCACTTAATCTGTGGCCATCTTGCTTCTCTCACAATTTTATTGACCATTGTGACTAATTTTTCATGTCTGTCCTAAATCACTGCAAATACCATATAAATAAAAATTTTCAAAGCTCTTGTAATATTAAGTACATCTCACTGAAAACTTATAGTCAATGAGTACCAGACTGCCGCCGCGTACGCCATGGGAGCGGTGACTGACGGAGACTTTTCAGGGTGGTAGGAAACAAACAAGATGTGTGATCATCAAATTGGAGTGTATAAACCCTGTACGAAGTCATACGGAAACGCCTACTAATTGATGGAGATGGTGCTGGAGATGATCGCAGAATTAATCTGCTAGTGAAAAGTTTCCTTAAATGGTGCAATTCTGGATCCCAGGAGGAGGGATACAGTCAGTACCAACGTATGCTGAGTACATTGTCCCAATGTGAATTTTCAATGGGCAAAACTTTGCTGGTGTATGATATGAATCTCAGAGAAATGGAAAATTATGAAAAAATTTACAAAGAAATAGAATGTAGCATTGCTGGAGCACATGAAAAAATTGCTGAGTGCAAAAAGCAGATTCTTCAAGCAAAACGAATACGAAAAGATCGCCAAGAGTACGATGCTTTGGCAAAAGTGATTCAGCATCATCTAGACAGACATGAGACATTAAAGGCACTAGAAGCTCTGGGCAAAGAATTAGAGCATCTTTCACATATTAAAGAAAGTGTTGAAGATAAGCTGGAATTGAGACGGAAACAGTTTCATGTTCTTAGTACCATCCATGAACTTCAGCAGACATTGGAAAATGATGAAAAACTCTCAGATGTGGATGAATCTCAGGAAATAAGCCTGGAAGTAGACCCAAAGCCGTAGATAGGTGAACACTCACCATTCCCAAGACTTTGGAAGCAGCAACATGATCTAGAATTTGATGTTCTCTTGAGATATTTAAAGTTTCAACAGTGAACTACGCTGCTTTTAAATGTTAATGTATAATTCATATTTCTTCACACAAAGGAAAATTACTTCAATATAGATTTGTATTATTAAAATACCTTTTTTATTCTTAAACTTAAAAGATAGGAAGCAACATACAAAAATGTTTAATAAAACTTTCAAGTCAGATAAAAAAAAAATGAGTACCAATATTTGAAAAACCTTTGCAAATTTTAAGAGCAAAAATAGAATATCAATATTCAAGTTGAAATGTATTTGGGTCGGACCAGGGTGGCTAAGTTGATTGGGCGTTGTCCTGAAAGCCAAAAAGTCTCTGGTCAGGACACAAGCCTGGGTTGCAGGTTCAGTCCCTGGTGGGGGCACATATGGCAGGTAACCAATTGATGTTTCTCTCTCACACTGATGTTTTCTCCTTCTCTTTCTCCCTCCCTCCCTCCCTCATAAATAAATAAATATTAACAAATAAATTAAAATATACTTGGTACTAGAGACGTTGAATGTTGTTATATGCTTATTAAGCATTTGTATTTCTAAAGAAATATATTTCTTATGTGTATAATGTAAATCAGGAACTACAAAGAGACTATTTGGAACAGACATAATTATTACCTCATTGATTCTAAGAGGGAGGTACAGTAGGTAAGAGTATTGGAAGACATCATGGAAAGATCAGAAAACATTTCTTTTCTGTCATTATTTCAATAAAACTAGTTTAACAAAATTAGTAAATCTATCCATTTTTGCCTGATATGGTTTATTGTACTAATGGAGGTACAACTAGTAACTAGTATTTTTGTCTTATATATAAATTATTTGTTTAAAGTTCTTAAATATAGTTGGATCTCAGACTTTAAAATTCTCTGTAATTTTGTTTACATCATTAACTTTTTTAAATTTATTTTTATTGTTGTTGTATTACATCCATCCCCTTTTTACTCTCCTCTGTCCTTTTCCTACATCATTAACTTTTATATCCAAAGAAAAATAGTAACAAATAAAAGGATTTACTAAATAAGCATAACTACCATCTAAATCCTTATTTGAAATGTCACAAATCAGGGATTAATGCAGTTTTAATGCATTTCCAATATTCTGACTGCCTCTCTAGCTACACTACTTTCATTATAATCTATTTAATACAAGAGTTAGAGTCACTGATGTATTAAGTTTGCTTCATCTAGTGACAGTACCTCAGTTATTGTCCTAGGCAAATAATTTTCTTGAGAGTAAATCTAATTTTGGTTTAATGTTCCTCCAAGTAAGTTTAGATCATTTTCTATATATCTTGACAAAGGTAATTAGGATAGTAAAAAAAAAAAAAAGTATATATTATTATTAAATGTAGAGAAAACATTACTTCCAAAAGGCATATGCATGTTTAGTTAGTTTTAGTAAATTATGAATTTGAAAGTTACAAGAATATGCCACAATAATTTAGTCCCTGTAAACCACAAAAGGATAAAGAGACATACACTTGATTTGGGATTCTGTGATTTGAGAAGTGAGTGCAGGGGTAGCAATATTACGCTACTTTAACCATTCTGCCCAGTGTACTGATAACATAGGCACTATCACAACGACCCATTTCATGGGAGAAGATTTAATCTTTACCGCCACATTTATGTCCAACTTAAACTGCACATAAATATATATTTAATTTTAGTTTACTGGATTAGATATCTACATTTTCTTGAATTTCCTTATGAACAATTACCCTATTGATAGTTTTCTTAAGTTTACTTCTGTTTTTATGGTTTTTATGGGTGTGGCTTAAAAGAATCAATCTAGATCAGGTCTACTAAGGAAACAAATTACATACTTTTTAAGTTGTAAAAAATAACCAACCCCAGAAATTTTCAGTAGTTGATACTTAAGAAATGACCTTCATTGGAAAAAAAAATCATAAGTACTACAAAAATTCTGAGCTCTGAAATTGGACAACAGTTCCACCTAGAAAAGCCCACTGTGTATGTTATGTGAACATATACAGTTGAAAATGCAGATTAGGATGACCTTCCTGGAAAGTGATTTGGCAATGTATCTAAAGTCTTGAATACCTTGATAAATAAAATATCCATTATTGTATTATAACAATTACATTGTAATAACATTAGAAAAGAAAATGATTAATTACTAGGGAAAACATTTGTGCCAGTATTCAATTAAAGCAGGATCTACATAGTATAATCTGAATGATGTTAACATGCATGTAAAATATGCATTTGTATGGGTGCATATATAACTAAAGAGCAAAGATTTTTAGCAGGTATTGATATTTATCTCTCAGCAAGAGACATACTGGTGATTCTTCTTAACATTATTACGTATTTTTCTCTTTTGAGCATATAGTCCTAACATAATCAGAAAAAAATAGTTAAAACAAATATAAGGGACAGTAGCAACACTAACATTTAATGAAACTCAAAATCTGTCAGAGCACACAATCGGGTTTAAATGAGCTGGCAGAATCACATATCTTAGGTCTTTTTAGTAATATTAAATAATAATAATTTGGTTTTAAGGTTATGGAAATATGACTTTATATTTTCTGTCCCTTAGAAGCTAAAAATACATGTGGATATTGAACGCTGACTAAGGTAAATAGTACCTAAAGATAACTCTGGTATCTACACATTATTAATAGCTATATTTTTCAATCATCTTTTTGGATTTTATTTTCTTTCATTATCTCTTGAAAATGTTGAATACATCAAGGATATCATCTTCATTAGTATTCATTCATTCAATTAATAGCTATTTTTAAAGCACTTGCTGTGTCAAACGCTGTTGTTTAGGCACTGAAGATTCGGCAGTACAGAAAATAAAGTTTTGTCTGGTTGAGGAACAAAGGTTATCTCTATTATGTTATGATGAAATTTTATGAAAAAAATAATATCCATTATTAGTATGCTATGCTATATAGATAATAAAAAATTATAAATTTCTTTGTTTAGCAAATAATATAAAAGTATCTCCTTTATTTATCTTAAGGCATGTTATTTTTCTCATTTATTTAACTATACAAATTGAAATTGCTGATTACTTACCCCAATATTAAACATTCCTGTAAAATACTCCATATTTGCTTGAATAAACCAAATGTTGCTTAGACCTAGATCTTCACTTCTCTTCTTAGCACGAATTAATGATAATTCCTTGTTTTCTATTAATGTAACCTAGATTTCACCCAGGAAACAAAGTATATTCAGGAACATAATTCAGGCATTAGGGCAAAGTATTATTACTGTACTAAATAGCTTTAAAAATATAGAATATATTACATTGATCCCTAACCTCTGTCTAGAAGTATGCTGGATAATGAACAAGGTCTTTGAACTCTTAAAAGCTTCTGCTTATAGTTGTAATGATATAAGTGAAACCAACAATATAGAAATAAGTGCTTAATAAAAGACATATGTTATTAGAGAACCTAGACTTGATGACTAAGGCAGGTTTTAGTCAATTAATGTGGAAGAGTAACATATTAACTGGGGCCTGAACAATGAATAGAAATTAGCTGGCGCAGGGAAGGGGCGTTTCAGGCAGAGAGAGAAACATGTATGAAGGCTCAAGGTGAGAAGCATACTGTGTGTTTGAAGAACTGAGAAAATTGGTATAGCTGGGGCACAGTCAGGTTGGTGATGGTGGGGATGGGGGCAGGGTGTAGAAGGTGGAAATCAGGCTGGAGAGGCAAGAGGAGCCAGATCATGGGAGATGAAAGGGTTCATTGTTGCCACATAGAGTGTGGATTGGTGGGATGAGGCAGAAGGTAGTGCATCCATTGGGAGTCTCTCACAGTAATCTGGGCCCCAGCAGATGGAAGAGGACCATTGGTTTGGATGGAGAAAAGTGGGCTGAATTAAGTCACTTCCATCACTATCTTTCCTAGTTCTACCCCAATTTTGTTCTCATGTGTGTCTTTATGGAAAAATTCTGGATCCCCTCCCCTTGTGTCAAAGGCTTTCCACACTTGATTTTAGCCAAGACTTCCTCTTTCCAATCTAATGTCTCTGTTTTCAAGGAAACTGTTAGGCAGGGAATAAAAAACACCGTGTCCCTGATGCTATTTCTCTAGATTCTACTCTGTGGGCTTTCTTCCTCTTACTCCAACCATAATATTTTTGCTTTTCTAAATAATAAAACAGACTCATCCATTTCTCCCAGGAGTCCTTATTTATTTTACCCCTTATCTTCTAAGAAAGTAAAAGAATAATACCATCCCTCCAAATGCCATCATTTTGTTACATGCCATCCCCACCAGTCCATGAGTTCATCCACATTTTTTCTCCTGGGATTCGAGTATCACTATAATTATTTTGCACCATTTAGAGGGCTCACAAACAAAGAATGAGCTCCAGTTCAATTAAAAAAATGACATCACATTCTAGACAGTTATGTTAAAAGATGGCCACTGTGAGAAAACTATTTAATATGGCAGAAGACTCAAAATAGCATAAACTTCCAATAAATGGTAGCAATGATTGCATAAATTATGGTTCATTTCCTTAAAATCATATGTAGTCATATTTTTGTGATTTTTTAAATGAAAATATTTACATTTATGATACAATATTGACTGAATACAGATAACTAATATTGCATTTGCATTTTTAGAATTTGCAACAATAAGCATCCTCAAGAACAATGACATTGAGAATGAGGGGAGAAAATCATTTGATTGATTAGTGTGATAGCTTTGGGTTTATTCCTTTTTTTCTTTAAAATTTTTTGTTATTGTTGTTACAATTTTGGTACAATGAATAAAAATCAAGTAACTAAAAGAATATGCTCAATAAGTTTCAGAAGTCAGTATTTCCAGTATAAAATTATGTTGACAATCAAACTGGTTTTATCATTATTCTACTTAGCAGTGAAATAGCTATTTAAAAATTATTTTACACTATAACATTTTTATAAAAGTTTAAAACTATTGTGATCCTACTTTATATCTTTTTCCTTAATATTCTGAATCTCAGAAGTTTAGTTTAGATAAAAAAGAAAATGTGTGTTCCACATAGTTGACCGGGGTGAATGATTATAAACTCAGAGAGCAGGGATAAGCCGGACTCAGCTAACTGAATAATGTAGTTTTCCAATGTTTTCTTTTTTATTATTCAGACTTTACCTGGCATAATGGTAGCATATGAGCAAGCACAATCCCAACATGACCCTAAAAGAGGCAGAAAAGGAAACAAGTTAAAGCTGGTTCCTAAGGCGTCTGCGATTTCTAAGACAACATTTTGCCAAATAAAAGCATGTTCTTTTGTTTGGCCTGGTCTTGGAAAAGCTTAAAGAGAATCTGAAGAGATACCATACCCCACCACTGCAGAAATCCACAATTCTGTCACCAGGTTTGGCCTGATTTGTCACCACATACACAAGGTTGTTTAACTGCTGCTGCTTCCTCAAAGCTCGATCACTGGACATTTTACCTGGGACAGACAAGAAATGAAGAAAATGAAATGTGTATTGTGAGGGACTGAGAAGGCATTTGCAGAATATACAGCCAGCATACAGGAAGAGGGTGAGCAGATATATGAATTACAAATTCCATATATCAACTATAAGACTAGAGAAATGGAACCCAGTGATGAACTCTGATTTGCTTATTTTTACTTTTAGTCATCTCTAACAGATGGCAGAAAATCTATGAAAAATGTTTTGTAAAGAGAGAAAACAGTTGGTGAAACATTAAGTTCAGAGTCACAAACAAAGCAATTGTTCAAAAAATATTTATTAGAGGAATGCAAACAGTAATGGTCTCTTCACTCTATGTCTCTCAGAGACCTACTGTAAAAATTATCTAATTTCAGCACATTGCTTAAATCTCCTTAAAGAAAAGAGATCTATAATAAATACAAACTTTAAAAATTTTAACTGATATATTCTTAATCTCAATTTTTCTGGTTAGGATACTTGGAACATAGGTGTTACACTGTCAGAAATATGTCAATAATTATATTTAGAGAAAAAATAGATTTTCCCATTTTTACTTTGAAGCTTTTTCCTAATGAGTCAGACACACACAGAAATTCAATGCAATTAGATATTAAAGATAGGGCATTTCCAAGTATGAAATACCTTGGGCCTAACAGCATGAAAACATCTGAACTTTCAAAAGCCATTAGTCAAGCCCATAAATATATCTTCAGAAGAATGAAATTATTTGTTTTTACATGTTTCAAATGTATTTTGTTATAAGAGTAAGACTAAGAAAATATAATAGGGCAGATTTCAGTGATATAGATTAAAAACCCAGATAATCTTTTTTACTTGATCAAATCTTATTTATAGATACTAAGGTTTCCCTGCCCCATTTTCACAGAAAAATAGCATTTTCTTTCATTTCTTCTCTTTTCAGTTTTTCCTCTTTTGTTATAAAATAAAAACATTGGGAAACTTTTATTTTAGGAAAAAGCAGAAAATATGGATAAAAATCTGTATAAGAGAAAAAGACTCATAATCTCATAATTCAGAGGAATAGTTTTATATATGTTGTTCTAGTAATTTCCATACATTCATAATTTTTTAGACAGCACATAAAATATTAGAAAGCTTTCCAGGTCTATGCATTTGTCTTCATACTATACATTTTGTTATATAGTATTTCATTCACTATACATACCATACTTGTGTAACCAATTTCTGATTGTAATGATATGGTCATCATCACACAGCTGAATTGTTGTGCACATTCTCAATTATTCAGCATAGCCAAATGTGAATTTCAAACATGAAGACCTTTTATTTTTTTTATTTTTTTAATTATTTTTTAGAAAGAGGGGAAGATAGAGAGGCAAAGAGGGAGAGAGACATCAATGTATGGTTGCTTTTCACCTGCCTCCTGCCACAGACCTGACGGGAGACCTGTTTTGCAACCTGGTTATGTGCCCTGGCTGGGGAATCTAACCTGCGACCTTTGGGTTCGCAGGCCTGCATCTTATCCACTGTGCTACCAGCCAGGGCTTCAAACCTGAAGACCTTTTAAATCAATACTCTGGTAATTTCATTTATGAAGATAATTTCATGTAGCTCCTAAAAGAATTATTTTCATTTTTCTCTAGTAATATAATTATTAGAAATTTAAACAGAGTAGGTGAAAGCTTCTGTCATCCTACCCCTGTGGACAACCATTCATAAGAGGTTTCATGACAATTTTCAAGCACATAGCAAAGTTGAAAGAATCCTACAATGAACACCTCTATAGACTCCACCTTGATCCTGACCTTAACAAATTACTATAGTTGGTTTATCACACTTGTATTCATCTAGTTGTCCCTCTACCCATCCACTCATAATCCAGCTTATTTTTTAATGGCAATGCAGCCTTGCTTTGGAGGAGAAAGAATAAGACCAAGAAATGGGAGGAGGTAGGAGGGATCAGAATGCCAAAATGGAAAACTACTTTGGGCCCTTGGGAGGGTCATTGTCACAAATGCTACCTTAACTGGAGCCACCACACAGCAAGGAATGATCACATGCAATTTGGTCTTTGTTCTGTTGGTAGATTTCTTAACAATTCTTCACCAAAGGATTTCATAATAGACAGTCAAGGGGGATTATCTTTTGCTAAGACAATTTATTTAAGAAATTGTTAAGAAATTTGTGAAGAAAATTTATTTAATGGACAATCTAACAGCAAGTTCTATTCTGTATTTTTATTCATTTAGAATTACTAACTTTCTTAGGTCTGTTTCAAGAGCAAATGTTGATGGAGATCTGTATATAAAGAATCCATCCTAAAATGAAGGTTGAGCCCTGGCTGGTGGCACAGTGGATAAGACACTGACCTGCAAGCCTTAAGGTTGCTGGTTCGATTCCCAGCCAGGGCACATAACCAGGTTGCAAGCCAGATCTCTAGCCAGGTCCGTGTCTGGAAGCAGGGGAAAGGCAAACATGCATTGACATCTCTCTCCCTCTCTACCTCTCTCCCTTCCCCTCTCTTTAAAAATAATAAATAAAATCTTTAATTAAAAAAAATAAAATGGTTAAAGGCAAAGAATATTTTTGCAGGTTGTGTTTAAATAAAGAGACTATTGAACCTCACATACAATTCATGAAGTACACTTAAAATGATGCTCAGATGCTTTATGGAAAAACTACCTGTAACCTGCTCACTTCAGCTTTATAAATGTTATGAAGCTTCTAGAAACATGAACAAGAGAATTAAATACACTGAACAAGGTAAGAAAGTGGTCTTTTAAGATAAGGCATTAATTAAAAATCAAATCCTACCTTTGATTTATATTCGATATTTTTGTACCTAAGATGTCACTTACAAGCATAAATTATAATCTACTTTTAGCTTGACTTAAAATGTATCAAATGTTTTAACACAAGTGATTTCACTTGTTTTGTGATGTACTTCTCCCATAGTGAAGTCTTCTCCTTGCCTGATTCAAGTTAGGAAGAACCTGATGATATGGACAACTTTGCAATGTCCAAAAAGAAAGTAGAAAAGTAAAGGAGCCAATTTTTAAGCTAAGAAAGAGCCATATTAGAAAACTAGCATTTTTGATCAGTTCCAAGTATCAAATAAGGCACACCAAATCAAAACAAAACAAAACAAAAACCATGGATGGAAACTGTACACATGTATAGTCAGGACATCTACTCAGTCTAATAAATGATTAAGATCAGGCTCTTAATTTTTTGCTTTCTTAGTCTGAAACACCAAAGTACCATGAATGTTATAACTTACAGAGAAAAGAAAAGAGTTAGGTGCTTTTATACACATTTGACTTCTTTACTAAAGAAGCCTCTCTGCTTTAAGAAAAAACTTTTGACTTTCTGGCAAAAAAACAAAACAACAACAAAAAACCCTCTAGTGCTCTGGGCTCTATTAGTTGGCCAGCCTTATCATATATATATAATGCTCCATTTTTTCTAAATAAGTAAAAGACAAACACCATATGATCTCACTTATGTGTGGAACCTAAGAGAACAGATTGGTAGTTGCAGAGATGGGAGGTGGGAGGTGGGTGAAATGGGTGAAGGAAGTCAAAAGGTATACAGGCCCAGGGATAAAATCAGTAAGTTATGGGGATGCAATAATACTATATTCCATTTATGAAAGTTGCTAAGAAAGTAGATCTTAAACGTTTTCATAATGAGAAAAAGATTACGTCAACTTATTATGATGATCATTTTACAGCTGTCACAACCTTTATGGCACCAGGGACTGGTGGTTGTGGGGAGCTCAGGTGGGCTTCACTCTCAGCCTGGTTCCTAACAGCCATGGCACCTGTCCATGGCCTGGGGTTGGGGACCCCTGTTTAATAATATGTACAAACATCAAATTGTTATATAGTACAGCTGAAACTAATATAATATCTATTAATTACACAGCAATATAAAAATAAGAACATATAAAATAATACTTAGACACAATTAATTATAATATATCAAAGAAAGAATAAAAGAACAATTTAACTAAAATTATTTGTCTCCCTAAAATAAATATAGATAAGTTTTTCCCCTGGAATGACACAAACTTGGGTCCAATGAAAGAGTATCAGGTAAGTGGGATCCAAGATGGTGGACAAGCAGTGGAAGCTCCACGAGCCCCTCCCAGGACCAGTCTGGAATTAGACGAAACTGTAGAGAAATCATCCTGAATGGCTGGAGAGAAGCCTTATAACCAAGGACAGACATAAAGAGTATTAGGAGACTGACAGACGACGCCTCATAGATGTTCAATAAAAGTTCAATGAAAGATTTTCTCTGCAATTACGACTTAAACTGCATGTCAAGGCAGTATGCTAACTTTTGAAGGTATTAAGTATAAAACAAATTAGACATGAGTGATGTGCCTGTATTTCATGACATTGTAAAATAAAAAAAAATAATAAAAATAAAAGTCAACCATGAAACTGCTTTGGGTGTGAATTAAAAATTTTCTTAACATTTTTAAGAGGCAATTTTTAAGAGCAAATGTTGATGGAGATCTGTATATAAAGAATCCATCCTAAAATGAAATCCATCCTAAAAACGAAAGCACTTGTTTTTAAAGTTTTATCAACAGCTAGAAAGGCAGGAACAAAATTTCTGAAGACATTTCTGAAAAGATACGTGAAACTAAGCAGCAACATAAACTTTATACTTTAGGTTAAGGCAACTTTGTTTTAAACTTTGGAAATGAGTTGCTAGAAATACTAAACATTTATAATAGTTCTTTCTTGATTCAACTTTTTAAAATCTAGTTGTAGGCCAACATCATTAATCCCCTTAGCCAGGCTGACTTCACAGTGACAACAGTCTTGCAATAGTTGATATTAATCATCGGATACTCCTCTCCCATGCTCCCCTCACCCCCAGCTTATTCATACGTTCCACAGTTCAGTCTATGATCAACCAGCTTGACCTACACAGAACTGTCCTAGACAATGTTAAAGACACAAAGATATGTAACACTTGGTTTCTGTCCTTAATAAAATTATCCCTTGTTTAATTAGTACAAAACATTCTATTTAAGCTTAGAAAATGTATCTTATTAACCATACTTTACAAATACATTTATAATAAAAATTTAACAACTATAACTTTATTTTATTTATTTATTAAAGATTTTATTCATTATTTTTGGAGAGAATGGCAGGGAGGAAGGAAGAAAGAGTTTAGAGAAACATCACTGTATGATTGCCTTTCACCTGCCTCCAGCTGGGGACCTGGCTGGAGACCTGACTTGCAACCTGGTTATGTACCCTGGCTGGGAATGGAACCAGTGATCTTTGAGTTTGCAGGTTGGTGCCTTTATCCACTGAGCCGCACCAGCCAGGGTTAACAACTATAACTAAAAATTCATGTGTTTTCACCAAAACTTCTAAAGTAATTGATACTGCTTTCTGTTTATAGGATGCTTTGCAATATATTAAGCACATGCATACGTGACATACCATCTAACCTCAGAGGTCTCTCAGGATGGCAGAGTGGACGGCATTTTCCTTACTTCACAAACGAGGACACTGACCAGTAAAGAAGCTGCTCAAACGGAGCACTTGCTCAGAGACGCATGCATCTGGGGAGGAGCCAAGCTGGGACTCTAAACATGGATTTCTAACATCAGCTTCAGTCTTCTTTCTAATGGGCTACTTCTTAAATAGGTGGCAGATTAACTGCAATTCCAGAACTTCAGTGCTGGGTGCTGTTCTTATTCGTGAGAGTTAACGAAACTGAGGTGCTTTCCAGGAGGGAAATGAGGGATTTCCCTAGTAATTACCTCCTGGGGGGAAAAATTTAATCTTTCAGAATTAGTCGTAAAATGCATTTTATGTCAGTTTTCCCTCTAAATAAAATTTCCAAGAGCAGTCCTACCAATAAAAAGGATCAATTTAAATTTTGAACTTCAACATTTTGGAATACATCACTAATGTATTTGGAAGTCTCATAGGTCACTGTTTACTGGACTGACCTTTGCATGCCATTCTCTCCAGAAGAGATCATTTCCCCACCTTGGGACAATAAGCAACCTTTCTGATTTTATAGAAAAGTGACATGGAGAGGTCAAGGAATTGATTTGTTGAAAAATCAGATTATCCAGGAGGAAAGAAATAAAAATAGATCAGGAAGGTCTTTCATGTGGCAGTACTGCAGGTGCTGACTAGAAATAGCATGTACCTTCACCCCTTCACATCTAATTCTACAGCATCTTTTATTTAAAAAGCTGGTAAATAAAAAATAGGCAAAATAAAAATTTCTACTTTGTTTATGTAAGAGTTTAGATACAAAGAATAGTGGAAATTTAAAAACCTTCCTATTCCTGCAACTTTCTTTCCTCTAAGATGAATTAAACATTCTGACTCTAGAATACCCAGATCCGAGAGTTAACTGCATATATTTTCATTTTATTCAAATACTATTTACGCCACACAAAGTAAACTTTACTTTGCTCCAAAATTCAGCTTCAAAAGAAAGTTCACAATATCTTGCAAGTTGCCAACAAGACCAAATTGAAATGCTTTAGAACAAAAATGTTAACTCCAGAAAACAACTTAGGTATTTCTTTCTTTCTCTTTTTCCGAGGCTTGAGTTAACAACAGTAAGGTATAATATGTTAGTAGTTTCATTTAACTTTTTGAGATAGTCAGATATTTAAGTAATCCTCAGTTTGACTTCCAATTTGGAGTGTTTCACAGTATCTACGTTAAATGGTATATCTAGTAGCTTGAAATGGTGAGTGCTAGCTTTCCCAGAATCAAATGATTTTTTGAAAAATAGCTTCTTTTGAGTATAGTATTCTAATTTCTATGCTCTAACCATCAGGTTTTCTTGCTTGATTTTAAATGGATTTTAATTAAATAAATGAAAATGGTGAATATCTAAGGTGACATGGCCCCAAGTTCTTTGATGATATTAGTACTGTGAATATATGGTATACCCATCATGAGGCATGTCTAGCTAGCCCTTTGAATCTCAGCCCTAGGACAACTTGGCCAGGGTACTACAGAGAGAAACCACCTGTTTGGCAGCTTCTACTTCCTGTCTTTTGAGACACTGGCTCTTAGAACACAGCACCATTTTTCAGAAGCCCAGCTTCCTCAGCTGATGCTGTCTGAATAGGCAAGCTTTCCTGCCAAGCTCTACCTAAGTAGCAGAGTTTTAAAAAATCAGTGATTGCTATTTAAAGACACTAAGCTTTGCAGAGGTTATTTATACAGCAAGAGATCATCAAAACAACTTCTTAATATTGGACTTGTAAGGAATATTATCCTGTAATAGTATTTATTGAGACATCTACCTATATATGAAGTGGTGCTGGATACTATGACAATACTCAAAATAAAGAATGGTCATTAATACCTAAGAGCTAACAATCCAAGTCAGTGGTATTCGTTACAAGTTAGGTAAGCATTGTATAAACCTCAAAGGCTTAAATTCTAGTCTTACTGTTCCTTTTCTCTTTTTAAAAAAAAAAATATTTTATTTATTTTTAGAAAGAGGGGAAGGGAGGGAAAAAGAGAGGGAGAGAAACATCAATGTATGGTTGCCTCTCATGTGCCCCCAGCTAGGGACCTGGCCCGAAACCCAGGCATGTGACCTGGCTGGGAATCGAACCAGCGACCCTTTGGTTTGCAGGCCAGTACTCAATCCAATGAGTCACACCATGGGCCACACCAGCCAGCGATCCTTTTTTCTTTTTAATGGTCCTAAACCTTATGGGCCCAGCTATAAAGAATATTGGGATTTCAGCAGCAAGGGATGGTGGAAAGAAGACGACTGTGGGAACTAACTCAGCTCTAGGCCTGGGTAGGGATGGGGACAGTGATCCAGATTAGTGTTCAAAAGACCCAACTGGGACAAGATGTGGTATCTGCACAGGTTCAGCAGCAGTAGTCTGTAGCCGTGGTCCAGCCAGTAGGGCTGAGGGAAAGGGGGAAATACAAAAGCACCAGGAAAAGGAAGGTTGTACTGTCAGGGACATGTAGGTGACCAGGGCTCACCCTAAATTACAAGAGATGGCAGTTCTGAAAGAGCAAGAGGGTACACTGAAACTACAACGGTTTGGAGGTCTGAGCCACTGGCATTTGGAAATGTTGGTGTATGGCCTGCATAGCGCAGGGGAAGGCAGGAATGGACATTGTTTTCCCCCAAACTGGATATTTGAATCTCCCTCCCTTGCTTTCTCTGCTTCTTTCATTATAACCTCTGCAGAGTAGTTCATTCATTTAGCAAATATTTGTTAAGCACTTATATGACTGGTCTGATCAAGATGGAAGGATACAATAATCAAGGGAGACTTTTATATTCCAGTGAAGAGTTTAACAACAAAAATTAAATCAAGCGGTTAATTCAATAGAGAAAATTCAAATAAAATGATATGGTTGAAATTGACAGTGAATATGTTAGATCAGGTGGTCAGAAAGAGCCTCAATGAGCAGGGTATGAAGTGCCCGTGCTGTCTTTCATGGGAGAGGAGTTAGCGACGTTTGAGAAAGAAAAGTGTAATTGTATGTACTTATCCTCATCACTAATATATATAAAGTCACTGAATGGATATCCTTGTTTGCTGCATTAGCACTACTGAATAACTGCTTTGTGTACTAAGCATTTCTGTTTCTGATGTCAGTCCTTTGTTCCAAGGCTAGTACTATTACTGCATTGTCAGATGAACTGCCTTGGTCACATAGTGACTCCATGGTGGAGTCAGGGTTCAAATCTTGCTGGTCTCACTTCAGGACCTGTGCTCCTATCTACCACCCTGAGAGTCACCAATCTTTATCAGTAAAATATTTTTGAACAGGACCAAAATGGTTTTCATTTAGTAAAAAAAATATTGTTCAGGATTTGGCAGTTAATGTATATTCAGGACAAGTGCTTCTTTTGGTCATGACCAAAGTTTAATTAATACTAATATTTCTGTGTCTTTGCTGTTTAGACTTTAAGTACAAAAGTCAATAGTTGATTAAAAACTATAGTGTGTGGGTATGCACAAATGTACGTACACACGACCAAACAAATAATCAAAAAAAGCACAGTACTCTTGACATTTACTTGTAAAAGTTATGCTGTCCAGGTTCAGATGATTATTAAAAAGAATTTTCAGAAACTCAGAACAGAAGAACATGGAAGTAAATTTGAATTAAGTTGGGATGGATAAACATTTCTTATTAGAAAGATACCTTATTTGCCCTCCTCCTATTCCCTGTCTTACAGTTTGAAATACCAATCTACACCACTGACCACCAAATCAATAGTTCAGCTAATGCAGCTCCATGGAACTCTATCTCAGATGCAGATCAATCAGGGTTTCCCCTACTGTATTCTTAATATCTGTGTCTACTCCATTCAGGGACCTCAATTCCAACATGCCCCAAAAAACAAATTCATTTATTGTCCATCAAGAAATGTTTCTTTTTGGTATCTTCTCTATTGGTTAATGGTACTACCCTCTAGTCACGATTCTCTACCCAAAGGCCTTATTCTCAGTTCACATTTTTTTCTTTTAATCCTCACTCAAGAATATGAGTGAAAGAAAGAGGGGAGGTAAAGGAGGGAGATGAGAAACATGGGTAGGTTGTCTCCCATATGCGCACCAACTAAGGATTGAATCCACAACCTAAGCAGGTGTCCTGACCCGGAATCGAACCAGCAACCTTTTCGTGTATGGGACAATGCTCCCACTAATTGAGCCACAACAGCCCAGAACCTCAGTTCACATAATTATTATTTCTCACTTTATTTCAGTCACCTTTAAGTTAAATACCCTGCCCTATAGTCACCCTTTCATGCTCATTCTTTTAAAAATGCAAATGTGTTCATGCTATTTCCTTTTTTAGAAGTCTTCAATAGCTCCCCACTTCTGATACAATAAACTTAAGGAACTGAGACTTTATGAGCCTTTATTGTCTGGCCCAGGTCACTCCCTGTCAACCCTTTAGTCCCATAGTCTCACCATTCTCTGGCCAGAATAGCCACCAGTTATTCTTCAAACACACTGTGCTCTATCATCTTTGATGTTGTAGACATTGCTTTGTCCTGAATACTACTATTCCAAGAATTCAAAACTGTTTGTGGAACACTAGTCTCTCAAAATAATTAAGAGATATTGGGAGGGGACAAAATATCAGCGTAGAATCATAGTATTTCCCAAAATCATTTGCCAGCTAAAAGTTGTTACTAATTCTCTTAGAACATATTTTAGGCTAGGAGCCATTGCTTTGCCTATCCTAAAAATGCCTACTTATCTTTCACCTTCTATTCCAGTGAATACAGGGAGTTAACAAAGACACAGACCAGATTCTTTACACTACAACCATTTCACCTGAAGACAACTGTATTTCCCAGGGACCTGCAGAAAATACTTAGTATAAAAATCCGGTCACATGCTGGTTATGCTCATCACTGAGTTAGCAATAAAACAAACAAGAGGCACCCCAAATATTTTTTTCTTGAAAGTGAATTATAAAAGCTATGTTTCAAAGCTCAAAAACATTAACTATCATTATATTTCTTCTTGAATATTGTATTAGTCCTCCCATATCCATGGGGAATATGTTCTAAGACCTCTAGGGGAAGGTATAACCTCGAAGTATAGAACCCTGAATACATTAAATTTTTCCCTATACCTATATACATAAATAAAGTTGAAGTTATGAATTTGGCACACCAAGATATTAATAACAATAGCTGTAATAAAATAGAACAATCATAATAATTTACTATAGGAAAAATGATATGAATGTTGTCTGTTTCTCTCATCTTATTTCACAAATAGAAAATTCACGCTTACCATGGATCTTAGCAACCTCAGCATGATTTTTTCCTTTCCTTATTAAGTTGAGAACTGTTAGCTTTTCACATAAATGAGGCACCTTACAGCTTCTCTTTGGCATATATGAATTACCAGCATCACTACTCTTATGCTTTGGGGTCATTATTAAGTAAAATAAGGGTTACTTGAACACAAGCACTGAGATACCACACCAGTGGATCTAATGAGCAAGCCAGCTATTAAGCGACTCAGGACTAATAAGTAGGTACATAGCATATACAGCTTCCATATGCTGGGCAAAGGGATGGTTCACATCCCAGGATGTATGGAGCAGTACAGCATGAGATTTCATTACACTGCTCAGAATGTGTGCAATTTAAAACTTATAAATTGTTTTTCTCTGGAATTTTCCATTTAATAATTTTGGGCTGTGTTTGTCCATGGGTAACTGGAGCCACAGAAAGTGAAACCACAGATAAGGGGGTAGGGGGCTCTAATCTAAGTTGGAGAAAAAAATTAAATGACATAACTTAATATAAACTTTTGAAGTATTTTGAGAACAGTCATAAGTAGTGTTGACCACAGTTAATTTAGATGCAATGCTTAATTATATACTGAAATAGCCAATTGCTTTTTAGAACTCTTGAAGATACTCCTTATAATTGAACATTTCTGATTATCCAATGAAATATACAATATAAATTAATATACATAAAACTTAAGTATCTTCATGTGAATAGCCCTAAAATCTATCATCTGCATTTCAGGATAGAGACCTGGTAGCACAAGGCATTTATAAATGATACCTGCATAACTACATACCCACAAAATAGGCATGAGAATTTCTTCACTCTAAAATAGGAATACACATCTCGGTCACTTCCAAGAACTGCTAGAATTAGATTTGAAGCCTGATATATTTTCTCTCATTATATAAATCTCACATATATGACACACATAGATACCAAAAACACCAGGAGATGGTAGTCAAAATTTCCATCAATTTTCATTACTTCAGTCTTATAAACATGTCATTAGTTTTAAATTTCACATTAATAAATGAATCCAGAACTTTCTCCCTTTATAAGTTAATAGAAAACTATAACAATATATGTAGGATGTTAAAATAAATACTTTTGTACTGACAGGCTTTAATATTCATAAATGGATGATTCGGTAAAAGACTGTGCTTTCACTTATGATTAAAAAATACAAGGTTAAGATATGAGAATATTAGCTGCCTTTTAAGGAATTGTATCCAAACACAGAAAGACATATTGGGATTAGTGTGGTAAGAAGCAGCAAAACTATAAATAACACATTAATTTATACAACCCACAAAAACAATGTCTTTGCCTAAAGTATACTGTAAAATAATGTTTCAAGAGGAAAGGAGAGCAGTCATTAAACTAAAACTTTACTGGTGATGGAAAAATATCATTTTCTTTTCATCATTTACAGACGAATAAGAGGAATTCCAACAGCCACTTAAATATTTATTAGGTGCCTACTATGTGCTAAGCACTGCTCTAAGGGCTGGGGTACGGCAATCTCTGGTTCCAAAGAACACACATTCTAGGGAGGTAAAGAGATGATACACACAAAACAAATAAATGTATACTACATAAGGCTAAGAGAAAGAGGAGGGACACTGAGTGAGGGAGAGGAGAATTAATTTTGATAGGATAATCTGAAGGGGTCTTTCTGATGACATTTGAGATCTGCATGAAGTGATGTAACTCATATATAGAGTATCCTAAAGAGTTTTCTAGACAGAGTGATGTAATAAATAGATCTGGCAGAAGAGAAGCTCAAGGAAGTAGCTAGAAGCCAGAATATGCAAGGCTTTAGAATCTATGTAAGAACTTTGGTTTTATTTTGAACTAGATTTTGTAATGTTATTTAACTTTTATAAAAGGATTCCTATAGGCAAGCAAGGGTAAAAATGGGAAGTCTGACTAGGACTGCATTACTCAAGGCCAGACAGGGGAGTTGTTCAGACTAAGGACAGAGCAACAGAAGTTGTGAGAAGTGGTTAGATTTAATATACCAGGTCTGTCCAGAAAATGTGCAGGCATTAACATAACAATAATGGTTTGCATGACATCCATGTAACCTGGTTGCCAAGGAGACTGAAATGGAATATGCATGTGTGAATAATGACAACTGTACTAGTCAGTGGGGGCAGCACATGCTATTGAGTGAGCATGTGTACTGTGTGGACATCACATTCCAAATGACTGAGCAAGTACAGCAACGAATCTGCATCAAATTTTACATTAAGCTTGAACATTCCTCCGGGAAAACTATTCAGATGATTCAGAAGGCTTTCCGGGATGATCCAATGAGTGCAGTGCAAATATAAGTGTGGAACAAAAGTTTCAAAGATGGTAAAGAATCTATTGAAAGTGATCCAAATCCTGGAAAGCCTGCAATAAGCAGAACACCTGAGAATATTGACTGTGTACAGGCTGCAATCGACCAGGATCAGTGACCCAGGTGACTCAGTCCTCCTGTAGCCCAGACTTGGTGCCCTGTGACTTCTGGCTTTTCCCAAAACTAAAATCACCCTTAAAAGGGAAGAGATTTCAGACCATCAATGAGATTCAGGAAAATACAATGGGGCAGCTGATGGCAACTGGGAGAACTGTCTGAGGTTCCAAGGTGTCTACTTTGAAGGGGACTGAGGCATCATTGTCCTATGTACAATGTTTCTTGTACCTTCTTCCTTAAATGTCTGTTTTTCATATCACATGGCTGGATATTTTTTTTGGACAGACTTCATATATTTAACAAATAAAGCTGACAGAATTTCCTGATGAACTGGATGTAGAGGGTAAAGACAAAAGTCAAATGTGAGTCCTGAGCAGCTAGAAAAACACAAGTGCCATATGTTGAGCTGTCACAGCGGTATGAAGACTCTGTCCTAAGGTTTTTTCATGTTTACAGATTTGGAAGCTGAATAAGAATCAACAAAAGAGACCAGTAAGTACTAATTCTATTGGTTTCTCAGAGGCCAACTAAAGAAAGTATTTCAAGGAGAAGATGTTGATTGATTTTGTCAAATGCAGTTGAAACCCATAGAAAAAGAAGGACTGAGACTTATCCATTAGATTCAGTAGAGGAAGTCATTGGAGACCTTGACCACAGCAGTTTGGTGGGAGTCATGGAGAAGCAGCCTGGGTATCATGGGTTCAAGAGAGAAGAAGAACAAGGCAGCATAGAAATAGAAAATCATGGTTTTATGATGACCATAGTAAGAATCATTGATGGATGATGCTAAAACCTCTGGCGAAAAACTACTGGGGGAACAAGACAGTCTCAAAGTAGTTTACCAGAGATTCTTTATTATTACAAAGGGCAATCATTATTTTTATAATGGAGAAAGTTGAGAGATACTATCTTAACCAAGTGATCAGACTTATCATGAATAATGTGTTAAACTGGTATCTTGTGGTACCTGTCTAGGTATACTCAGAGGGGTACAACATCAATTTCATAGTATGCTTGTCAAAAATGTTTATGAGTCATTTTATTGTAATTTACCAACAGTTTAATCTCTATCTAATATTAGAAACAAATCCAAATTGAAGTTATTCTACAAAATATTCAGCCTAGATTCTTTAAAAATAAAGTCAATGTCACAAAAGGATAAATATTTAAAGGCTAGGGTTCTGAATGAAAGGAGGCTAAAGATATATGATAAATAAAAGTAATGCATCACCTTTAGAGAAACTGGATATTAAAAGACAGAGAGAGCATTTTTGAACAATGGGAGAAATTGTATATGGTCAGTAAATTTGATACCATTATAATATTAATGTCACATTCCCCGTAATTGTTGGATTTTGGTTTATAGGAGAATGCTGTTTTCTTAGAACATGTGTGAGGAAGTATGTTGGAGTGACATGACCCATAATGCCTGCAAGGAACTCTCAAGTGACTCAGGAAGGTAAATGTCTTGAAGAGATAAAGTAAATAAAACAAAATAGTAAAATCTAGTGAATCTATATGGATGCTACATGAGTATTCATTGTACACTTATGCAACTTAAAAACAGTTTTGTAAAATAAAAAAAAATAGATTGGGCAGAGAGTGGAGAAAGAGAAGACATTCAAGACACTCTTTTTTAAAGGGGGCAGGTAACTGGAATGGCAGCTGAAGGACTAAGTCAGTTAAGAGAGAATGTTTAACAAATGAGAGATATTTTAGCACCTTAGTTATCTGACAGGCTTATCTGACAGATCCAAGAGAAAAGAAAGACTACTGGGGCATGAGGGGATGGGATGTAGTGCACAGTGAAAGGGGTGGGCTGAAATGGGAATATGGCAGGGGGACCTGAGGCATGTGGGTGAAAAAGCTGGTATGTTAGTACATTTGCATGTAGGAAGTCTTTTGTTTTCATTTTTAACCGGTTGTTATTGGAGGAAATATTGAAAGTGTGAAGAGAGAAGATCATATAAAATAGTTGTATATACTTAGTTGACTTGGAAAGTCTTACATAAGGATTAGTAGTACTAAGGACTCGCTTCATTAAAAAAAAAATCTATGTAGTTACAAAGATGGAAGAAACCCTAGAACCCTTCATCTAATCACCATTATAGAGGCAGAAAATGGAAACTCGGATATCCTATTATAATTGATAGTTGAAAGTGGGAAAAACAGATAATGTGGATATATTGAACATGGTAACTGGCCAAACACCATGATAATATTAGAATACAAACCATTTATTGGAATTCTCCTACTGATAATACCATGCTAAGTACTTTGTATACATTATTGCTTATATTGAAAATAACTTATATAAAATGATATAAAAAGTATACATTTTCTCTTTCATTTTCCACAAGAATAAAAGAGGTTCCTCAAATTTAGATACCACCCCAAAGTCACATAGCTATTTTCATGAATGGATGAAATCTATGTTTGCACTGCAGTTATCACAGACTTATTTTAAGGTATTCTCACGAGACTTCAAACTCCTGCCTCTTATCCTAGTCTGTAACACACTCTAGAGATTCTTGTGCCTAGTACATTCTCTAATTTATTTATTGAATCAAACACTTCAGTAACCTGAAGCCTATTACGGACCCTAAAACTATTTGTGGAAATGTGCTGATCATCAGATATCCAAGGGGAAAGGAGAGGTGAGTGAAGAAGGAACAGCTGCAGAAACTGAGGAAGTGAACAGTATGCAAAATCAAAATTTCTTCATTGATTAAATACACAGTGAAGCAAACTGGACTCAGTACTGATTGACATGAAAATATGTCTAACAGACACAATGGGAAAATTTCTAAGAAAACCATTTCCTACCTATATGAACAATAAGGGCTTTTACATACTGAAAGGCAAGGGAGACGAGGCAGAAGGAAAAGGTCTGAATTAACTGGTATTTTATAAATTCTCACATAACACGGGCAAGCTTACAGAGTAAAACTTTCATTGCTTCACTTTAGTGCAGCGCCAGTCTTTTAATCCCTTCCTGACCTATTTTCAGTAAGCACTGAAAAGGGTACATTGTTTGATTTGGGTATTAGCTTTTAAGAAGATTAGTTTCCAGGAAAAGTAAAGCATTTTGCCTACAAAGAGAGACCCTCATATACAGGGCAAAAGAGTGTACTCTGTTCCCAACCCACCTGTTAAAAAGTAGACAACAAAACAGAACCAATATTCATTCCTTTCTGAAATAACAGGTGAAATTAAAAGTCATTTTGTATGAAAAAATATTTCTCAATGAGAAATATTTGCCTTCTAGGGTTTTAACCAGAGGACAGCTAAATCCATTTTTCATAAGCAAGAAGTGAAAATTAATCATTTTTCTTCTTAATCGGGGATGTCAATCTGCATTAGATTATTAATTATGGATTATAATGCAATTAAAATACAAACAATGGGGAAACACATCAAGCTTTTTAAATCTTCATGTAATTTAATTTTTCTTAGAGACTTCTGTCTTAAACTTAACCCTTCAGAAAAATTTGTCCATTTATTCCAAGTGGAGACTTTTTTACTCAGCATTATTAATTCTAACACCTCTTTTATAACAAATATTTAAAAAAATTCTCCTTAACCATACTGAAATGAAATTCAAAGATAATACAGTTTACCTACCTATGTAATCTAAATAAAAACTATCACTCAGTTCCATTCCCAGCCAGGGCACATCACCAGGCTGCAAGCCAGATCTCCAGCCAGGTCCGTAGCTGGGGGCAGGTGAAAGGCAACCATACATTGATGTTTCTCTCCCTCTCTGCTTCTCTCCCTTCCCCTCTCTCTGGAAATAATAAATAAAATCTTTAATAAAAAAACCTATCACTCAGTAATAATATAAAGAAGTAAAATAAATATTTTAGAATGGAATAGTACTGTAATATAGATACTTAGTCACAACTACTAGAGAATCAAAATGCCCCCACAAACTTCTAAAACAGCCTTAGGGCTTAACACTAAGTAACTGAGTTTGCCAAAATGTTAATGTGGTTTTTTCCATAAAATAAAGGACACATTTTTCATTTTCACCAATAACTTTATTGAGTTGGATATTTGGAGTATGTCAGCGATCCCCCGCATGGTACAACATTGATTGTTCTCTATTAATGTCGCATTTGATCACTATCAACTTCAGCTGGTCTATCTAACCAGGGAGCATCATCCAGTGAGAAGTCTCCAGCACAAATCTTCACAAACCACTTTCGACACATTTGCTCAGTCACAGCACCTTCTCTACGCACTACACAAATAACTTTTTTTTTTTTGCATTTCAATGCAGAAAAATGTCATTTTCTTTTTTCAATATTTAAATGTCTACACTAAAATTGACCAATTTTGATACTTTTTTAAGTTTCATTTTAAGATCTTATTTATTATTTTTAGAGAAAGGGGAAGGGAGAGAGACAGAGAAGGAGAGAGACATCAATGTATGGTTGCCTTTCACCTGCCTCCAGCTACCGACCTGGCTGGAGACCTGGCTTGCAACCTGGTTATGTGCCCTGGCTGGGAATCAAACCAGCGATCTTTGGATTTGCAGGCTGGAGACTTATCCACTGTGTCACCAGCCAGGGCTTCAATTTTGATACTTTTTAAAAATTGTATCTTTTACAACTTTAATTAATTTGTAATTTTAATTGTCACTGATATGACAGTGGTCACAATACAATCTAACAAAATTGTTTCAAATTAAGTTAAATACAAAACTAACCACTACTAGACCCATCTTATGGAAACAAACTTTCTGGCTTTATGACTTGTAAATTCTCTTAATTAGGTGATATTCTCTCTAAAATTTAATGTAATATTTTCTTATTGAAATTTTCCTTTTTACTAACTCACAAAGCTTCATAAAATTTAGGAAGATGGGTTTTGACAGAGCATATCCTAATTTAGAAGATTTGACTTCTACTTCAAAAATTCTCCCTTATAAAAAAATCACCTTATATATGTACACTAATACCCAATGTTCCAATATAAAGGAATTTCTTTAGCAAATAAATGTTTTTATAAAATGAGCTCCCTAATATAGCCATCTGGTTATTTTTATGTTTCTTTAGTAAGAGTAACAATAATAAATCATCTGTCATATCTTTGGAAATTTTTTCCCCTCATAAATAAAAATGCCTAGATAACTGGAAATAGCCTCTTTAAGAACAAAAATTTTGTTATTAAGTGTGAGGGACCATGACCGGCAGAGATCCCTTTGTGCTGCAGATGAAACAAATACTTCCCAGGCAGCTTGTGCTAGAAGAGAGAAGGCTGGGCAATGTCTGATTGACAAAGGCTCTGTCTTCTCACCTTCAAAGGTTTTTATTGCTCACACAAGGTTGATGGTGGGTGTATGTACACACTACAATTCGTTTCCACAGAAGATGATCCAAAAGGATGGGAGTTGTGAAGTTTAGATAAGGTGAGGCAGAGAACCCCAGGTGGTTAATACAATTTTAGGAAGGGTGAGACTACATGTGGGTAAAGGTTTTAACATTTACTGCGAGTGCGATAATTAAGTCTAGGAAGTTCAGGTCACAGATGCAGACTTCACAGGACTTGTGGGAGATTTCCCAGGCTGGATTCTTACCCAGGGCCCTGCTTGGAGCATCGGGGCCTGTGTGCACCCAGCTTTGTCAGGTCTTATAGGCTTGGCCTGGCCTGCACGGGGCTCCATGCCCTGACACTTTCCCAGGGGGACCCTGACAATTAAATATTTCATATACACAAATTTAGTTCCTGTGACATAAGGAATAATGTTCATTATAAAATGAATACAGAGTATCCAACGGCCAGCTTAAGAAATATAATGTTACTAATATTTTTAAAGTTCTGTGTACAGGTCTTTACCCACTTGTACTACCTTCACCTTTCGCTGCCTGGAAACAACTACAATTCTCATTTGTGTTTAGCATTATATTGGTTTTCTTTATAGTTTTACCATATATATATATACATATATATATGAATCTATATATGAATCTTTTAAAACTTTATTTTTTAAAAGTTATTGTTCTTTATTTTATTCACTAAGTAAATAATTCGACTTTTTAAAAAAGATTTTATTTATTATTTTTAGAGAGAGGGGAAGGGAGAGAGGCAGAGAGGGAGAGAGACATCAATGTATGGTTGCCTTTCACCTGCCTCCAGCTACAGACCTGGCTGGAGACCTGGCTTGCAACCTGGTTATGTGCCCTGGCTGGGGAATCGAACCAGCAACCTTTGGGTTCACAGGCTGGAGCCTTATCCACTGTGCTACCAGCCAGGACCTGAATCTTTTAAAACTTTAGATAAATGGAATTATATTGTATATATTTTTTGCAACTTGCATTTTTCATTTGTTTGTAAGCTTCATCCATGACATATATTAATCTCTGTAGTTCATTGTCGAGCTATAACATAATTTATCTATTTTTCCTGTTGATAGTCATTTGGAATGTTGCAATATTTTTGCAATTACAAGCAACTGAAAACATTTTTATAGTTTTAAAATATCTTAAGTTGGTTGCATATCTGTTGGCATTCTTTTAAAAACTTGAAAACAACTTAATTGTTCCTTAATGAATCCAAGACATACTTATATCAATTATACACAGTACAGCATTATAATAATGTCCTCAGATGTTATAGAGATGTACACTGTAATTTTTATTGAAATTATAAATTCAGTCTGCTTTTCATCATTCTCTCTCATTCTCCAGCTATTGGCAATAATCTTCTTGCTGCAACAATGTTTATTCTAACATTCTCCATTTTCAATATCTTCCCTGTAGACCTGGAACCCCGCCAATGATATTTGAGTATACTGCCAACAAGGAGAAAAAATAGATTCTGACTGAAAAACCAAATGGGAGGTTTTCTAAGGGAAATATGTACTATCATGAGATAAAATGGTATTATGAAAGAAACAAAGATTTTGGTATTTCAAGTCTGGCTCAGACACTGATTAGCTGCCTGACCTTGTCAAGTTACCCAATCTTTCTCAGCGTTTTGCTTCCTTATCTGTAAAACGCACATAATACTCCTATCTGATAGGCCTACTGTGAGAAATAAATGGCACAGTAGCAGGGTCCCAGCTAAGCCACTGGCCTTTAGTAAATGTAGGCTGCTTCCTCATATCTACTCAGTTCTCTTTAAAGGTATTTGCCCAACTACTCCAAGAGACTGGAGACTTTTTGGCTTACCTCCTGTTTCACAGATTGTTCTACATAGTTCCAGGCTCACGGCTTTCATGGAGGGATGATATTATTACAGCTTTAAAAAGCACAGCAAGTATCTCATTATAGATGCTAAAAAGCAGAATTAGCCCTGGCTGGTGGCTCAGTGGATAAGGCATCAGCCTGCGAACCCAACGTTGCTGGTTCAATTCCCAGCCAGGGCACATAACCAGGTTGCAAGCCAGGTCTCCAGCCAGGTCTGTAGCTGGAGGCAGGTGAAGGGCAACCATACATGGATACCTCTCTCCCTCTCTTCTTCCCTTCCTGACCCCCCTCTAAAAATAATGAATAAAATCTTAAAAAAAAAAAAAAAAAAAAGCAGAATTACTACTGCAGAAAAACTGAATTATGACTTAAGAAAACTTCTCAAATGAGAAAAAGAAGGGCAAAGGAATAAAAGGGTTAAAAAGAAGACAGCTTTGAGGAGTGTGGTGAAGAGACCATGAAAAGTCCATGTATGGGTAACCAGTGTTTTCAAGAAGACCAGAATGGAAAGAAAATTTCATTCCAAAAAAGTTGCCTTAAGGGAACAAAACTTTCCCAGACAGAAAACAGACATACATTATATTTGAAAGAATTCACCTGCCATTGTAAAATTACTGAAAGGACTGCTGCCTTTCCTAAGGAAAAGAAAAACTGAACTTAAATACACAGAATTTGATCGGATGAAACACTGCCAGTGTGATGGCAGAAAGGTGGGTAACTCGTTATCTACTTATATAGAAAAGACAGGTTGGCCACAGGTTTCTCTACAGTGTTAATGCTGCAGGTAATAGAACAATATTTAGAGGGTTTTGACAGAAGAGTTGTGGCTTAACAATTCTTTACACGGCTACATTTACCTATGGAGGCAAAAGAAACATCTCCCACTCCGGGGAAATGAAGGAACAAAGCAAACAATATCATTATATGCCAGGCTCTAGCTAGTCTAAATATTTTTTATATACTTTCTCTTTTCATCCTCATAACATTATCTTCCTTTTATGACTGAGAAAATTATATACAGTACTTCATCATTCCCATTTTACAGTTAGGCATATACTTCATTATCCCCATTTTACAAATGAGAAAACAGTATGATCATAAAAGTTTATTAACCTGACAAAGTCACATAGCTAGTAATACAAAAAAGAGGGACCAGAAATCATGTTTGTCAGGCTTCATAAGTTTGGCTTTGTAGTACTCATGGAACCCCTCTTGGGAGAGAGCATTTTAAAAAGAGAAGATAGAAAAGTGGCCAAACTATTACAAGGAAATGATAGTTGGTTTTATGTAATCTTGGTGTGGATAAGCTTTCTAAATCTGTCATCAAGAGCTTACTTTGAATTTTATTTAATTTATATTTTTATTCCCAACATAAGTATCTATTTTTCTCTTTGTTTAAAAAAATCAGAGAATATGTAGGCTTAGTACAACAGAAGAATGAATCAAATAATATACTGATGAACTTTATACAGAAGTCTTATACCCCTATAAGTATTTACTTCTTAAGTCAATTTTATAAAATTAGTCTTACTCTGTCATTTTGTCATTTTATTTCATTAAAGAAATTTTAGGGTGGAGCAAAGCTGCTGAACAACTCAGCACGGTGTGGGCAGGTGGGCTTTTAAATCACACTTCATGACATGGGTGAAGCTGTGGAGTCTTCATAAATAATTCACTGAAGCCAAACACAGCCTCTAACAACAACAACAAATAAATTTCAAAGAAGAATAAAAATCACCATCACCTTTATTCTGTTTACCCAAAAATCCTAACTTAATTCATTAACAAGGTTTGCACTCATTCATCTTGGTATCTCTAAGACCTAGAGAAGAATGAAAAACGAAATAGCCAATTCTCATTACTCACAGATTCTGTATTTGCACATTTCGTTACTCACCAAAATTTATCTGTAATCTCAAAATCAGTACTGTGTCATTTTTGTGGTCATTTGTGGACATGCACAGAGAGGCAAAATATAGGAATGGCCTGACACACCTGTTTCCCAATGTTCTGCCTTGTAGTTTTAACACTCATACTGCAGACAAGTGTTCATTCCATGGTCTACTTAGGCCATGCTTTTTCATATTTTCGTGTTTTGTTGGTGATTTTGCTGTTTAAAATGGTTCCCAGGCATATTACTGAAGTGCTGTCTAGTGTTCCTAAGCGCAAGAAGGTTGTGATGCACCTTATAACAAAAATATATGTTAGATAAGCTTCACTCAAGTGTGCATTATCATGCTTTTTGTTGAGTGAATGTAGTGAATCAATAATAGACATCAAATAAGGTGCTTTTCAACAAAAACATCCATAAAGTTGGCATTAGTCAGTTGTTGAAAAGGTGAGTAGTGTCTTGTAGGACCCAAATCCTGTATTTCCCCATGAGCAAAGGTGCAATACTTGCTAATTCAGTCTTCTCGGTGATTATTTATAGACTCTAACTACCATGAATAATAGAGTTAATCATATTTATTGAGCAACTCTTATGCATCAAAAGCAACTTACATCACTTAAAAAATATTCCTTTCTATACTTTGTCTTTGTGTGGAATAATTTATGATACTTTAGCGTTTTGTGTCCTATGAATTTATAAAAGTCATCATTTTACTTTATAAAAGTAAAACTGATACTTATCTGTTTTGTCTTCATGTCTACACCCAGGAAAAAATTCAAACCTAAGACTCTGAAAGACTAGAAATGTTCCAAGAAATCTGAGGGACATCAAGCAAAACTGCCTAAGTGGCATTTGTAATTTTTTATATAAGGTCACAATATACAACCTTCTGTGAAACTCATTTCAATTGTTAGTCTCTCTTTCCTCTAACTGAAATGTATTTATTTCATTGGCATTTATTTTATTTCTATTGTGGACTAGGCACTGTGCTATGTCCTAGAAGTCACAAAAAATGGATATGATACACTGACTATCCTTGGGGGATCTCAGTGTGAAGAGACCAGAATACGGGAACAAGCAGGTAAACAGACCATTGTAACACGCTGTGATAAGTCCTAAAACAGAGTCACACAGGGTGTTGGGAAAGCATATATGAGAGGTGTGTGTGGGGTTGGGGGGTAGGGTAGTAATAAGAAACAAGAGAAAGGGAGGGAAATCTGGGAATGACTTCAGAGGGTGATTAAACCTGAGCAGGTGGTATCTGGACAGAAGAGTGGTAGCAGGGGTAGGGAAATCATAAGAATTTGAGAATAGTTGCCAGGTAGAATGGTTAAAAAAGAAGGAAGGAGAGGGAAGAATTGAACGTGACTCATGGTTATGACGAGAAATTAAACAAATGTTAACCCTGAACTCTCAATTAGGATAGAAGAGAAAGTCCTGAGACGAAGGACAGGGCACAGAGTGGACATGAGGAAATGGAGAAAGGAGAGGATGCACATAGCTTTGGGCATGGCCGATTTTGGGTACAACGGGACCTGCATCTAGAGGGCCTTCACCTCACTCTTGGAAATGTAGGTCAGCAGCTCAGGAGAAAAATGAATTTGGGCCCAATAAGCACATGTGGTGAGCGAAGCCATGGAGATGAAGTGGTCAGGGAGGAGGTGAGATTTAGAGGAGAGTGGAAGACAGACCTAATGTTGAACAAGTAACTAAGAGCAGGGAGAGGAAGACAAGTCCCCGGAGGAGGCTGAGGTGAAGTCACAAGTAGTAGAGCTCGGGCACAGAAGCAAGAACCCGGGCGCGGGTGGTTAGCAAGGAGGGAACAAAATAGCGATGAATGCTGCAAGGACATTAGGAGCTGAAAGGCGTTCCATGAATTTGTCAGGCAGGTCACTCTAGAGGATGATTCTGGGACCTTAGTTTCAGAAAAGTGATGCAGGAAGCAGGCCGACTGTAGGATCTGAGTAAATGAAACATGAGGAAGCAGAGACGCAGGGCAGTCCCCACTTTCAAAGAGCTAAGCTTCGAAGCCAAAGGAGAGTCTTGGGAGAGAGGAAGTGTGACGGTAAAGACATTCAGGAAGTGACAGGGATGGCCTCAGGAGTTTACCTGATGGGGTTAGCCTGGAACAGGAGAGATGCTTTCTTTCTGAGCTAGGATGACAGGAAGTTGAGGGAGTTCCTGTTTCCAACGTGTTAACCTCAGGCTCTGTACTCTTAGAAAACTTTATTCAGAATTCCATTCCTTTCTAAAGTACAGTAGTACCCTAAGATCAGTACTCTAGTTCTTTTTTTACACATTCTAAAAGAAATAAAAAGAAAGAGTAGGAAAGCAAAAGGCAAGAAGTAAGATGAGTAGAGGGAAAGAATTACATTCTTTAGCAAATTACCTAATGAGAATGTATGACTACCAAACTGCCGAGAAGTGTGCTTCTATGAAACTATTCTGACAAATTAGGCCTAATTTACACACACACACACACACACACACACACACACACACACACCCTTCCTTCTCTTACCACCCTGCTTTAACCCCTCTCTATACCCTGATTAATCTTTTTTAAGGCTCTGGGAACTCCCCTGCTCTGAGATGGATCAGCACAGTGGCTGCCGGAGCTTCTCGGAAGCCAATCCTCTACTGGGGTGGCTGACAAGTACTCAACACTCAACTATATGCAGAAGTAACTATAAGCCACATAAATACAGTCCCCAAATTCAAACTAAAATAGCCAACCCAAATTCTCAGTCAGCCCCCCCTGCCCCCCAAAATAATGATATACAAATTTTTGGCTTTTAAAAACTTGACAAATAAGTTTTTAAATGTTTTGGCAGTGCATGGACCAAGCAATACAGGGTGTTGTTATCTGGCTTAAGGGTTACCAGTTTGTGACCTTTAAACCACAAAACAAAAGCTAAAAGGTAGGGAGGAGGGCAAGAAATTGTCATCAATCTAGCAAAACTTAGAAAAGGAGAAATCTAAACATAGTAAGAAACCATGATGAATAAAAGAAAAAGATAGGTGATTTAAATAAGACCAATCATGATGAATGTCCTATTTGGTACCATAATACATGGTAGCCCAGAATAATAATAAAGAATTAATAATAAGATAAAAATTCAACTACAATAAAATGATAAAATAAAAATAAAAAGATGAATAACAATATTCCAGGTAAAAAGCTAGGAAAAAGAAATGAGTTGCAATATTATATTATATAAAGGAATTCAATGCTAAAATAATCAGCACACTAATAAAAGACAGACTCTACTGGGATGCAGCAAATTGTGAATATTTCTGCAGGAAAAAAAAATGTTATCAAAACATAGAAAACAAAAAATTTAGAAAGAAGATTTTGAGAAACCATTATCAAAGTGGAAGCTATAATGCACATTTTAAAGTTCAATCAACAAAATTTAATTAAGAGGACTGAGTGTTTGAGCAATGAACAAGGTAACTATATATGTTGATATGTACGTGTCACATGTAGGCAAATTGCTGGGGCTAAGAAACCAATGTCTCCCTAAGTGTGTGACTTTCTCCTCCTCAGCTCCAACCACTTACTGCCGAGGGAACGATGGGCCTAAAGTTTCTAGGTGTTTCCAAAGAATCTAAGATATTTTATTTATAAACATATACACACATACACTTTGTGTCTGGCATAGATGTAATTAATGCACATTTTTAAATGCACATGCACATTTACAAAACTGATCATGTGCTGGATTAGATATTCTGATCACATTTCTATAAAAACTGTACACATTGGTGGTCAGAGAATAGACAGGGGGATGTTGAGAAGAATAAAGTAAATGGAGAAACCAAAGAACTTATATGCATGACACATGGACATGAATTAAGGGGGGCATTGCTAGAGGGAACGGGAGCACTGGGTGGAGGGGGGCAAAGGGGCAAAAACTGGAACAACTGTAATAACAAAATGAATAAAATACATTTAAAAAATACTGTAAAGCCTCAAAACAAAACAAACAAAAATCCCCACAAACACTAACCACCTGGAAACATAAAATACTCCATAAATAACTCTAGGTTGAAAATGTTAATCAAAACTGAACCATATACTATTAAGAAATGATTAACAATGAAAACGCTTTATCAAAACTTGCACAATACAGTCAAAGCAGGTCTTGGAAAAAAGTCTAGAGCTTTATTAGAAATACATGTATTAGAAAGCAAGAAGCTTGAAAATATAAATGACAAGTATTTGATCAAAGAAATCAAGTCATTAACCACAGTATAAAAATTAAAAAATAATAAGATAAGAGTAGAAGTAATAAACAAAATAAAAAGGCAGACATGATAGAAATTTTAAAAATCCAGATTTTGGAAATGTGAAAGATTCAAATAATTTTTTCTTCATAAAAGACTATACTTTGCTGGTAAGAATATATTTAACACTAGAAGACATTCTACATTCTACAGATTTATTAAACATTTGAGCAATTCAGAAAAAATACACTAAAGATATTAAGATGTACATTTCCTTATTGTGAAGGGTTTGTTTTTTAGAGCAGTTTTAGATTCACTGCAAATTGTGCAGAAACTAGAGTTGTCATATACCATCAGCCCTCCACATGCACAGACTCCCCCTCTACCCACATCCCTCACCAGAGTGGTGCGTTTTCACAGCTTCGGAACCTACACTGACACATCATTATCACTCAAAGCCCGTAGTTTACAGTGTTTCACTCTTAAGAGCTGTACAGTACGGGTTTTGACAAGTGTGTAATGACATATATCTACACTCGTACTATCATGCAAAATAGTTTCAATGCCCTACAAACCCTCTGTGCTCCCCCTACTCATCCTTTCCTGCAGCGCCTCTTGGCAACTAGTGATCTCTTTACTGTCTCTGCAGTTTAACCTCTTTCAGAACCGCATCTAGTTAAGATGCATTTTTAATGAACATGAAATACTATATTAATATATTTATATAAGTATTAACAATGTATTAAATATGAGAACTGTTATAGTAATTATCAATTAATTTTATATAGATTCACATTATGTAGATTAATAAAGATTAAAATGCTTTATGAGCTGCCAATTTTCTATATATTTCTCAAATCACCAGAGTACAAAGAAACAAGTCATTTTTGAACATTGAGGGAATAGCAGCTCATTTCCTTCCATACCAAATTAACCCACAAACACAATTTCACAGGAACTTAAGATATGTTCTAAAATTATTTCATAGTAAAGTTAATTCTATTTAAATCCAAAATATGGACAAGTACAAACTATGGGGATTTGAGCTTTACAACATTATAATTTACTGGGCAAAGCCTTGCTTAGTGAGCCCTTAATCCAAGTTCAAATAAAATAAAAACGCACAGCTCTGTCAGGGTGGGTTTTACATGCTACGCTCATGTAATTTACAGATAAAAAGTATCCAGAAACCCGTTAACCCCTTTTACTAGTTTGTTGGAGAAGACTTAGATTTTGTCTGACGTGGGTAAGGGAGGGGCCTGAAAAGCAAGATTACGTGGTGGGCTGAGATTTGAGATAGAAGCTGCACTTGGTAAAGTGCATCCCCTTAAGTATGCAGGTAAAACACAGACATCGTGCTAGGAATAGGAAACGTGAAATAGAAGTTGAATGTAAAATCAAGGCAAACATTTATTTGCAACTCGATTTAATAGCAGCAAAACAGTACGTGTTAGAATGAATTCTGTAGGCTCCCCCTTCCTCCTCCTCTCCCTTTTACTTTTTCATTCGAATATTTGTTAAGCTCCTAACCAATAAGACAAACACTGTCCCTCATCAAGGTACTTAAGAGTGTAATTAAAATATACTGTACTTGTAACTATGATAACAGAAAACCAAAGGAGCTCCAGGAGTTCCAGCACCTAAGAATAGGATGAAGGGAAAGGACAAATGTTTCAGGAAATGGGGCCAAAATATTCATTATAGGTAAAGCACAGAGAATACCGGGAAGGTGAGAAAGTTAGGCAGGAACAAATACAGAAGCCATGCTAAGGAAGAACTTTACAGAAAGGCAATGGGAAGGCAATAAAGGATTTTAAAGCAGAAGAAAGGCACATTCAGATTTGTGTTCTTAAGAACCATTTCAGATGTGAAGCAGAGAATGAACCTGTTGCAATAATCCATGTGAGAGACAATGATGACAAAGTACAAAGGAGGTGAAAAGCTTTGTGAACATAAATAACTTAAAAATGAACTCAAACATAAGGCTTAGTGATTAATTGGACTGGGGTTGACTGAAACAATGGGAAGGGGGACTCAAGGATAACAGCTACGTTTCTCTAGTGTTACCATGTGCCAAGAGCTGTGAGTTTGGGCACATTATCTCGTATCAACTTGGTGAGTCAGCTGTGCCTATGGATCCCACTTTTCACAGGCTCAGAGGCTCCCAACTTGTGTGGGACCTGGCACGTCCCAGGAGGAAAAGTGGTTTACAGAATTGGGGGTCTCAAAAGAATGGTTTGAGTTGATCAGTGAGAAAGTTGGAGGGAGGGGCCAGTGCCATTGAAACTGGTATTTAGCCTAGAATGTAAAGATCTGGTTGAAAATACAAACTTGAGAGTCATGACTTGAAGCCATGGAAGCGAACATGGAGAGGAAGCAGGCTGAGAAGCAAAGAAGGCCTAGCACTGCCGCCTGCAGGGGAGGAGCCAGCGGGAGACATCGAGAAGGGCCACCAAGGAGATACCAGAAAACTCAAGAAAATGTTGTATCACGAAAGCAAAGGGACACCACCATTCCAATGAGTCACCTGTTTCTGAAAGGTCAGGTATGCTATTTATTTTTTGGTCTTGGTGAGAATAATTTTGGTACAAATGCTTATTGCCAGGTGAAAGGTCTATTGAAGAAAAGGGAAAAGGAAGACCTATATAAGATGGCCCTAGATGTAAGAAAGCTGTATGTTGGCTTATATATTTATAATCCACTTCTCATGAGACTGATTTCAATGACGGGTTCTTTCAGAGCAGGGCTGAAGAATAAACTCAAGGTGTGAAGAGGTACGCAGCAGAGCTTTTTTTCTAAGGGCTTAGCAAGTTAAGCTTATGAAAGGATTATTTCACTTAGAAATTTCAGTCAAGACAAAACAACCTATGCCTTTAAAACCGTAATCAGAGTGAGCAAGGAAGGTGCAGCTCTCACAAGTCAGAGCTCCGTGTACAAAATGGAGCCCAATTCCACAGAATTTTACTTCTCTTTGATCTTCCCACTGTGTCATGCTTGCATATGCACATACCCAGTTAAGCAAATATATTTTATACGAATTGGGTGTTAGAGTTAGTTAGGTTTTTTTTTTTTTTTTTTTTAAAGAGAGGGGAAGAGAGAGAGGCAGAGAGGGAGAAAGACATCAATGTATGGTTGCCTGTCACCTGCCTCCAGCTGCAGACCTACATATGAAAGGTGCTAATAAGTGAAAAGAGTCAGGATTTGTATTTTGTCTGTACGATTGCATCATATGCGAATAAAAAAACTGCAAAGATGATGTACACATGTGATTGGCTGTTTGATTTGCAAAGAATTTTCTCTTTTCAAAAAACTTGGTTATACTATTATGCTACTTCCATAATTTTAAAATAAAACAAAACCTGAAATATATTTTTTAAAAGGAAATATTTCTTTTGGAAGGTGTACAAAATAGCAACTAAGCTTAATTTCGGGGTTGACTGAGGAAAGTCTTGGGTAATAATTTCCACAATGTTTTTTATCATGTGTGTACCAATTTTACCATATTCTCACGAGAATTCTCTCCCCTGAAAATATAGTGACATCTGGTTTGGGTCAGTGATACCTGTGTAATTTAATTCCTATCTGTTCTCATGTTCTCTCTTCATGTTAACTATGATTTTGTCTGTTCTTTACTATTTTGTGTTCTGTGTTATCAAAAATTGACTTGGTGAGAAAAAATACTACACAGATAGCTTGTGGAAAGTTATTGTGGGAGGACATATTTGTATAGAGTTGATGGTCAGAATTTTGATTTTGTTTTCTAGCAAGGAATAGTAGGATGTCAAAGAAAAAGTGGACATTTTCTACAACACAATAATGCTGCATAGAATCATCCGAGGGAGGCAAGACTTTTTATCTCTAAAACAATCCAGTGGCATGATTAACTTTGCAACTGATAACTACCAACAACGATTTTCTTTCCCCTGGGAGGAAGTGGCTAACATTGTATCTCTTAACTTTTTTTTTTTTTTTCAATTTAATATGGGAATTTAAAGACATGAGCAAAATTAGAGAGAATAGCACAATCAAATGCTATGATATTTATTACCTAGCTTCAATAAATAACACTATTTTTCAAATCTTATTCTATTTGTCCCCAACCCAAATTTCTCTTCTGAGGTAGTCTTAAAGAAAAACCCAGACAATCATATTATTTTACCTCCAAATACTTCAGTAGGTATCTCTAACAGATAAGGCCTTCTTTTTCTTTTATTTTTTTAGCATAATCAATACCATGCCAAATAAAATTAGCAAAATTTGTTAATATCACCTAATATTCAGTTTGTGTGCAATTATCTCAACTATCTCAAAAAAATCTTTTTTTGCAATTGATTTACTTGAATGGAGATCTAAATAAATTCTTTATATTGATCTAGTCAATATATATCTCTTAGATCTTTTGTTCCATAACAGTTATCCTGCTTCTTGCATTCTATTTTTTTCTGATACAAGTGGCTAACTTTACTATTCATTTTTTCTTTTGGATATTTTAAACTGACTAATAAAAAGGATTCATAGTTCGCTTTCCATATCCATGGATTCAAAACCCACAGAGAGAGAGGGACAACTAAGGGACTTGAGCATCTTTCGATGTTGGTCTGAGCAGGGTGGAGGGTGTCCTGGAACTAATCTTTTAAGATACCTAGGGACGACCATACACTGCTAAGGGAAACCAACTGAAGACAATATCTCTCCCTTCTGCCATTCAGGCTTTCTAGTTATCTACCTCTTCTAGTTCTAGTCTGTTGATCAGTTGCCATTCAACTGATTTGTCATTCAGAGAACAAGCTAAGGCAACATTTTAAAGTATTATCAATACTCATACCTTTTCTCGTTTGGTTCAGTTCTCTAGAGGATAACAATGGAGGCACCATTCAGAAATTTTCTCAAAAGACAGTTGAGTTTGAACAAAGCTGTGAATTCCAAGTACAAATAAATATCTGCCCTGACTGGTGGCACAGTGGATAAGGCACCAGCCTTTGAATCCAAAGGTCACTGGTTTGATTCCCAGCCAGGGCACATACCCAGGCTGCAAGCCAGGTCTCCAGCCAGGTCTGTAGCTGGAGGCAGGTGAAAGGCAACCACACACTGATGTCTCCATCCCTCTTTGCCTCTCTCTCTACACCCCTCTCTAAAAATAATAAATAAAATCTTTAAAAAGAGAAATATACAGAGGGAAGATACTATTTTTAAACCTCTCTTCATCTTTTCTTGCCCTATTTTACCAAGTTACTAGGAGCTTGAAAGAGGAACACTCAGGGACTCATGTAAGAAAAACATTCAAAATATATTTGCATGCTTATATACATTTTGACTGGAAATAAAGTTTAATAAATAAGCTAACAAAATACGAGGAACCCTTACTAAGGCTTGGGAAAATTACAGAAGTCTGGTGTGAGTTTATACTAAATTTATTAACAGATACCTTATTGCTGTTGGTTGTTACAGGTTAGTGATGGTTTAACTCCAGTTAATTGGTAGTGGCTGATCAGAACAAGATAAATAATTTGATAACAGCTTAAAGCCTAACATATAATAAGGAATTAATAAAAGTGTTACTCTTATGCTTTTATATAAAACATTCATCATAAGCTGAGCTATTTTAACAAATTCTAGTGTTATATATGTTAAGATTACAGATTTTATTAAACCCCAGATTTCAACATGAAAGGCTTTATGTCATGAAAGCTACAGGATATTCTTGTTCATATAAACAAGCTTTTGAGGGTTAGCAGGCCTGCTTTACCTTTGCACACAAAACTGACTACTGGGCTAAGTGTCAATATAATAGAATATCATAAAGTTTAGGAAGATGATTTCTCAGTTTCCTTCTAGAACTAAGCTCACAAGTCTAAAAGTTAGTGCTGTTGACCAGTTTACGAGAGATTTACAGGGGATCCTGCAGGCCATCTGGCCCCATTTCATTCTCAATGCAGGAAACCCTGTTCAGCATGATAACAAAACCTTATATGTAGGACTACAGTGTTAATACTAAAGTTAGTTCATGTTAACTTAGTTTGTCATTGTTCATAAGGCATTATCTTGTTTGATACTTCCAATAGCTCTATGGGAATTAGTATTAGCATGTCCATTTTACCGATGTAAAACTGAAGCTAAGAGAAATTAAGTGGCTAGCCTGATTCACACAGTGAAGAACGCCATATCTTCACATCTTCTAGATTCATATTGTATGTTCTTTGCACAACACTGCTGCAACTAAAATTATTACAACAATCGTGTGAAGTTTCCTAGGTAGGAAAACTATAGTTAATGAGAAAAATTATGCAAGCTTACATCCTTGCCCAAGGTTATGCTATTGATGAGCAGCAGAGTTGGGGTAAGACATGGATTCCCATTCTTCTACAAAATTCTACACTGTATACCAGAGTGCATCTGTCTGAAATTCTGATTTTGTAAGTTCTCTTTTTCGTAGCAAAAATACATTTGGCACTTGACTCTGGGGAAGAGTTACAGTTAGTTCACTTGCCTCATGCTGTTGAGTCTTAAACATACTACATATTTATGAGTTATATTTTATCCTTCGGAAAGTTAAGATACACATTAACTTTTAAGTTAACACAGATACTAAGATATACACTAATATAACCATTAAAGACACTGCAGTGATTAAACTGTTGGAAGGGAAAGAAATGAAACTATAAATAGCTTAAAGTGCTTTGAGTGCAAAGCTGAATACTTATTTGACATTTTATTAAAATCTGAAAATTGAATAGAGGCAAAAATATCCTGAAAATGTACTTGGTGTGTTTAGAAATAGCAGCTATTTAATCCTGTTTTGTAAAAAATTTTATATATTTATTATTTTTTTAAGATTTAATTTTTATTATTTTCAGAGAGAAGGGCAGGGAGGGAGGACGAAAGGGAGAGAAGCATCAATGTATGGTTGCCTTTCACCTGCCTCCAGCTGGGGACCTGGCTGGGGACCTGGCTTGCAACCTGGTTATGTGCCCTAGCTGGGAATCGAACCAGTGACCTCTGGGTTTGCAGACTGGCACCAATCCACTGAGCCACACCAGTCAGGGATGTAAATATTTTAAATCTGTATCTATCTAAATCCTCATCCTAAAGCAGGATCCTGAACAAAACCAGGGGGTTGAACACTGGGCAGTGGAATACCTAGTTAGGGAACAGAGACACCAGTAGGGGGCGAAATGCCAGGTATACCTCTTAGCTGCTTATTAGAAAACAAAATAAGCCCGGAATTCTTTTCGATATGCAAAATCCTGTGAGTTTTCAAACCAATCTATTGGATACCCTAAATTACGGTATTTCATGTACTTCTTGATCTGACTTTGAGGTACTGACTGTTTAGCAGCCTGACTCTGTTCCAGTATTCTTTAACATGCCCCTATTCTAAATTCTGCAATAGGTATCGTGATTGGCTGGATGCAGATGCATCTGACTCTGACACTGGATTGCTCGCTGTGCCTCCTGGCTTCAAAGGAAGAGACAGCTTCTTCCCTGAATGCTGAATATTACAGCATTCAAAAATAAATAAGTCATTTTAGATTACGGTTCTGCCAGCATAGCATAGCAATACTATGCTACTGGAAGAAAGCACAGCTCTATGGAGTACCTATTTGTTGGATTCCACACAAACTATATTAGATAAGATAGCTCATGGCTTCAACAGTGGATCACACTACGTGATCTAGGGGTGCTGTGAAGAAATTACAGGCACACTAAACGTGAAAGTTTGAAAAGCTCTTACAAAAGGTTCTTCTGCTGCATATGTTTGGACAACTGTATTTATTCATTCAACCTATAGGTTTTAAAATACCTATGATGTTTCAGGAACTATTTTAGTAAGTTCTGGGAATCCAGTAATGAACAGATGGTAACTGTTCTTATGGTGTACATGTTCTTATTAGGAGAGAAGAGACAACAGACAACTTTAAAAATAGGTAAGAGCTATGAACTATGAACGCAGGAAGCAGCAACTTTAGAAAGCATAACCAGAAATGTCTCTTGGAAGTAACTTTTGAACTAAGAATCATGATAGGCAAGAGGGAGTCATTCAAAGAACTTTCTTAAAAACACATTTTGCTCCTCAACAACCAAATAGTTCTATATCTTAACTTTTTTTTTTTTAAAGCAGACTTCACAAACTTACATTATAGCTGACCTCTGTTTTTGTCATGGACTGGTTTTTAGGGCATGAAAAAAAATCACATCACTTTTTCGTAAATGAGAAAATGGTACTTGAGTAGAGACATGATAAACCATTGTCTGCCAGTATATATTAGCTAGCCATGTTTCATTTCAGATACAATAGGAATAATTAGATGCTGGTTCTTATCTCTTTTTTTGAACTAACAACTTCTTCAAGAACATAAAATGAACACAGCAGTGGCAATAATTTGTGTTGCTTCTTTCCTCATACATCTTTTTATAAAGCACAAACGGGGTGTGTCCTCCCTGTGCTGCACTCCCCACTGTTCTCCTGGGTTTATTCCTCAGCATTTGATAACAGTAGCAATGCCACCGGGTATGAGCACACTTCTATTAGTATCTTTCATGTTTTATTTTTTATTTTATTTTATTTTTAAAGATTTTATTCATTATTTTTAGAGAAGGGCAGGGGAGGAGGGAGAAAGGGAGAGAAACATCATGTATGGTTGCCTTTCACCTGCCTCCAGCTAAGGGCCTGGCTGGAGACCTGGCTTGCAACCTGGTCATGTGCCCTGACTGGGAATGGAACCAGTGATTCTTGGGTTTGCACGCTGGGGCTTTTCACTGAGCCACCTGCCAGGGCATCTTTCACATTTTAAAATGATACTAATACCCCTACTTGGCTTCAACATATTGTATTTTTACCATAATGTAACTTATGTAAGGACTTGTGGAGCAAATTACTGTTCTATCATTGTCTTTAAAAAATGGGGGTTTATGATAGAAGCACCCAACAAAGAAATCCAGGTCTAGTTATGTAGTATTTTGAAGGCTTAGTTGGAAGCTTCCTAAGTTTTCCCTTACAGCCTTGCTTGTATACTTGGCCCAGATTTCTAGTGAGTGGAAACACAAAAATCAGTAATGATGTTATATTGCATTTCCCTCTCTGCATTCCTCCCTATTGCAATATAAATACTCTTATGGGTTGGAGAAAATTAAAAGTAATTTCTCCCCCATGAGTTTGTCAACTCCTTTTTAATATCTAAAATGCAAAAAGCATGGTGACCTGGGAGTTGAGAAGTCAGAGAGCTGACCTTGCTTTGCCACCAGCAAACTGTATGAGTCTCAGTAAATACAGGCCTGGGCCTCTGTAGTAGGCAGCTTCCAAGACAGCTCCCAGCGATCCCTGCTCTGGGTATTCACACCTTTCTGTTAGCCCTTCCTCTGGATTGGGGGCTGAAATAAGTAACTACTTCCAATGAACAGAATGTGGCAAAGCTAACAAGATGGTACTGGTACCATAAAATAGAATGCCAGGGAGTTTCTCCTATCGGCAAATATGGAGGCAGGGGGATGTCCTTACACTGATGGTCAGACTGGGGTTGGGGCCAGGGGCAGGCAGGCACATGTGCCCTAGAAGTCAAAATGGATCAGGGAGAAGTGCTGGACCAAAGAGGCCTGTTGGTCTAGCTGGGGGAAAGAAGGGATTGGTTGGGAGGCGGACCTACCTGAAGTGCACGAAAGTTTGCAAAGTTGATTGGTCATTTTGAGAAAGCACCTGGCCCACCCCACACCCAACCTCCTATGATCCCAGGGGAACAAAGAAGCTCCTTCTCTTCTGCTCCTGACCTGCACTAGCGTGGTGCACTCACCTGTTCTCTCAATGGGCCTTAGCAGCCATGTGGCCCATGGCCTCCAGAAGGCAACCTCTCACTCTCTCTTGCCCACTTGGGGATACACTAGCCTCTCCATTTTCTGTGCTCTCTTGACCCGTGACCATGAGGCCCTGGCAGCCACATGACCCAAGGCTTTGCGGGCTCCACACACAAGCTCCAGGAGGGAGCTTCAAAGGGACAGCAGCAAAGAACAAACTAAGCTATCTGATGGGGCCTAAAACCACTTAGTAGGCACCTGTGGGCTCCTAAAGATTATACTTCGACCTGGAGCAGGAGCTTTGGGCACTGGCTTTTTTCTTGGCCAGAGGACAGCCAGACTTTTCCACAGCAGAAAGAGGAGATGGTGTTTGAAATGGGAGTCCACCATTCTTCCAGGCTGTGTCAGTACCTGAATAAAACCTCTTTCCTTTTGCACCAGCATCTACCTCGCAAGTTCAGCCTTTGTGGTGACAGGTGGCTTTCTTCCTCCCTGGTTGATTTTCAGGGCAGCCAGCTGCCACACGGAGCAGCCCTGTGAGGATGCCTATGGGGAGCGATGCTTCCAGCCAATGGCGATGAGCCTCTGAGACCCTCATTCAACAGTGTTGAGGACTTAGTCTTGCCAATGGACCTGTGAATGGGCTTGGAAGGTAAACCCCTTGGAGTCTACCCCGAGGTCAAACTATGACCCAGCTGACACAGGACCTACAGCCCCTGTGAGAGGTTCTGAGCCACAGGTACCCAGCTAAGCTTTGCCAGGATTCCCAAACTACAGACAGTGTGAAATAATAAATATTAACTATTTTAAGATACTAAGTTTTGGGGTGAAGCAATGAATAGTACAATGTCTTTTTTCTTCTTTGTTAAAAATGCTTAAATAATTTTTTGAATGTCTTTTTGCTCAAAGTATCAAAGAATATGTAGCAAACACACAAGAAGAGAAACCACAAATTGACACACAAACTCAAATTTCACATTGTTGTAAAATTCACAGCTCAAAAATTCATGGCAGTTTTGAAGATTCAAGATGTGTTCATTGCCCTTTGATATGCTTTGGCCCAAGTCTGCTTTAGTAGCAACACTATAATTAAGAAATCTTGAAGAATATTTTCCTCTTAAAGTATGTATTATTGATGGGAAAATCTATAAAGCCTAGTTAAATACCCCAAATTTACATTGGCAGTTTCAAGAGTTTGACATATTGGGTTAAGGAATACAATAGGTTTGATAGCCATTGCATTTTTAAAAATTAGAAATGATTTAAGAAATATAATTATTACTATAAATTTCAACAGTGAACAAAATGTCTTATAGCTATGCTAAATCAAGATACATTTTGTCAAAACTAAATGTATGTTATGTACCTAAGTTTACTTTATTCCAAAGCACTTTCTGAAAATAGTATTTTCATACAGAGTGTGTATTTTAACTTTAGGGAAACTACTAAATGTTTTTAAAAACTGGATACAACCATCAACAGTGGAGATAAAAAAGTAGTCATTAAAAATACTCAAAATATACAAAAGCAGCAGATAAAAGGAAGAGAAACCAAGACCAGATGGGGCAGACAGAAAACAGTTCAGCAAAGTGGTAGGTATGAATCTCATACTCTTTCTAGACCACCTTAAAATACTCAGAGAAGATAGTGTAATATAGTAATATAAGGACAGAGGTGAGAAAAGGGGTGTTAGCCCTCTTTCTGTCACTTTATAACTATGTGACTTTGGAAAAGCAGTGTAATTATCTGTAAAACAGGAAAGTTGAAGTTAACTTTGGCTATTTCCAATTATAATATTAGGTCTAATATTATATATTAGATATAATAGATCTAATGAAAGTGTATCAATTCTAACTCCCGAATACCTTTAAAAAATATGAAAGAAATGGTGGTACAACTACAACTTAATAGGTTATTCTTATAAAGGATACATAAAGCCATGAAGAAATAATTTATGACAAATAATTCAGAGGGAAAAAGAAAACAAAACAGTACATACAGAATCATCACTAATACAAAGAAATAAGAAAGCAAATAACAATAATACAACTCCATACACATACACACACACAAACCACAGTCAAGAAATTCACAAATTTTACAATATAGCAGTTATTTTCTTCCTTTTATTTTGCCAGGTTTTTTAGTCAATAAATAAATGTATGTGAAGATTATATCCTAATGACAAAAAGAGATTTAAATGTTTAGTTTTTAATATGTAACAATGGTACAAGAGTACATAATATCTATAGTTCTGAAAACATGTTTGCAAACAAAACTTATATCCATATCTAGCTCCCAGGGAAAAAGAAAATCTTCCAAATACTCCTATTCTACTGAATGCTTCTTACTCACACATGCCTTTTCACCCAAGGAACCTGCAGCTCCTCCAGGCTGAGACCTGGCATCTCACCACTCTGTTCTGTAAGCCCAAAAGCAGAATTTCTCAAAAAGTGAGGATCCTTGGCCAGACAGAGGACAGCCAGAGGCCTGCCAAGTCAAAAATCACCCATGGTCACCTATCTCAATGCAAAACCTGAACCCAAACCTTGGCTAACTAATTGATAATTTCTAAGTATGGGGCCTGAAAATATGTACTTTAACAAGCCTCTTAGGTGTTAGTATAACAAGGGCAATAAACTAAGTTCTTGAAGGATGGCCCCCAGAGCAGCAGCACTGGCGCTGCCTGGAAGCGGGTTACATACCAACGTTCAGGTCCCACGCTAGACACACTGACCTAGAAATCCTGGGGGTAGGAACCCAGAAATCTGTGTTTTAAAGAAAACCCTTGATGGACCTGGTGCATACCGAAGCATAAGAACCACTCTTCTGAGGACACTGTCCCCTAACTTTTTTGAACATTTATTCCTTATCAATAAAAGAAAATAGCATTTTCCTGGTTCTCAATATATATTTACATTTATATTACTGATAATTCATATACGACATATGTCATAAATGAACATTCATGGTTCATAAGTTTTTATGTGACCATATGTTTTCATTTCTCCTGGGTATACAGGTAAGAGTGGAACTGCTGGGTCATAGTGTCATGTTTAACTTTTAGAGGAACTAACAAACTGCTCACCAGAGTGGATGCACAATTTTACATTCCCAGCAGCAATGTCTGAGAATGCCAATTTTTCCATATACTCACTAACATTTGCTATCATGTGGTTTTTTTTTGCTTGTTTGTAGCCTTTTTATTATATTAGGCAGGAGGTGGCATCTTTGTGGTTTTGATTCGCATTTTCATAATAGCTAACAAAGTGAGCATATTTTCACATACTTATTGGTTATTCATGTACTTTCTTTTGAAGAGATGTCTACTCAGATGCTTTGCTTGTTTTTTTCTTTGTATGTTTCTTAAATTGGATTATCTGTAATTCTTCTATTGAGATAATAGTTATGTCTATATTCTAGATACAAGCCCTTATTGGAGATATTATTTTCAGTAATTCTTCCATCATGTGGGTTGTCTTTTGAATTTTTTACAATGAGCTCTAAGAAGCAATGAGTTAATTTTTTTTTTTTTTTTTTTAGATTTTATTTATTATTTTTAGAGAGAGGGGAAGGAAGGGAGGCAGAGAGGGAGAGAAACAACAATGTACGGTTGCCTTTCACCTGCCTTCAGCCATGGACCTGGCTGGAGACCTGGCTTGTAACCTGGTTATGTGCCCTGGCAGGGAATCGAACCAGTGACCTTTGGGTTCGCAGGCTGGCCACTGAGCCACCAGCCAGGGCTTAAAATTTTGATTATGTACAATTTATCTTTTTTTGTTGTTGTTGTTGTTGTTAACTGATTTTGGTGCTACATCTTAGAAAGCTTGTGTCCTTTAGGGTCAAAAATATTTAATTCTACGTTTTCTACTAAGTTTTATAGTTTTAGGTTTTACTTTTATACCTTCACTCCAGTTTGAATTAGTTTTGAACATGGTGTGATACAGTAGTTATTTTATTCTTTTGATGGTATTAAAAAGGAATTATTTTCTTAATTTCATGGGAAATATTTTCTTAATTTCATTTCTGTTTATTGCTAGCCTGTAAAAGTATAACTGATTTTTTATAATGTTTTTATACTCTACTAACATTGGTGAAATTGTTTATTAGTTCTAATAGATTTTTAAAATGGATTTTTAAAAGATTTTCTATATATAAGATCATGCCATTTGCAAATGGAGATAGTTTTTTCTTCTTCTCTTCTAATTTAGTTGTCTTTTTAGTCCTTTTTCTGCCTAATTGTTCTGGTAAGAGAACAAATCTTTGTCTTGTTCCTGATCTTAAGGGAAAAGAATTCGGACTTTTATCATTAAGTATGATGTTAAATAAGTCTTTTAATAAGTTGAGAAAGTCCCTTTCTTTTCCTAGTTTATTGAGTGTTGTTTTTGTTATGAAAGTGTTGAATTTTATCAAATGCCTTTTTATTTGTGTTTCTATTGGGACAATTTCAGCATCAAAATAAATGATCACAATAATGCAGTATAATTCATTGGATAAAACACAAATCCATGATCCATAATGATAAAAAATAAATGTGATTGTCATGCTGTATTCTGCTGATGTAGTTAGGGTATTATATCCATTAACTTTTGGATGTTGAATCAACATTGCTTTCTTGTGGGACAGGTCAGAGGACAAACTCACTTGGTTATGGTATATAATTATTTTTAAAATCCATTGTTGGGTTTGGTTAGCTAGTATTTTGAGAATTTTCACTTCTATATCCTTAAAAGAATTTTCAGTTCTATATCTATATGTCTATTTCCTTATGATGACTCTACAGCAGATTTGCTCTAAAAATGTTAAGGGTTAGCATTTTGAAACTACTTTCTGCTTTCTAAGAATGAGCATATGACTATGTTAAAAATAATATCATTCTCAGGGGTTTTATTTTTCTTTATTTTTTTACTGTTGTAGAAAGGAAATGCAAACATAGAGAATTAGAATGAAATAGATGCTACAACCAGAACCCTGCTGGTGGATTAGAATTGGAAATACATTTGTTTGACCTGATTATATAGATGCATGCATGTGCATACACATAAACACACACACACACACACACACACACACACACACAAACTGATACACATTTGAGTCAGCACTGTCCACTGAGAAGGCCTAGAAACAGTAGTATTGCAGTATTAAATATTACATATAGTATCCAGATCTTAGAATAAAGGCTAATCCCAGGGTAGGGTCAACAAAGTGACAAGATAAGCTTGGAACATTTTATGGTGTCAAAATCAATAAAGTACTCAAAGAATAAAGGGAATATGTCAAAATGATATAAAAATCAGTTTAAAGGGACTCTTATTGGCCAAATCTGAGACAATTTGAGTATGAAATCAGTAATGACTGACATTAATGGAATATAATCAATTAAAAATAATAATCTAGGAATCCATATTGATCTAAATAAGAGCAGAATAATAAATAAATGAACAAATAGGGGAGGAGAAGGGGAGGTTTTTCCTTAAAATACCAATTAATAAATATGAAAGAAATGATGTGTTAGAAAATAATCATTTTATAAACATAGTAATTAATAGTAATTGAGTCAGATAAGAATTATCAATGAATGCTACATAAATTGTGATAAGGAACAAGATACATAGTCTCAAGGTCCTGCCCCACAAATTATTTATTAATTACAAAGGGGAAAAACTATAACTTTACAATATAGAAACCTCTTATGTTCCATCTTAGCTAGGTAATCAGTAACATCAACCATAATGGATAAACTGAAATCATATAATTTTTTCTGTGGCATATTACTTCTATGGTATTCCTGCCCTTAATCTATAATTGGAATCTAATTATGAAGAAATGTCAAATAGCCCTAAATTTATTTAACTATTCCTCAAAATAACTTGCTGATCTCTTTAAAAGTGGCTTTTTAAAAGCCCTGACTAGTGGTTCAGTGGATAAAGTGCCATCCTGCCAACCCAAAGGTCACTGGTTTGATTCCCCAGCCAGGGCACATAACCAGGTTGCAAGCCAGGTCTCCAGCCAGGTCTGTGGCTGGAGGCAGGTGAAAGGCAACCATACATTGATGTTTCTCTCCCTCTCTGTCTCCCTCCCTTCTCCTCTCTCTAAAAATAATAATAAAAAAAAATGTCAAGGTCATAAATGACACAATAGCCCAGTAATGCTTCAGACAAAAGTAAATTAAAGAAACATGAATACTAAATACAACACAATCCCAGACTGGATCCTGAACCAGATGAAAAATAAGTATAAAAAGCATTATTGGGATAACTGATGAAATCTGAATATAGACTATGGAGATATAGTACTGTATCAATGTAAAAATTCCTGATTTTAATATTTGTATTATGGTTAATTTAGAGAATTTAAGGACTAACGGGGCAAAATGTCTACAACTTACTATAACCTGTTAAAGAAAAATATATATATATATATTCATATGTATATGAACAGGGAAAATATGTGGGGGTAAAGCAATGAGCATGAATGACAAAGCAAATGTGGCAAAATGTAAGAAATGTGTGAATCTGGACTTTTTTGCACTATTTTTCAAGTTTTCTGCAAGATTTTATTATTCTAACGTTAAAAAGTTTTAAAGGAAACATGTCAACAACACAAATACTGAATTTTATCAAGAATATATCAAGAAGTTTAGTTTCACAAAGTATACATATTACTGTGCTAAAACAATAGGAAATTACTGTTTGTTTTGTAAAAACACAAGATTCTATGTAACAGAGTGAAGTTTAAAAAATGAATAACAAAAAAGCTAACACTGTCCCCATTCCAGAAACTGTTTGTTCTAAAGGGTAAAAACATAAAGTTCAATTTCCTGAAGATGTAATCTAGTATTATCCACACCAGGTGCAATATCCATCCAATCTTACCCAAATAAATCAGACGAAACTTGTGCCCCCGAGAATAAAAAGGTCAAAATTCGAACAAATTGTTCATCTCAAACAGAGAGAAAGAATGTGAGAAGTGCTCTGTACAAACAAGGTGAGTTTATGTCCTTGCACAGTTACTGTCAACAGTGAGATGACTTTGACATTAAAGAAAAAATTACCTGAGGTTAGGCCAAAATGGTACAGTTATTTTTTATACACAGCATATACACAAAAATATAACAATTCTTTTCATATAAGCTAAAATAAAGAATGTGAAACAAATTCTTTGTGCAGGGTGCATGTGATAAAGTGGCAAAATTTTAGTAAAATAAGCAACATACCACAGAAGTGTTATATTTTGAAATAAATTTATTGTTATTATTTTAAAGATTTTATTTATTATTTCGAGAGAGAGAGAAAGGGAGAGAGGCAGAGAGGGAGAGAAACATTAATGTATGGTTGCCTTTCACCTGCCTCCAGCCACAGACCTGGCTAGAGACCTGGCTTGCAACCTGGTTATGTGCCTTGGCTGGGAATCGAACCAGCAACCTTTGGGTTTGCAGGCTAGTGCCTTATCCACTGTGCCATGAGTCAGGGCTGAAATAAACTTATTCTTATATATAAATACATAAACATAGTCATTATTTTTTTAATTGTTCAAAAAAGCCTCCATTTGCTGCAATAATAGCCTTGATTTGACTTTGGAATCTTGTGCATGCTTTAATTAACTTTTCTTCATCCATGGACATCATCATGTTTTCAATCTTCATTTTAACAGCCTCTTTATTGGAATAAGGTTATTTATTAACTTCTCGCTCACAAATGCCCCCTACAGAGTAGTCTAAAGGATTTGCATCTGGTGAACGAGGTGGCCAGATTTCCATTGACCGTGTGAAATTCTTGCCCCTTTTTGGTGTTAGGTGTTGGTGCACCATCTTGTTGGAAGATAAAATGATGTCCATTTGCAACTTGCTTCATCCACGGTGCAACTATTTCTCTCAAAATGTCAAGGTAAACTCCAGCAGTCACCTTGAAGCCTTGTGGAAAAAAATGTGGGGTCATGATACCTCTTTCATAGCTGACAACACCTAACGCCATCACTGTAGCAGGAAATTTCATTTTCATGACAATTGGGACTTTATTAAGATTCTCACAGAGCCACCTGTTGTGACTTCTGTTGACTATTTGGTCCTGCTGAAAATTCTTTGCATTGGAGAAGAAAATCAGAGGGTTTTTTACTTTGGGATTGCTCAATTTTGTTAGCAGTTTCTTTGCTTTTTCCAAGTGCCTTTCCTTTCCTGTGTCATAAACTGGACTCTTCTAAGAACATACTACCTGTATCTGATATCTTCAGCAATAATCTTACAAACCGTTACATTCGATATCTGCAGTTCCCTTGCTATGGAGCACATTGACATTCCTGGATCTTCATTGATGACCCCCTGGATTTTATGTAGAGTATCTGGACTTGTGCGATCGTTGCATACCTTATATGCTCTCCTTGGTGGTGACATCAGGATCAGCATCATACACCTTCTTCATGTTGTAAACTGTAGGTAAAGGGATGTTATTGAAGCCCGCAATTTCCTTAGTAGGTGGCCCTGCATGCAGTCCAGAAATTATTGTTGCTCTCAGAATTTAATACCTTATATCTGAAACAATGATGTTAAATCATAACCTTAGAAACATAGTTTTCCAAAATTAATAAGCACATGAAATAAGGAGATGCAATGTTATTGCCAATTGATCACAAGCACCTTGTATATTTACTAATACAAAAGATCAGCGGTGATTACCAAGAATCTGAAGCAATCATAATTCCCATCATGAAACCATGAATGACTTTTTTGTCTGTTTTTCTTTCTCTTCCCCTGTGATTCATATTCTCTCTCTTTTTTATTATTTTCTTAATCACTACCCTGCCTGTGCAGGCTAACCATAACTACCACTTAGCATTCCCAGCCTCAACTAGAGCCACAGAGGTTGCTGACCTTGCACATGACATGCACAAGAAGTGGCACGTTTATTCAGACTGTGCATTTAAATGAAGCAACACATCTTTCAAAGCATCTCACTGACAAACAGATCCTGCAGAGAAGGGCCAGTGGGTTTGATCATGAACTGCCCTCAACTGGGATGCTACACCCCTTAGGGTACAACACTATGGCCAGCCCTGGGAAAGGCCCATTTTGACTTTATGGCTGCTTTCCCCAAACTTGTGTGCCTTGTCAAAGAAAAAAATTTTAAATGTTAAGAAACTATGAGACAGGTTTATAAATAAACCTGAAACTTCAACTTCATCTTTAACTATTGTACCAAAGATACACTTGTATTTTAGTTCTTTCTTCTCTTAGCAACAGAAATATTTTACTTTGCAGTTTGTTCTATTTCTATTGTGCTGCGCAATAGTCCCTAAAAATGCTAGTAGTTTCATAAAGCCATGTTTTAATTTCAAAATGAAGAAAATTAAGCTCTGGTTGGTGGCACAGTGGATAAGGCACCGGCCTGCAAACCCAAAGGTCGCTGGTTCCATTCCCAGCCAGGGCACATAACCAGGCTGCAAGCCAGGTCTCCAGCCAGGTCTGTAGCTGGAGACAGGTGAAAGGCAACCATACATTGATGTTTCTCTCTCTCTCTGCCTCTCTCCCTTCCCCTTTCTCTGGAAATAATAAATAAAATCTTTAAAAAAAAAGAAGAAGAAAGAAAATTAAACTTGAGTTTCAAAAAAAAAACAAACAAAATCGCTTGATAAAATACCAGGTAATGTTAACATTTCCTTTTTATTCTCTCTCTCAAAAAATATCAAAGTGCTAGCTGAGGAGAAAGAAGTAGATGATGTGCAAGATACTTTACATTTTATTTTACTTAGTGATGTGAGATAAATATGCTTCTTCAAGCTGAGAAGTCTCAGGTTTGGAGAGTTTAGGTAGTTTATTGAGATTATACAGGTAGGAATGGCTTCCTTAAAAACTCAGTTTATACCCATATGTTTTTCTCCTGCCTCCCTGGAATTTTTCTACTAATACTACAGTAACATAATATCTTGACTTTTCAAGTAAACTAAGGAAAAATAATTCTAGAAATAAATGAAAATTTCTAAAATGAACTTCAGCTATGTAATATATATTGTATTTTCAGACTATGCCAAATTAATCTATAGTGAGCAATTTCATAAGTCAAATAAAAAGTGTAAATAATAATTAAAATTATTGAAAAGTATTCAGGGTTGTGCCAACTGTATGAATCACCAGTTTATAAAAATTTTTAGAAAAGGGTAGGAGGTGATAACTGTACAATGTTTTCTCCTTTGATGTCTTGAACAACTTCTTCAGTGATAGCTATGCTCACTCAATTATTTTGTCCATTTTTCTCTCCCCAATCAGCTTTTATATCACTCAGACTTCTTGTCACCAGCTGGGAAACAGGACATAGTAAAATTTCTTAGAATCTTTATCCTAGCAGTCTGGTTACTAGCCAGATACAGTAGTAACACATATGTTCACTTAGCCAGGAAAAATTTTCCAGGGCATCATGAGGAGTGGTCTTAGGGGAAACCAGTGAGCCAATGAACACAGTACCTGAATATTGTAAGACAGCTCTTCCTTAACTGGGCAGCTCAGATCTAATTTCCTACAGGACCCATCAATTTCACATCTCATCATCTAGAGCTGGTTGCTGTTAACAAGCCATGGGCCACCAATGTGGGTGTCTTTGACGCTCTCCTGGGTCTATCCACCATGGGAAACGGCATTTTGTGCTGATCTTGTTAAGCAAGGTTGATCATTCATTATTATTAACATGTATTTGTTGGCAAGGGACAATGTGGAACATGTAATTAGATACAACATCTGTGCAGCAGCTTTTGTATTCAGGCAGTACTTTTTTCTCTTTAGAGTGGAAAATAAGTAAAAAATAGAGATTGGATGCAGAGTCTGAGTATTGTGTATTTATCTATTTAAAGTGCACCACTAATTTAAAATTAATCCTGACTTAACAGAAAATGTCTTTTGAATGTCTCTGAAAAGCTAACCAGTACTAAGTGAATACTAACAGGAAGTGCCTCCATTCTTTCCCTGTCTGTGGCCCCAGACCTCCATGGCAATATTGGGCAAAACTAATCTCTCAAACTTCTCAAGCTCTTTGTTTGTAGCTATCAAAAAACAAAGGAAAAAAACTCGACAAAAGCTCTCTTTCAGCTCAAATTCACATCATCATTTATTGCCACAGATACTAAATTTCTTACTAAAAAGTTTCTTTTCTGTATTTACCTTCTTCAAGCAATAAATATACTAGACAAACGGCCACAATTTGACAAAGAATAGTGCAGGGAAAGTGCTATGCCAACTGAATAGGCTAAAAAAATGAAAAACATGAAATAAAATAATAGAATTTAGAAATATAAATTTGCAAATATTCTAAAAAATTATAATAGTATACTTTTTCAAACTGGGAGTCATCTTTTTAGAATTTCTGTTTTCCTTTTGACATGATGTACTAAGAAGAAAGTATTATTTCTAATATTCCTGTTCAAAGTATATCACCTGGATCTAATTATTTTTTAAAAATCAGACAAACCCAAATTGAGGGACATTATTCAAAGTGATTGATTGGCTTATGTATTTCAAAAATGTCAAGGTCAGGAAAGACTAAGACTGAGGAAGTGTTCCAGATTAAAGGGGAAATAGAAGGATATTGATGACTAAATGTGATTCATAACATGGGATTTTTCTGTTGCTAACAAGAACATTATTAGCACAAATAGAAAAATCTTAATAAGGACTATAATACTGTGTCAATGTTAATTTTTAAATTTTGATTTTTTTTTTTTTTGGTTATTTAAGGAAATGTCCTTGCTTTTTCTTGTTTTTCTCTTTTGTTATTATTATTATTATTTTTTAAATGCACTCTTTAGTATTAAGAGTAAATAATGGGCATCATGTGAGTAAAAGACATATAAGAATTCTTCATCCTGGCTGGTGGCATAGTGGATAAGGTGCCAGCCTGTGAACCCAAAGGCTGCTGGTTCGATTCCCAGCCAGAGCACATAACCAGGTTGTAAGCCAGGTCTCCAGCCAGGTCTGTGGCTGGGGGCAGGTGAAAGGCAACCATACATTGATGTCTCTCTCCCTCTTTGCCTCTTTCTCTTCCCCTCTCTCTAAAAATAAATAAATAAATCTTAAAAACAAAAAAAGAATTCTTAGTACTATTCTTGCAACTTTTCTAAGTTTGGAAAGTTTATCAAAATAAAAGATTTAAAGAGAATGTGACCAAAAAATCTTAGTTATGTTGCTATAGAAAATGCAATAATTAAACACATATATTTAATTCAAATAAAGCAGGCTTGGACTTTACACACTATCTCTTGATTGTTTTTCACATACCACGCAGTTTACAGCTGCTGTAAACTGCTGTCTCTTAAATTTAGCTAAGCCAATGGGGGACAATGGCATGATAATCCTTAACAGCTGATAATTTAAAAACCATTTGCAAAGTATTGTCTCACTAATTCAAACAGGAAGACTAATTTATAGCTGAAATAAACAGTATTTTAAAATAAATGCTACCTTCTAACAGGTATCACAAACAAAAATATAAGGAAATGTTGCCATACTGGGGTTCTTCATGCTAATGTGAAAGAATGTGTGTCACACACACAAAATGCACAAGTTTTTGTTGTTATTTAACATGTGGTCTATATAAGGGCTGTTAAAATAACAACTAACATTTATTACATTCTTACTATGCCAGTACTTTAGATGCATTGAGTCTGCAAAACAACTCAGGAAGTAGATTCTATTATTAATGCTAAGTCAAGATACCACTTCTCTCAAAACTGCATGCTATTCCCTTGGCTTCAAATGCCCTTTTTCGCTTATTTCGACCTGTCAAAATCGTACATCAGACGTGAAAGTTCAAATGCCAACTATAATCAAGTCTTGATCAATCCCGTGATCAGAATTAATTACTCTCTCTTCTGAGTTTTTATAAACCTTTATGCAACAACATTCATTAAAACTTCTCTAAAAATATGTATTAAATACTTAATATATCCAAGACACTTGAGTTCCTTGCAAGAGGTTGCATGGTGGAAGAAGGGATTATTAAAATAATTTTAATTATATAATAAAACAACAATATTATTAAGAAGACTTTGAATTCACTGGATCCTTTACAAACCATACCAGGTTCTTCACAAACTTATCCCATTTTAGCCTTAAAAGCTCTCTATAAAGAATTATTAACATTCCCCTTCTGCAGATATGGAAACTAAGACTTAGAGAAAACATGTAACTGGTCTGAGTGGGCATAACTGGTAGAATGACAAAGCCTCATCTATCCAACTCTAAAGCATATGCTTTTAAACTACTTCCTTGAGAGTGATGGACTAATGGAGAAAATGTGTCTTTAAATAAACTATAGTACAAGATGAAATAGTAATGCTCCCTCAAAAGAGAAGGCAGAATTTGAGAAAAGATTTCTAGGTAATAACTAAGCTGAATATTAAAAGAGAAATAGATATGTGAGAAATGTAGAGAACCACTCCAAACTGGCAGTGATGGAGCAGTATGAGGGATTCTGGGAATGAACTTGAGAAACAGAAACTAGTTTTGCTTGGAAGGTCCATATTCTGCATATTAGCACTAGAAAGATAAGCACATTTACCAGTTAAAAGGGTTAAACACAAAATTATACAATTTGAACTTTCCCTCTGGTGAGAGATACATATACTTGGAATGAGTTCAGTATGTCTAATTCTAAGAATCAGACACAAAAATGTATCAACATGTTAACAAGAATTTATTTAGTAGGCTTTTAGGTAAATGTTAATTCACAACAGTCCCAATGCATGAAGAAAACTACTACCATTTTAGTCTTCCAATTCCAGAACAGAGGCTAGATTTGATCAGTTATACATCATGAAGATTAATCTGGTAAGAACCTTATAATGGGTTGGAGGGAAGTAAAGAACAGAGATTGGGAGCAATTATAAAGTGATACAACTCTCCATTCATACTGTAGCATTTTAGAAATGTATGGGCACATATGAAGACCACCCAGCAAAATTTCCCTATCCCACAGATGAAGAAACAAAGATAAATAAAAGTAGAATCTTTAACATTGTAAGTGGAAGATGGTTAATTTTTTGTCTCAGTAATTCTCAGAAAGGGACTTTCTGGGGAAATGCAAATATAAAATAGTACTCAGTAGAAGAAATATATAAAAAAAGAAAAGAGAAAGAACATGTGTGAACTTTTAAGTCCTGCCTGAACTTCATATTTAGCTCAATTTGCTACTCTGAGGTTAAGTTAAAATGGGCTTTCATACTAATGTTTTTCCCCTTGGCAATCTCTGTTATGCTTTATAAAAATAAGGATGATGAGTATAAATAAGAAAAATCTTTCTGTCATTGTAATCCAATCAATCTATGATTAAAACAAACAAATAAGCAAAACAGAACCAGAGGCGTGGAAACAAGGAACAGACTTTCAGTGTGCAGAGGAGGGGGAGGAGGGGGAGTGAGAAAGAGCCAAAGAAGAAGGGGAACAGTTAAGTCAAGGAATTAGCATGGATGACCCATAAATATGGATAAATGTGGGATTCACTATGGGAGGCAGGATGGGGAGGGTGGGGCAGGGGAGAGTAGTGGGGGAGAAATGGGATAAATGTAATATAACAACAATAAAATAATAAAAAATAATAATTTTGCCAAAAAATCTGTTTTCTGATTGTGAAAGTTACATATATGTACCAATAGTAGAAAATTTGAAAAACCAACCAACCAACCAAATGGACAAATGAAAGAATCAAGTATGAAAATCACCAATCAGCGATAGCTACTATTAAAAATTTGGATATGGGAACCATGACCAGAGCCAACAGCTAGAGAGGTGCCAGTCCCATATGGAAAGTGGGTGAAGTGTCTGGAAAAGGGGTGAGTGCTAAGAATGCAGCAAAGTTACCTCTTAGACCCCTCCCCACATACAGCCCCTGAACATGGTGAAATGGGTCCACCCCATATGATGAATACCTAAGGCTCCACCCCTTATAATGTAACAGATGGAAGAGCTCTACCTAAGGCACAGAAGCCTGTCAAGGGAGCCTGTCAAGTTGAGGAGACAGAGAAGTATGACCCAAAAAAGGAAACAGATCAAGGTTCCAGTGGGAGGAATAAGTAACAAGGAGAGAGTCAAGCTAAAAGATGCAGAGTTCAAAACACTGGTGATAAAAATGCTGATAGGCTTGATAGATTTGCTTGAATATGTCAAACCCAGAAGGGAAGAAGTGAAGGCTAAGCTAAGTGAAACGAAGAAAAATACACATGAAACCAATCGTGAAGGGAAGGAAACCAGGGTTCAAATCAATGACTTGGAAAATAAAGAAAAAATAAACAATCAACCAGTACAGAATAAACAAAAACAAGAATTGAAAAAAATGAGGAGAGGCTTAGGTACTTCTGAGACAACTTTAAATATGCTGGCATCTGACTCAGAGGAGTGCCAGAAGGAGAACAGGAAGAGCAAAAATTGAAAACTTGTATAAAAAAGTAATGAAGGAAATCATCATTTTTTTGGTGAAGGAAATACACATACAAGTCCAGGAAGCACAGAGAGTCCCAAACAAGCTACACACAAAGAGGACCACATCAAGACACATCATACTTAAAATGCTGCAGATTAAAGATAAAGAAAGAATATTAAAAGCAGCAAGAGAAAAGAAGAGTTACCTACAAAGGGGTTCTTATAAGACTATCAGCTGATTTCTCAAAAGCAACTTGCAGGCAAGAAGGGCCTGGCAAGAGGTATTCAAAGTGATAAAAAGCAAGGACCTACAACCAAGATTATTCTATCTAGCAAAGCTATTATTTAGAATGAAAGGGCAGATAAGTGCTTCCTGGACAAGATAAAGCTAAAGGAGTTCATTATCACAAAGCCTTTATTATATAAAATGCTAAAGCGACTTATTTAAGAAAAAAGAGGATCAAAATGATGAGCATTAATAATGCCAACAAACTCACAAATACCAACAAAAGAACCTTAAAAACCCATACAAACAAAAACAAACGAAGCAAACAAATAGAATAGGAACAAAATTATAGTTATGGGGACCATTTGGAGCATTATGAGCTGGGAAGAGGATGGGGAGAAATGGAGAAATGGTGCAGGGATTATGAAGCATAATTGGTAGGTAAATAATAGATGGGGGGAGTTAAAAATAATGTAGGAAAAGGTGAAGCCGAATAACTTATATGTACAACCCATGGACATGAACTAAAGGGAGTGGGATTGCTGTAAAGAAGGGGAGTCCTAGGAGGAGGGGAGCAAAGAGAAAAGAAACCAGGACAACTGTAATAGCAAAATCAATAAAATACACTTGAAAAAGAAAAAAAAAAAAGATAGATGAATCATTAACAATTCTGGGGATCCTACAAAGAGAAAACAGCAGCAGCAACAAAGACACAAAGGCATGTAACCACACAGGACCTTCAAGGATCTGAGAATAGCAAATTTTAATGCAAATCTGGGGCAGACAGGGAGATGGTGGAAGATTAGGCTACTGCAGATAATAAACTACATCTTTTAATTGTGGATTCATAAAATGTGGTCACCAAGGGCACTGTTATTTTACCTATGCACTCCTGGTTGCTTCCTTCACCATCAAAAACCCATTTATTTGCAGACAGCTTCTCTGTAGACCTTAACTTAGGATGACTTTCTGTTCTCATGGCAGGAAGTAACAATTGGCTATATATAATGTATTTAAAAATAGTGGCTAATTAATTTTTCTAATTTAATAGAAAAGATTGATAATAAAATCTTGTTTAATAATATTTTTAAAATTTATTTTTAATTAGTCGGTAGAAATTGTCTCCATATACCTTTAGTAAATGTAAAATAATTTTCTCAAATAAAAATATTTTAGAACATACTCTGTCCTGAAAGTATTGAGCCAATGTCAATATAATTAAAAGTTTGCACGGCTGATGCTTTCCGAACAGGCCTCATATGTGTTTTTATACTTTGTGCTTTTTTTCTCTGTACTTGTTTTATAGATTATAGGTGCATAATATAAATAATATATATTTATATATATATTATAAATACTTTATAACAGCCAATAATATTAAAACAATTATGTTGACATTTAAATAAAAATCAGTATGTCTTACACATTTTAAATATCTTATGAATGCTAACTAAACAATTATGGTCAATTTAGTTTTAAAGCTTGCTGTCTAATGCTTTAAAAAGAAAGAAATTAAAGCATTTACTGGGAGATCAATTAAGTCTTTTATTAGTGTAAGGCTTAAGTATAAAAAGATGTTTTATTGTGCTTTTAAAACTCTGAAGATATTTTCTGTTAGTAAATGTGTACAAAATACAACAGGAGTCCTCATCATCTTTAAGATCTTTCAAAAGTCTAAAAAGTTTTTTTGCAACTACAGAATATTAAGAACTACTTTTTAAAACCATAATAAAGCAAAAGCCCATACTATGTGTAAAAATTCACATATATTTAGGCATATTAAAACTATTATGTAGACATGGACAACAGGTGGGATTGACTTTGGAGAGGAATGGGTAGGTGGGAAGGGGGACAGAGGGGAGCAAAAAAAGAATGGATGTAATACAACAACAATAAAATTAAATTTAAAAAAAATTTAGCCCTGGCTGGTACCTCAGTGGACTGGTGCCAGCCTATGAACCCAAAGGTGGCTGGTTTGATTCCCCAGCCAGGGCACATAACCAGGTTGCAAGCCAGGTCTCCAGCCAGGTCCATAGCTGGAGGCAAGTGAAAGGCAACCATACATTGATGTTTCTCTCCCTTTCTTCCTCCCTCCCTGTCCTTCTCTATAAAACTAATTTTAAAAATCTTTAAAAACAACTATTACACTATTTTCTGTCAAAATAGATAATTTTCGTCATTTGTAAATAAATGTTTTAAGTTAAAAGAAAAAGGTAAAGAGCTATAGCATTCTCTAAATAAAAAAGAAAAACTTTGATTATTTTCTTTAATCTGATAATGTGTTCAAGTTTTTGTAAACTATAAGATCATAATTTAATAAATTAATTGCTTAGTGTTTGAAAAAATGAGTCCCACCCCTTAGTTCCAAGGGTATAGAAGAGAAAGACAATGGATACTGTTATTGTGAACTGCCAAGGGAACCAAGTCAGTCTGAATGGTTTAGCAAATATTCTTTTTGTTTGTTTGTTTTAATTTAATTTTATTGTTGAATTACATCCATCCCCTTTTTGCTCCCCTCTGTCCCCCTCCCCCCTCCCATCCCCCCCCTCCCCCACCAAAGTCAATCCCACCTGTTGTCCATGAGCAAATATTCTTTAGAGGATCTCTCAGAATGTTTTATTCTAGTCCACTACCTAGGCTATATGACCTAGGGACAGAAACAAGGCTGTCGTATTAAATTGTTGCCTGGCTTATCCAATCCACTGTGTTGGCAAAGTTGTTAGAAAGATATTCAAGAATGTAAATAAACTACCCATGAAAGAAAATAATGTGTCTAGTCAGTAAACACGTGAAAAATGTATTCACCAACTTCATAATCAAAAAGTCAACCAAATTGGGAGGCAAGATTTTTAAATGACACTATTCCAACATAGAAAAAAGTCACTAAAATTGATTCTATTCTATGTTGACACTAGTATACTGGAGCAATGTTGTAGAAAAGCAGTCTGGTAATAAACAACAAAGGCCATAAATCTGTTCATTTTTTTGGCACAGTGATCTATTTTTTTTTTTTTTTGTTATATAACTTTTAAAATAATAATTAAAACAATATGGGACAAGGGTTTGCATGAACATAGTCATTGCAAAGCAATTTAGAATAGCTAAATGTCAAATGCAACCTCAATATGCAACAAGAAGGAAATGGTGAAATAAATCACAGCACATCTCTTCAAATAGAACATAAGAGAAAAAGGTAAGGTTTTTTAAATATCCGAAACTCACTTTATAAACCCATAGGCATAAACATGATTTAAAACAATGCATTGTTATACAGGTGTAATGGATAAAATGAAATTAATCAAATAAGAATAAATAGATGTCTTAGTACCTGAGCCAATCATTTACTTATTTGGATTAGATCCATCCCGAGCCTACTGGCTCTATTCTCCATAGCAGGGAACTACATTTCTGTTTCCCACGATATCTAGCATTAGCATTTTTGACCAAAGTGGCACTGGCAGAAGACTGGACAGTAAGAGGAAGGAGAAGAAAGAGTATTGTTTTCCTCCTCTCCTTGTTGCTGGTTATGTCCCCAGCAGCAGCTGACTCTCCTCTGTGGCTTTAGATCACGCAGACAGTCCTTCTCCCCATGGTTCCAGGTTTTGCCAGGTGACCCCAGCTCCTGGGTTCCAGCAACACCACTGCCTCCTCCCATCTGCTTCCTGTTAGGCTGTTCTCTGGGACAAGTCACCAGCTGTTCGTCAGCCTCCAGAGCTTAACTAATACCGTGTATTAAATGCTCTGTTTGTAACAAGATTAGTTTGTTTTCTGAAAGCATCTTGATATAAAAATGGTATCTCCACTTAATGTAAAAGGGACAGAGATGGCTGATGACAATGAACAGATCACGGTACTTGCTAAATGGCTTGGATCACTGTATTCACATCTGATCCTCACAGGACTCTGGATTCCAGGGAGGCCAGCCCCAACAACACAGCGAGTCACCTGAATTTCTTATTTGAGCTGTTTCAAGATTTGGAAGAAACTAGGGCACTCAGTAAAGGAAGGTGTATACTTTCTGGAGAGTTTTTTTCTAGTCTTTTGAGTACTTAGGAGTGCTTAACACTTCATAGAAAGACTCTGCTAAAAATACAATACATAGTTACACCTTAAGTAAATCATTAGAAATACACACACAATATTGCCACATTCCGAGATAATGTTGTTCAAACAAGAGTTTTGAACTCTTAAACAAAATTTTCCAAATTATTAGTAGTAAGCATGAGTCTATTTAGTGGGTCATAATGGTTTAGAGGGTCATGACTAGAAAAGGTCATATTGCTTTTTTGTTTAACATTAAAATGAATAATTAAGAGATTATCATTAGTAGAATCTGGCAGGTCACCCATATTACTGATGCTGTTAAACTGAACTGTGTTCTCCCAAAATTCATCTGCTGAAGGCCTAACCCCACAGTATGACTGTATTTGGAAAATGGACCTTCAAAGAGGTAACTAAGGTTAAACAAGATAATAAAGATGAGGCCCTAATCCGCTAGGACTGGTGTTTATGTTAGAAGAGAAAGAGACACAGAGTGTGCAGCCACAGAGGAAAAGGCCCACCCTGTGAGAACAGTGAGAAGGAGGCTGCCGACAAGCAGGGAGGAAGGTCTCACCAGAAACCAACTCTGCGGGCACCCCGGGCTTAGACTGAGAGCCTCCAGAAACGTGAATATAACTTTCTGTTATTAAAGCCACTGTGTCTGTGATATTTTGTTATGGCAGCCTGAGAAGACTAATAAGGTAATTATCCCATATTTTTCTCTGAACATGTTTATACCCATTCATGAATGAACAAATTATTACACAGTTTAAAATAAGTATTGCCAACTGGAGAGATGTACAATATATAAACTAGCAGTTGTAAAAGATTATATTTAGCACATCTGAGTTATATGTACAACAGTAACAAAATAATTCAAAAATATTAAAATTCTAAATTTTTACTTTTTGATATTGTTTTTATCTTTTCTATAAAAATTGATTCACATTTTCACTTGCTAATTCATATTCTTATATAAGTAAAAACTGGGTGATTGATAAATATAGCTATAATTTATAGACCCACTGTTAAACTCTTTTTTAAAAAAAAATATTTTATTTATTATTTTTAGAGGGAGGGCAAGGGAGAGAGGCAGAGAGGGAGAGAAGCATCAATGTATGGTTGCCTTTCACCTGCCTCCAGCTATGGACCTGGCTGGAGACCTGGCTTGCAACCTGATTATGTGCCCTCGCTGGGAATGGAACCAGCGACCTTTAGGTTTGCAGGCGGGTGCCTTATCCACTGTGCCACCAGCCAGGGCTCACTGTTAAACTCTTAAAGTAATTCCTGTCCTGGTTTTGTTTTTATTATTTTATTATAGTCTACCCCTTTTAATTTTTATCACTTCCAGGGAAAAAGCTTTTTGAGTGATGAGAAATTAAAGAAAATATGTAAGCAACCAAATCCAAACAAGTCCGACATTCTAAATATGTGAAGACTTATTTCTTTTTTTTAGCCAAAAATGATTCTAAGATTACTTTAAGAAATAATGGAGCCCTGACCTGTGGCACAGTGGGTAAGGCACGGGCCTGCGAATCCAAAGGTCACTGGTTCAATTCCCAGCCATAGCACACATGACCAGGTTGTAAGCTAGGTCTCCAGCCAGGTCCGTGGCAGGAGGCAGGTGAAAGGCAACCATACACTGATGTCTCTCTTCCTCTCTGCCTCTCTCCCTTCCCCTTTCTCTAAAAATAATAATAAATAAAATCTTAAAAGAAAAAAAGAAATAATGGAGTCACAACTGGGGAAAACAAAATTATTACTAAATATATATTTTTAATTCAATGAGAATTAAAGCATTTAAAAAGCCTTGGAGTGGTCTGAAATAGGGGAAGTGTGATCAGAAAACTGAAAAGAGTGCAACTTTGATTCTAAATTTTAATACAGTGAATAGTTCTCTGGTACATCTCAGATTGTATATTTTGGACTTCTGAAAATACCCAAACAACTGTGTTATGTTGGTAACTGCTCCTTTGACAATACATGATAAAATGCATTATACAGCAGAAAATGAAAATGAGTATGCCATCTCTCCGTTGTGAACAGAAGGCCAGAACAGAGTAGCTGGTTACGGTGGTCTGGCTCCAGGGGCCACGCTTTCAAATATCACTTTCTGCTTTGAATCCCAGCTCTGTATTTCCCAGCTGTGGAATCTTGCACACTTAACCTAATCTGGACTTTAGCTTCTCCATCTGTGTTGGAGATAGTACACCAGCACTAGGTTCTTATGTTGATTATGTGAGTTAATATTAAGACAGTGTCTTGCACAAACTACTATATAAAATTTTTTAAAAGACATATCTAAATGCTAGCTGAAAGGAAAATGCTCAACTTTTAAATTCTGAAGTATAATTATTCCCTTTTCCTTTTTACTTACTTCTGTTTTACTTCATCCTTATACTGTAGAAATGTCTTTTATGGTAAACTAACAATGAAGGGCTTCATAAAAAACAATTTGTTAGGAGGAATCTTTTTTTTTTTTTTTTTTTAATATTTTATTTCATTATTTTCAGAGAGAGGGGAAGGGAGCGAGGCAGAGAAGGAGAGAAACATCAATGTATGGTTGCCTTTCACCTGCCTCCAGCTACGGACCTGGCTGGAGACCTGGCTTGCAACCTGGTTATGTTCCCTGGCTGGGAATCGAACCAGTGACCTTTGGGTTCACAGGCTGGCACCTATCCACTGAGCCACCAGCCAGGGCCAGGCGGAATCTTAATATTCTCTGCACTTGTAAATACTGATCTGCTTGTGTAAAATTTTCAAGTTGAAGACTTTCTACAATGAAAGAAGAAATTGTGACAGGTTTGATACTGTATCAACATTTGGATGTTGGTTCATAGATTTATGTTATTCATCATGTAGACATGGCAGATGTCACACTATATATTTAATAAAGTTATTCTTAAACTCACTTTAGAACAGATATGTATAGCTCTATATAGATATCCATAGGTATTTTATTGGGGTATAAATGACATATATCATTAGATTAATTTTAGGTACACATTATAATTAGTTGATATTTGTATATACTATAAAATGATCCCCACAATAAGTCTAGTTAACATCTTGTGGTAAGAGCTTATAACATCTACTCTTTTAGAAACCTTCAAATATGCAATACAGTGTTACTAACTATAGCTACCATGCTGTACATTAAATCCCCATTACTTATTTTATAACTGGAAGTTTGTACTTAGAATATATATTTGAATAAAATAGATTGCATTTGTCTGGGATGTGTTAAGTTTGTTCTTAACTGCAAACAGCTGAATTGCCTAACCTAAAATCTAATACTTCTTTTTACTTAGAAACATGCAGGAAAGAGTGAAATGCAAGACATTGCTCAATAGATATTACACTCAAGAGAAAAAATATTGAGGCAAATTAAAACAATCTTATCTGAAATAAAGGCATGAGTCCTTTTAGAACTGAAAAAAATTAAAGCTATGTGGGTCTGTAAGTAAAAAGCAAAAAGTTCATCAACAGAAACTTGTCATGGTAAATGGCAACCCTGAGCTCTGAAATGTCAATTTCACAATGCACTAAGCACGTCCTACAAACATGACCAAACTGCTATTTGGAAAAACAGCAGCACCTGCTACTACAATCTTTGAAGTAATAGATTAGCTAGGTTAGAAACAAACCTGCCATCTACTTGGACCTACTCCCTATAGAATCACTCAGCATCTCTTTCAGTGTTTATCACTTTTAAATTAGTTGTGTTAATTGATCTAGAAAAATCAACCAACTCCAAATAAACTGTAGCTTGGGTAGGAATAAGTAAATCCTCAGAACATCCTAAAAAAAGCAGGTAGGGGAAAACTGAGTTAGAAAATATTTATCTGGAATTTCAGGCTGACAGCTGAAATATATAACTTATTGCCACCATGTGCCACTCACATGCGCTCCTCAGTCAGGTGCCCACCGAGGTTGCTGACAGTCCCAATCTGCATCATTTATTAGGAGATACAAATTATTCAGGAGAGGACTGGATATTTTCCACATGAAAAATTCCTTGGGGAAAACACTTGAAACCTGGCAGGGACTGAAGACACTTCCAACCTGACAACAAAGCAAAAGAATGTGTTGCTGTCTTACTCAGAACCTCTGAGGAATTTTCTCCCTCGGGGTGAGGGGGCTGGGGGAACTCAGCACTACCCCGTCCCTCTCTGACACCAGTAAATGAGGTCTGGCAGTAATTGCAAGTGGAGAGCAACTCCAGAAATAGAATTTTCAAATTCAGGCAGATGTAATTGAGGGAGATAAAGCATGCAGATGCAAATAGGTGACTTAGATTTAAAGCACACAAAGAGGCTAATGAACCCTTATAAAATAAAGGTGGAATTTTTTCCGTGTGCTTTTGGTCAAGTTTTTTCCATGGTATAGGCCCCCATTACACTCTGAAAACAAATGGAGGAACAAGCCAGACAGCAGTTAACTGCACACAAACACCAACATTGTATCTTGGAAACAAAAAACAAAACAAAACAAAAAAAACAGTGGTCAAAGAAGAGTCCATAAAAATGTTGTAGCCCTTAAATGAAAGACAACATGCAAGTTTGCTGAAGGTTTGCTGAATCAAAAAGTTAGACAAACATTGCTTTACATTGAATAAATACAGTAAGTACAGTAAATTTGCTATAGCCTTCTCTCAAGGAAAGATGGTCTGTTCTGTCATTGTTGTTGTTTTTTAGTTGACAAGCCACTGGTCTCTGATACACATACCCTAGAAAGTCACTAATGCCACAGAGCCAGAAAATTAATATTTTTTATCAGTACTGATGTTATCTCCAGGAAGTTTATTTTTAGGAAATAACATATAAAAGTATAAAGAGATATATAAAATTATTAGTTGCTGTTTGTCCTTATGAAAATTTCTCAAACCAATGGAAATGTTTTTAAATCAAAACAAAATAGCAAACCAGTCCCCGCCTCCCAAAAATGCCACAAAATTGGACTTTATCATGGAAAAAACCCCATAATTATGACCTTAAAGGCTCTCAAAGAGCTGATGCCTCTTTACCAATCCATCCATAGCTAGCATTACTTCTTAAAACTAGTTTTCTTCCATTTTAACTTCCCTTTCCATACTCATTCTCTCTAGTCATTAATGCTGTTCCCTCTCAACAAAACACTTCACATTCTTCTTTCTTTTAATCTAGAGTTTACTCAGTTTCAAAGCCAAAATCAGGACTTACTTGACCTCTTTCCCAGCTAAAAATCAATCCCTTGCCTTTATGACCTTTTCAACACCTACTACTTCAGTCTTTCCTATTCAGTCATCTCTTCAATCACAGAAATTATGTTCCTAAAATGTAGTATAGTTGCCAAAACCTAGCTTGTAAGATCAAAATCTCTGAAAATAATGCATTAAAAATAAATTATGCTTTTAATTCTTTTTTGTTTGTTTTTATTTTTTATTTGTTTTTAAGAATGCTCTAGAAGACATCTCTTCCAAAACAATATAGATTTATTGGGGAGGGAGGGTATCTCCTCCTATGGATTTTTAATAGGAAACCCTGCTGCTGAAACAAATTCTCCAAGGTTAATGTTAGGAGCCATACTCTCTTGAAGTAGGTAGCCCTTATGGTCTTAGAATTCACTACATTTTATACCTGAATTCTTGTCCTCACTACATCCCCCTGCCTCCACTTTTTTTTTTTTTTTTTTGCAAATCTTAGCAGAATGCTTGGGCTATTAACTGTCCAAATTACTAGATTGACTACAGCTTTCTGAACCAGTCTTCTTCACACCGTGAAAGCAGAGAACCAGGTCTCCTGTCTCAGGCATAGCTTCTGACCCAATGAGATGGCCTGCAGAGGAGGATGAACAAAATCTGTAATGCTCTGTTGTTCTGGGACACAAGGATAAGACTGAGTTATTTCAAAACACTGGTTTTGAAGAATTAATGGATTGCATTTCACTAACCATTCCATTGAAAAAATAAGTCTCACTGTACTAAGTCCCTTTGTGTTATAACTCCGTAGAGATGTTTGCAGATATTATTTTCAGTAAACAGATCTTAGAAATAATTCCTAATTTATTTTCTTCCTCTAAGATGCCAAGTGGTCAGTTTCAGTATTTATTTTCAACTCCCACTGCCTCTCATCTCACACTATTTTCACGCTGCAACTCATTCATTACATCATTCAAGTATTCATTCATGCCTTCTTTGTGCTGGTCCCCAGACAGGGATGAGTAAGAGCTCCATGCCCTCAAGAAGCTCAGATTATTTGGGAAAGGGATTGGGGAGGCGCAGAGAGATACTGTCTGGTAAGCAAATCTCCTTTCATGAAACTAAAAATAATTACTAACATGTAACCCTCCAGGAGTAAGAGACAACTGGATCAAGTGTTCTCTACTCTGTCCCCTTAAGCGTTATCAAAGTGGGGTTGACTTGCTACAGTTCTCTACATACAAAATGGAACTAAAACATAAAACCTGTGGAATTTCTCAGCTTTAAGAAAAACATGTTGTTAACTAAATAGGCAAGCAATATTTTAAGAAAAACCTTTTTAACAAATACACATAAGATTAATTATTTATTAAGGAACTCATTCAAATAGATAAGAAACAGATACATGCAAAATAAATGTAAATACTCAATCCTGCTATAATAAAAGAATACAAAATAAAACAAGTTATCCCCATTAGCCTATACAAATTACCAACAATTTGATGAGCTAATGCCAGTGAAGGTGGGAGTGAAGCAGGGCTCCTAACATTTCCTGAAAGTAAAATGAACTAGTTAAAACCTCTTTGGAAATTAATGTAGCTACCATAAGCAACAAAAATGTTCACATCCTTTGACCCTATTCATCTCACTTCTGAAAAATAATTCAATTACAGGAAAAGCTATGAGCAGGACGTTTTCCACACAGCATTATCTATACTATCATTGATACAGAGACATCTGATTAAGATCACAGGGGAGAAGTAGGCAGGGCCATAGGAGGAGTGCACTGACGCCAAGGAAGGCAGCCTAGGACGGGATTGGCTGGAAGCTGAAGCCTCCAGAGCCAATGGGAATAAAAGAGGGCGGGCTCCCTGGCTCCTAAGCTGGCTCTGGCTCTGGCTCTGGCTCTCTCCCTGGCTCTGAGGCTCATTATTAGACTCTTCTTCCTTGAGGCCGCCTGCATTTCCCAATGGACGGTATGTTGGATGGGAAAGAACACTGGGCACAGCCTAGGATCTGGCTGGCCTGGCAGAGGGTGACAGATTTATTCTTTGGGTGTTCTAGAGGGAATAGGCTCTGAGGCAGAAGCCTGACATTCTTCTAGTACAATGTAGCTTTTGTGTATTGTGTTGCTTTAGTTCGTAAACTAAAAGACAAGGAGAACCCAGGTGTTCAGCCTTAATTGATAGTCTAAAGTAATTAAAGCTGTGACTTGGTAGGCTTAAGTGACTGGTTTTTAATCAAGACTCCTTTCCTTTAACACCAAACCTTGGCCTCTGGAATTCTGCCTGAAGGGCAGTAGTAGCAGGACCCCAATTGCTGTTCAGTAACAATAGCTGAGAGTAATTTTATATTCGCTGTAGATAATAAAGCAAAATAGGTTAAATCTCCTTGGTGAAATATTGTCAAATCATTAAAAATGAGCAGTTAGTCCTGGCCAAGTGGCTCAGATGGTCAGAGCATCATCCCATACACCAAAAGATTGCGGGCTGAAGACCCCAGTTCAAGGCACAAACCTAGGTTGTGGGTCGATTCTTACTGGGCTGCATACAGGAGGCACCAATCCGTGTTTCTCTCTCAACATCAATTCTTTTTTGTTTCCCTCTCTCCCTCCTTCTCTCTCTAAAATCAATGAATATGTCCTCTAGTGAGGATTTCTTTTTTAATGAGCAGTTATATTAGGGGATGGCTGTATTGTTTCAAGTTTTTTTAATTAAGTTTTTTCAAAAGTAAAGACTATGAATTAGGTGAATTTTTAAATATGGGTTGGCATTAAATGCCAACTTCTAACACACTGATAAAAATATATATTGGAAAATGTTTAAAGATCCAATAAAATTATTTACAAAGCTAGAATATGCTTCTACTAATTACTGTTTATTGCTGTCTGAAAGACAATGCTGCATTTATGTTGCAATAGTTTTCTTTCAAAATTAGAACCTTTTATATCCTATAGACATTCAAACTTAATAAAGGCCTTTCATTATTAGAAAATCAAGAAAATGTACCTCTGTGTGAAATAGGTTGAGTACAATCCAGCATTTACAATGAACTACAAATCCTGGCTGGCACTGATCATACCTACACCTTAATATAGAGGTAAAAAGACCTTCGCAATAAGCTAGATAAATACAACTGTTTTGGTTTAAATGTCTATTTTGCTAACAACAGAAGCTATATGAGAAAGCAGAAAGGGACCTAAGGATATGAGGAGACCATTTATATGAGAAATGCACAGAATTTGTTATTCACAAGTGAGACTTTTTTTTTTTATTTCAGAGCAAGCATTGCAATCAAGAGTGTCCAGAATATGAGCAGAATTTGAAGAGATGCTCCGTAATGTCTCACCCTTTAGTAAAACACAAGTGCACCCACAAGTGAACTGGTACAAGAAAACCAGATAGTGTTAATAGCATAGTGAAAAGACTAAGGTAAGAAACAACTGAAAATGTTAAAAGTAACCATATTCCAACAATGAAGGGTAGAAGTCATGTTGAGAATGGAAATTCTTAATGTGAGTTGTATATGCTGTGTTTAATTGTAATTATATGAGTTTCAAGTTTTAAGCCTCCTTAGCTGACTCCAATATTTAGAGGGCTTAAGAAAAATCACATTAAACATCAATTTTCTGTAACAGGTTTAGTCATTAAATGTAATTTTCAGGCAATTATAGTATGGTCTGAAATAAGTTTTGTGGGACAAACTACTATTCTAAAACATTCCCTCTAGTATGAGAAAACCCCACCCTCAGATTAATAAATTTTAATTTTTATTACCTTTGCTAAGGTAACAGTGACGCAAATCAGCGCAGCTTCGCAGCCAAGATCGGCACAGATGCTGTACAGGTGACTGAGCATAATCACAAAGCGTAAGGATGCAGAGCTCAAGCTCTGGGCTCAGTGACTGACCAGATGTCTTGATTGTATTTTGCACAATATATGTTGCTTAACTTCTCCCATGAACCGCAAATTTTCATATGCTAGGTGATCTTTATTTCCCAAAATTACATCGCCAGATATTTTAGTTTGTTACCCCTCTGCCCTGGAAGTTGACCTGCAGGGCTACATAAACAGGCTTTCTCGCCCTCTGCATCTGGAAGGGTGTGTGGTCAGTGAGAGGCAGCAGCAAATCGGATAGACAGAGGGTAATGGTAAAGCAGAATGAAGGACAGGTATTCTTCCTTGTTCTCACCTCTCTGGGTACCTGATGCTGCCTTCATCTCTTGCCTGAAGGCTACCACCCCTCTCAGAGCAGCTTGCTGACCTGGACTTCTTTCCTTTACCCTCTCCAAGTCCAGCCAGGCCTAGAGACGGAAATAGCTCTGTGGCTACCAACCCTGGGTTCCCGCCTTTTCCCTTTTATGGTTCAAGACACCCTGACCACAACTTTATACAAAGCCTCCTCAAATGATCCCAATTTGAATGTGCTACCTTTTCCTATTGGGAATCTGACGCATACAATCACTTTTTAAAAAGAGTTTGATCAGGTAAAAGTCAGAATCTAGTATCTAGTGAAAAGTAGATGTATAAATTTATTAATGAGATTTAAAGTCACTTGAAGGAAATTTACCCAAAGCACATTTTATAAACAAAGAAAATTATGTTAAAATATCTCTTTGGTTAGGTCATAGATTGATCCAACAATTAGCCAATTTTATAGCAAACCATTCAGATGAAAGCACTAGCATGACTGGTAATTTTCTTTAATGCTGCCTTTGGCAGCTTTCCTTTCCTTTCCTACTTTTTCTGGAAAAAAAAAAAATTAAGTGTGACAAAGTCCCCAAAGGCATAGAACTGTCTAGTCAGTAGAGTTCTCAAAAAAGAGTGGGGTGGCCTTATCCAATCTTCACCCCACCTCCAAATCTCATAGTGTTTTGATGTTTGTTTTTTTAGATGTGAAAACTGCAACAAGAATACTTTTGTTTTTCATTGCAATAGCCAAGTCAGAGTAAAATCATCATAAGGCAAATTTGTTTTTAAGATAAAGGGTTGTACTGGGAATTGAACTTGCCTTAGTTTTAGAGAATATTTACTATGTAATCATACACAAAATTTCTAGGTATTTTTTTTTCCCTAGGAAGCACCATGTAAGTTTGTACTTATATGTGCAGAATACAGTCAATTTTCTAATGTAATCACTGGATTCAACATCAAAACTAACTGAATAATTTCACACAAGTCAGTAAAATTCACATTTAGAAACATTATGCTAGTGATTAATAATATTGTATACTTAATGCAATTTAAATAATGACAGTTTTCTATTTCTGACTATGCTTTTGGTTAAGGATGATTTGTTTTTAATTCTTAAGATGATTCAATTGTGAACAACTGTATTTTGTAGAAACTGAGCTATTGTAATTGTATACTAATAGGGAAATTTCCTTGCTTCACGTGGCTCTCCAATGTGAATTTGGCCTAATTAAATAAAAATAATGAATGGGCTTGGGTGCTGGGAGAATCTGGTTCAAAGCACTGAATAAAACAGTTCATTGTGTAGTCAGGCTTAATTTAATCATAAATGTCTAGAATAGCATGGAGAATGCCAAGTTAAATTGGATGAAGACTACTAATTAGTTTCCATTAGCAGAAAAATAATGATCCACATCATTAGTTTTTCCTCTGTCTCCTAAGTGTAATTATGAACATTTTTAATTTTTAAAAAATAATCCCTGAAAGTTCAGCAGTATCAAGAGTTGTTGAAGCTTAGCCCTAGAGGGGTAGCTTTGAGGTTAGAGCCTCATCCTGATACGCCAAGGTTGCAGGTTTGATCCTACTCAGGGTACATACAAGAAGCAATGGATGAATGCATAAATAAGTGCAATAAGTGGAACAACAAATTGACGTCTCTGTTTCTCTCTCTTCTTCCCTCCCTCCCTTTCTCCCCCTCTCTAAAATCAATAAATAAAAAATAAAATTTAAAACTGTTTAAAAAGTTTTTAAGCTTAAAAACTAGATTATTTAGTGCGCAACATTGAAAAGTAGTGTGGAAAGACAATCTAGTAGCTAATTAAACGAGGAAATATCTCTTTGTAAATGTACAAAATGGAATTAATACAGGGCTGGTTTCGCATTAAATATACACAGATGTCATCTTCCAGGGCTTTCATAGCAGTTATATATAGTTTTTATATAGCTGCAAATTGCTGCAAATGTTTTGGGTTGTTCATCCATTTGTCTTCATTAGAAATGATGTTAAAGGCTAGAACTAAATACTGCAAAGTCCTGGCTGGTGGCACAGTGGATAAGGCACTGGCCTGCGAACCCAAAGGTCTCTGATTAGATTCCCAGCCAGGGCAATATAACTAGGTTGCAAGCCAGGTCTCCAGTCAGGTCTGTGGCTGGAGGCAGGTGAAAAGCAACCATACATTGATGTCTTTCACCCTGTCTGCCTCTCTCCCTCCCCCTCTCTCTAAAAATAATAAAATCTTTAAAAAAAAACAAAAATCTAAAGATTCTTAGGAAAAGTCTTACCTTGAACTGGATAAAAATCTCCAGTCCTTTACAGGACAATAATGAACAAAACAAACAAACAAGCAAAACAGAACCAGATACATGAACACAATGAATAGACCACCAGTGGGCAGAGGGAAGGGGGAATGAGGAGGAGGAGGCAAAGAAGGGGGGCAGTTTAGTCAAGGAAGAATCATGGATATGGACAACAAGTGTGACTGAGTGTGAGGGGGAGTGGGTGGGTGGGAAAGGGGACAGAGGGGAGGAAAAAGGAGATGGATGTAATACAACAATTAAAAAAAAAATAAAAATCTCCACTCCTACCAGAACTTGGTGCTATTAGAAACATAGTACTAGAATGATGCTCCAGATCCATTCACCAGAAAGGTCTTGCTTAATTAAAATGGTCCCACCCTAAACTACTTTATTTATTTATTTTTTAAAGATTTTATTCATTATTTTTAGAAAGGAGGGAAGGGAGGGAGGAAGAAAGGGAGAGAAGCATCAATGCATGGTTGCCTTTCACCTGCCTCCAGCTGAGGACCTGGTTGGAGACCTGGCTTGCAACCTGGTTATGTGCCCTGACTGGGAATTGAACCAGTGACCCTGGGGTTCACAGGCTGGTGCTCAATCCACTGAGCCACACCAGCCAGGGCCTAAACTACTTTTTTAAAAAGTTAATTTATTATTGTTGTATTACATTTATCCCATTTATCCCCTTTGCAATACCCTGCCCTACCCTCCCTTATCCCCTCTCCCACAGTCAATCCCCACTTTTCTGTGGTCCACATCCACGGGTCATTTATACTAGTTCTTTGAACAAACTCTTCCCTTTCTTTGCTCCTTTCTCCCTCTCCCCTCTGCACACTCCCCCCTGTTCCTTGTTTCCATGCCTCAGTTCTATTTTGCTTGTTTGTTTGCTTTGTTCATTAGTTTCCTGTATTAGGTGAGATATATGGTATTTGTCTTTCACCAACTGGCTTATTTCACTAAGCATAATACTCTCCAGTTCCATCCATGTTGTCATAAAAGGTAGGAGTTCCTCCTTTTATCTGCTATGTGGTATTCCATTGTGTAAATGTACCATAGTTTTTTGACCCATTTATCCACTGATGGTTACCTAAACTACTTTTTAACACAAATTAAAGAAGTTAGAACCCTTGCCTATTACAGTTTTTTAGAAATAAGTGTTTTGTTACATAAATCCTATTTCAACCTTTTGAAGCAATTCAATCTATGAAGCATACTAATACTTAATCATATTTACTCTTGAATGAATGATCTGAGGTATCTTACGAGTAAATTTCATAATATTCCTAAAACTAAACCATAGTAGCTTTCAAACTTGCCTAGTGATATAATAAATGACCTATCAGAGTTAGGAATAGACCCACTTCTCCTTGATTGTTCAATAAATTCTCAATTTTTCATTTGTATACAGATAGAAAAATTCCAAATAATTATTACACCCTACAGGTGACTAATTAAAATATACTTCAGATAAATTTGTATAATCACATAGATACTTCTTATGTCAAATACTTTTTTGTTTTTCAAAGCAATGCTCTTAGAATATTGTATGTAATACACCTTACATACACTAGCCATTAAAATGTTTCTTGGGCCCTGGCTGATGTGGCTCAGGGGATGGAGTGCCAACCTGCAAACCAAAGGGCTGCTGGTTCAGTTACCAGTCTGGGCACATGCCTGGGTTGTGGACACATGAGGAGCAATCATTCCTTGATGTTTCTCTCCCTCTTTTTTTCCTTCCCTTCCCCTCTCTAAGAATAATTTTTTAAAAATCAGTCACCAGGAGCTCTGCCTGCAGAGTACTTAGACACATGGCCTATAAAAACAGTTCTTAGGCCCTGGCTGGTAGCTCAGTGGATAAGGCGCCAGCCTGCAAACCCAAAGGTCGCAGGTTCGATTCCCCAGCCAGGGCACATAACCAGGTTGCAAGCCAGGTCTCCAGTCAGGTCTGTGGCTGGAGGCAGGTGAAACGCAACCATACACTGATGTCTTTCTCCCTCTCTGCCTCTCTCCCTTCCCCTCTTTCTAAAAATAATAAAATAAAATCTTAAAAAAAAACCAAACAGTTCTTGAATTCTAGCTGTAGAGGGTAGAACAAAGCATAATATAATATTGGGAAGCATTACAACCAATCTAACTCCAAGAGGAAAAAAATACCTTAACTTTTTTTCTTTAATCATATGCTAGAGTTAAGTATACTTTTAAAAATATATGTATGTCCTGGCTGGTAGAACAGTGGATAAGGCACTGGCCTGCGAACCCAGAGGTCACTGGTTCGATTCCCAGCCAGGGCACATACATAACTAGGTTGTAAACTGGGACTCCAGCCAGGTCTGTAGCTGAAGGCAGGTGAAAGGCAACCCATACATTGATGTCTCTCTCCTCTCTGCCTCTGTCCCTACCCCTCTCTCTAAAAATAATAAAATCTTTAAAAATTTTTATATATATATAAAGGCATTGTATTTTTCTAAGAAGACAATCTGGTTATCTGGTTCCAGGACTTAAAAATAGAAGAAGGAAAAAAAAAGATAAACCCAGTAAGCCTAATACTATGTGGGTTTAAGGTACCAAATGTGTGAGACCATTTTACCAATGTATTGCCTAGCAAGAATTTGCTGCCTTAATGGTAGATATGGGTCCAGCACTTATTTCAGTCTTGAGGGCTTTGAAGTAATTAAATTTGAATTTAATTTTATCATTCCTTTTTAGACTTTTTCTACAGGAAAGTGGGTTCCAGTACAATTTAGTTAACAGTACAATGTTATACAACTGTGTCATTTTCATACCTGAGCTGATTTAAAATTCAAAATAAACATTCACTCAGCCATTTTGACAGTCAAGTAAAATACTCAGTTCCACTTTTTTAGTACTCTGACATGAAAATATGTAATTGAAGTTGAACTCTGCTCAGCTTTTAGTATGAAAGAACTTTTTCTGCTTCTCGTGAGCACAACATCCACATCACTGCAACATACAGGGTATGTAAAAGTAGGCTTACAGTTGTTTATATGGAAAATAATACAGTAATGAATAAAAACATGAGAATAAACTGTTCCACAGACTCACAGCTGTAAATAGACTCACAGCTGTAAACATACCTTTGCCCACTCCTATATTCAAGTGTAACACTGACATTCTCAAGGAGTTGTGAAGGGTTCTACCCTAAGGCAGAAGCCCCACTGCAAACTGTCAGTCAGGATTAGTACTTCAGCTATTCTTAGACCCTACTAATTTTGAAACAATGTTGATATAAAGAAACTCAAATTAGGTTGTATCAATTTGACTTTATTAGTTTCTCTGGGAGTTTGAGAATAGCAATCTATGAAATGGACTATTAAAAGTAAAAGTAAACATTTATCTACATGTATTTGCATTGCATTGCTATTCTTCATAAAGGAATTAGGTTAAGACATCTTTGTAGTTCTTACCTTGGATCAAACTATCATTTGATTTGTAAATGAGCTCCAGTTTTCTGATGAATGTTTTTTAAAAGTGCTGAAAAAATTTTCCATATTCTTTATTTTCTTGATCTTTGCCCATATTTCTACATAAATTGTATTTTTTAAACTTTTTATTTTGAAACAATTATAAACTCACAGAAAGTTGCAAAAACAAAATGTAGAGTCTTGTGAAACTGTGGTCTAGCTTCCCTGATGGTGACATCTATAACTGTGGTACAGTATCAAAACCAGAACAGATAACCACTCTTAGCACAATATATACTGTCCACAGATCTCGCTCAGTTTTCACCAGTTTTTGCCTCATCATCACAAGGTATACTACTTCTTTACAATTAGAATTACAGTAGCACCCCGCCATGCCCATTCCTATTCCCAGCCTTAATCTCTTCTCCATTTCTCTGGCTTTATCATTTTGAGAATGTTAAATAGATGCAACCATATAGTATAGGTAACCTTTTGAATTGGCTTTTTTCATTAATCATAATGCCTTTAAGGTTTATCCAGGTTGTTACAAGTATCTGTTGTCTTTTATTTATTTTTTATTGCTAACTTTATTTTTTAGTTAATTTTTATATAAGGTGTACAATTTAGATATTTATTTACTTTTCCTGTGGTCTAATAGATTCAGAAATATCTGTTGAAAGACTTTTATCTCTGCTGAGTTGCTTTGATACCATTTTATAGGTTTTATATTCTATTCTATTACTCTATGTCCATCTTTCTAATTACTGTAGGTATACAGTAAGTCTTAACATTGAGTAGTGAGACATGCTAATTTATTATTTTTTAAATTAATTTTACCCATAAAATTTAGAATAAACTTGTCTACATCTACAAAAATATCATGTTGAGATTTTGACAAATACTGTATTAAACCTATAAATTTGAGAATTTGATTAAATTATCTAAGTGCTACTTCATGTGAAATTTTCAAAGATTTAAAAATTTTTAAAGTTTAAATATTTTAGAAGGCTTACATAAAGATCAATGCATTATTTCTATGCAATTAAAGTAATATTGTGCATTTTGGTTTTTTATTTAAACATTTAACATTTCATATGAAGACAATTTAAATCTTTTAAATTTTTATATAAATAACACTGAAAAATAAAAATATAAACTAAAAAGAAACAATCCACAAAACAAAAAGAGAACCAATGAAATGAGAGAAGATATTTGCATATAGAATTGCAAATGAGCTATAATATCCAAAATATATGAGTCTGTCACAAAAGTATCAAGCCAATGTCAATATAATTAAAACAATTTGCATGCCAATACTTTTGGGACAGACCTCGTATAAAAAACTAATACATCTTAAGAACAGCAACAAAAACAATGCTACTGAAAAATGGGCGATGACCAAACACTTTTCCCAAGAAGATATTCAAATGGCCAACAGCTATATGAAGGGATGCTCAACTTCACTATCAGGAAAATGCAACTCAAAGCCAAAATGAAATACTACCTCACACCTGTTAGAATAGCTTTAATCATTAAGAAATAACAACTGTTAGAGAGGTGGAAAAAATGTAATTGTCATACAATGCTGGTGGGAATGTAAATTCAAATAGCCACTTTGGAAAACAGTATAAAGATTCCTCAAAGAATTAAGAATAGAGCTACCATAATTATGACCCAGCAATCCCTCTTCTAGGTAGGTATATACCCTGCAAATTTAAAAATATTTATTCATAAAAACATAGGAATACCTATTTTTATTGCAGCAGTATACATGGTAGCAAAGACATGGAAACAATCTAAGCGTCCTTTGATAGATTATTAGTCAGAGAAGATGTGGTACATTTAGATAATAAATACTATTTAGCCATAAGAAAGGATGAGATATTGTCATTTCTGACGATAAGGATGGATCTTGAAAATATCCATGCTAAGAGAAAGAAGTCAGAAGAGGACAAGAACCATGTGATTTCACACATACATGGAATGTAAAACAGAAATCAACAAAGGAATAAACAAACCCAACAAACAAACTCACAGATATAGACAACAGGTGGGTGGTTACCAGAGGAAAAGGGTGGTTTGGGGAGTGGATAATGTGGGTACAGGGAGTGCAATTTATGGTGATGGAGAAAGGCTAAACTTTGGATGGTAAGCAAACAACTCAACATACAGATGATGTATTATAGAATTGTACACTTGAAACTTACGTAATGTTACTAACATCACTCCAATAAACTTAATAAAAAAAGGAAAAGAAAAATACCTTCCTGCTAGTTACCTACCTCTTTATGTTACCTTCCTCTACAATAAAGATCATACGATAGTACATTACTTTCTTTAATTAAAAAATTCACCCAATGGTTACTCACTAAAACTTATATAAAAAATTCTTACCACCAGTACTCTTCTGATTTTCAAGTATAATTAAATAATGTTTTATAAAAGGCCAATATTGTATATAAGGAATGTCTAATACTATAGTTATTAGAAGAATTTGCCTAGTAAAATTTTACCCACTTCTTTTCCAGTTTTGATTCCTGCTGCTATTAGTCTCCCTGACTTCCCTTCTAGAAAAGATGATTTTAACATATGGTCTGTTCTATATCATTCATATACATAATATAACAATAGAATACATGTTGTCTATATCTTTCTATCTATTATCTGTCTATCTACCTATCTATCAATCTATCATCTATCATTCGTGTGTGTGTGTGTGTGTTCTGGCACTGAATCAAGCCCCACTAAGCCTGTAACAAATTGTTCTTTGTAATCTTATAGTTTAAACCATTTAATATAAGTTCTGTTTATATACATATACTATCTTATAGAGGCTTTTAGCTTTAGATTAAAATGCAGTTTAAATAAAAGATTCTGTTACTTTTTGGTAAAGCACCAAAATGCTTGTTGAGAACGTCATCCTTGAAAAAAGAAAAAATAGTGCAGTTTCGAGTCATATATGGTCAGGTTTTAGATTACACAGCTAAGTATAACTTAGAGAAATGAAAAATATTTATGTTTAAATTTCCCCCCAGAAAAGTAAACAGTAGAGGAGCTTTTAATGTCATTCTCTCTGTGTACCTTTAGTATTTTGCCAAAATGTTCAAAATATAACATTTTATAATCTAGTTATTCAATAGAAACAAAGAAAAATGTTGGGGAGATTATATTCTTACATTTCTCACCAGAGAACCACTTTTTTAAAGAAGACAAATATGTGATTTTTGAGCCTTGTCTAATGTGGTAAACTAGAAAAAATAAGAATCTGAAGTTTGTATTTCAGGAAAAAATTGAGCTATTTTTATTTACATTAAGATACTTCTACTTCCATTCATGTTTGCTAGCATAATTAGCTTGAAGTAGAAGTTTTCATTGTTACCAAATGGTTCAAAGGGCATGCAGAAGCTCTAATGTTTGACATAAGAAGATGGTTAAGAAATCACTGATGGGGAAAAGGCTCAGGTTTGTCCTTCCATTTTCCACCTTAGATCGAACTCTCTCCAAAGATCTTGACCACATTTTTCCCTTGCTTACCCAAATCACTTTCACAGGAAGAAGAAACGAAGGTGATCCTGTTGGTTTATAGAAGCATACAACACAAGGGTGAGGGTGAGGACATAGATTTTACACCGAGGCCAATTTTTATATATCACTATCTTGTTTTCTGTTTTTTCCTAATATGAAGGGTCAATTCATTCTTTTTAACCCCAAATATTATACAGAAGACAAACAGAGAAAAACTGGATTGTTTACCTATATGATCCTTATCAGGATAAACTTTTAAATTTAAAAGTTGATAAAAAGAAAGTACCTTGCTAAGTACCTTTACTAAGAGAGTAAAATGTGTCACTAGAATTGAAAAATTACACATTCCCTTAGAACCATACATTCAATCAGTGATTATATAAAAGGTATTAGAGCATACGTTTATAATTCTTGTTCTAATTACTCGTACATGTCTACCATAAGCTAAAATCTACTGGGTTCAAAGCCCTCTAGAGATGACAGACCTTACAAACTTCTTCTAGTAAAACTGCCATTAAATATGTTTCTTTTTGTTTCACCTAACAAGCATATGTTGTAAACTTGGTGGCAGAGGTTGAGGGTAAATAGGTGTTGATGTTTAAGGGTTTCCTGTACTACCTCTATATCAGTCTCCCCAGGAGATGGGGTTCTCACATGGGTGTACTTAATTGGGTTACATTTCTAAAACAGTGCAACTTTGAATATAAGAATAAAACAGATTATACCAAGAACAACAACTAAGCATCTACCTTATTTACTATATAAGGTCATCTTCTGACTCTCCTCCCTTGTAATGACTGATATGATTATTCTGGGCTAGGAGTAACTCCTAATATAAGAACCAGCCACCTAAAAACTACTGTAGAACAGAGAGAGCCACAGAGAAATACTGCATTAAATGAGTGGCTCTATTCTAGGTCTTAAGGCAAAAGACTCTATCTATTCCCACCTTCATACTCAGAGGGCAAAATGTTGTAAGTCAAAAACAGAGTTGCCTGTGAACTTAACTAAAGAGAACACTCAGACTCACACGATTTACCCTAGTTTATTGGAGTAGGAAACCACTGTTATCTGAGGACAAAGGGTAGAATATACCATTGCCCGGATCTTCTGAATGCAGTAGGAGACTGTTGGTTGAAGATTTTTCTATCAGTGGACATGATTAATACTAACTTGAACCTTTTGCGCTTCTCTTTTTATAATTTATCTTATACAGAACCACCTGATCACAGCTATCCACGTAAGAACTATGACTATATACCCTAAATTCAATAAAAATCACTGCAAACAATCTGGCATTCAGCTTAATAGTTGTGTTTTAGAACTCAACAAATAAGCAAATACATAGGTGATGCTGGCAGCTATAATTTCTACTGTTGGAAAAGGTAAATACAGATATTTAATAAGAATCTTATGGTATTGAAAATAGAATTACAGGTGTAAGTATGAACTCATGTGTTTACTATTTATAGATAACAGACATAGATATGTAATAGCCTCAATTTTAGCCTTTTAAATCTATATGAGAAAGAATTTTAAAAGTTGCTTGTTTAAAACAAATTTGGGGATATTAAAAAGGATCTATAGTCTCAATTCAAATTAGTAAGAATATATTGAGTGCTTATGTATAGAAATCCTCTGTTCAAAGAGGTCACCGTCTATTTGGAAAGGAAAACATGCATATAAGTACTTACAGTGTAAGGATGTACACTAGAAGCACCAAAAATTAAGTATAAGAGAGTACTAAGGGAATGTTGAAAGGGAATAATAAATTCTGACAACTGTATTAGCATTATTTAACATTTACTATTAACTAGACACTGTACTAAGTGTTTTATATACAGGGTGGGTCAAAAGTAGGTTTATGGTTGCTAATATAGAAAATAATACAATAATTAATAATACAAGAAAAAAACTGTTTCATGAACTCACAACTGTAAAACTACTTGTGCTCCAACCTGTATTAATTCATTGACTGTACCAACAAATTCATAAGGTAGGCAATATTATCCCCATTCTACTGATGAGGCAATTGAGGTATAGAAAAGTTGAAAATCTGGGTACACGTTGTGTAGCTAGTTAGTAGTCCAGGTTTTAAATTCAGGCAGGCTTGATTTAATAGCCCATGAAGAAGGCTTAATGAAGCAAGCAGTATTTGAATGATCCTTAAGGAATGAGTATAATTTCAAAAGGTGGGAAAGTAGAAAGAAGAATATTCAAAGCTGGAGGAAGAACAAAAGGGAAGGTATGGAGATAGTTACTATGGATTGTATAAGGAAAACAGTGGAATGTCCAGGGAATGGTATGGAAGATGAAGAGAAAAAAATGGTGAGAGCAGAGAATAGAAAATTAGACAAGTTTAGGAAATATATTAGACTCCACAATGAGTATTAATACAGCCTTTGTTAGTAAAAAGAATGATTTTTATTTTACAATCTTGATGAAACTCAATAAATTTAGCGGAAGTCAATTTTAGCAATACTCAAATGAACCAAGTGCTAAGTGTAAGTGTAGCTTACTACAATTCAATCACTGGTAAAAGTAAGTACCAGAACACAAAAATCATGGCTTTCATGGTGACCTTCATACCCCTAAGAGTAATAATTTCACTTCATAAAAATCCTATTACCATGTGATATTGAAATTGCCAAAACTGAAAACAGAAAATAAAAATGCCACAATTCTGGCTTAGTTTAATGAGACTCTAAGTTTTTCAAGAAACAGTAAATGAAATATGAGTATACCATGTATCTCTTCTGTGATAGCTTCATCTTTGTCATAATATTTATGTAAGCAAGGTGATCAATTTATTAGAATATAATGAGTGATTAATTCTATCAATCCCATTACATATGCACTCCTAACCAGTAAAACAACCAGACATGAATACTTCATGTCAGGTTTCTGAGTTGTTAATTGACTGCTCATATAAATAAGTAAAATGCTATTTTGGCTTCATAATAAGTAAATTATGGATAAGCAAAATGTGGTGCTTATAAAACTATTTTCATTTCTTGATAAATATTAATGAGAAGCTGATTTTTATGTAGTAAGCTATAAACTATAGGTTTAATCTGTTCAAAATCTATACTACAATTAAAGAGTTTGTAAAATCCAATTGCAAGTACAATAGTTAAACTTTTCAAAATGTTTCTAAATATTTAAAATTTTCAAAATGTCAAAAATATAATTAAACCATTAATAGCCATTGTTACTATTTTTCTTTTTTTCTATTTTTCATATATTTAATAAAAGAGTAAAAAATGAATTTAATTTTATATATTTGGTGCAAGTTTTTAACTGCCCAACATAATCTTTTTCCATTCTGAAAGATCCAAAAATATTTCTTTGATTGAGAAAACAGAATTGATCAATGAGATACAGGCAATACTAAAAAGGGTCATAGAATAGAATATGAAAAAGAATGACAAATGATTGCAAACAGCATTTGAAAATGAAGTTATATTGGCTTAGTGTAAAACTAAAGAACAGTTAAAGACATAGAACACTGAGCTACAAAAAAGTTCACCACATAAAAATACCTAAAATAATATGTAAATTTCAACAGTCATCCTTTACATGTCTAAGTGGATATCTGAGCACAAGGAAAATCCATAAGGCCTTTTAAAAGGGGTTAAGGAGCTGATACACAGGGCAGTAATCTTGATGAATGGATACCACGGCTGCTTGGAGGGTATTTGCTAATAACAGGAATCTAGGCTTTCACAGCAAGACAAAGAAGAGAGGCTAGTCCTTGATTAGTGGTGAGAAGTGCAACTAAAATTCCTACATGCAAAGGAAACCTTGAAAACCTATATTCCCTATGAAAAGATACATTAAAAAAATCTACTCAACAACAAAGGAAAATGATAGGTAACCTGTTCATTTAAATCTCAGTCCTGATAAAAAATGGCTGAAGGAATCTCAAGCTGAAAACCTAATGCTAAGCGGTCTTAAATTCTAATACCTTGAGATGCCCAGCAAAGCAAATATACATCCTTTCAATGAGAATTTACTTTTAACCTTACAAAGATCAAATAGACTCCAACAGATTTAGGTAATCTAAAATGAATTCACAATTTTAAATTACAAAACTAAAAGGAAAGTAAAAAACCAGGAGTAAAGTCAATGGAAATAACAAACAGCAGAATTCAAGTTGACATCAGCTGTTAGAAATAATATGAGAGGAGACCCATAGAATCCCCAATTATGTTCTGGAGGGTGAGCTCATTGTAGTATAGGCTTCCACCATTATTAGGTGAGTGTTCTACAAACCATCTGTATCAGTGTACCAAATGGCAGTGTTGTGAGAGGATGAATTTATTTTGAAGACTCTTTCAACACTTTTGTCCATTTCATGATGGATGATTTATCAGTGCACCTGCCTATACCATGCTCAGTGTTCAGTAGTTTTTTGACCGAAAACAGCATAACTCCTGTGCCCCACCCTCTTTATTCACCCAATCTTGACCCAAGTGACCTTTTTTCTTATTTACCCAGATGAAAAAGTCCTCAAAGGGAAACATTTTGCCAGTGTGGAAGAGATCAAACAAACAAAAACGGCAGAAGCACTAAAAGGCCCCAAAACTGACAAGTACAAACACTGTTTTGAGCAATGGAAAAAAGTCTCAATAGGTGGATTGCATCAAATGGAGGGTACTTTGAAGGTGACTGAAGTTTAAACATGTAAGAATACATCATTTTTATAAATAACTTTCAGTTTTTTTGGGGGTTCCCTCTCCTACATACTAAAAAATAACTTTAAAAAATTACAAAAAGAAGAAATTAAAACATGAAGCAAGAAAAACATTATCAAAAACAGATCAAATATAATTTCTAGCACTGAAAAATATATTAACTAAAGTCCTAACTATAATTATATATTTTTTTCAAACAATATTTTAAATTACTGGGGAAAATAATTATTGGCCAGTTATTAGATGACCAGAGAATTTTTGTTTGTATTATATGTGATAATTACATGGTGATTATTTTACATTTAAATATTTTTTAGCTCTGTGTGCCATCTGTATAATATAGTATAATATGTTCTCTGGGATTTGCTTCAAAATACTTCAGCAAAAAAAAAATGAATAAGTAAAACAAATGTTAGATAAATGTGGGAAATATTAAATCTATGTGATGTGTACATGAAGTTTTTATAATAAAAATAAAATGAAAATTCAATGTATAGTGAGAGAGAGAGAGAATTAGAAGATGTATCTGAAGTGAAAATCCAGATTATGAGTAAAGTTTAAAGACAAAAAATAAAAGAAAGAAACTCACCTTCTTTTGGGCTTACTGCTGCAGGAAGAATGTTCCAATCAAGAGTCCAAGAAGGGTAAGGATGAGGAGAAAACATCACTTCAATGCCTTTTTCCTAGAAAAGGAAATAAGCCCTTTACAAATTAATGAATTACTAAAATTTTATTATGTTCTACAAGACCTAATTTCTATTTTGTATACTAGCAAGTAAGAACCTAAATATCAACAATCATCAGGTTTCCTCAAAATATATGGATACAAGTAAATATAAACATTGAGGTTTTTGACAACTAATACTTTCCTATTATTTTTAATAATGAGATAATAAAAAGCAATGATACAGTATTTAAAAATTATTATCTGAAAATACATAGAAGTAATGAGCTACTAAAAAATATATTGGGTGTCAAAGAGAAAAGTCACTTGAGGATAAAAATTCACAAAGAGATTATATAAAGCTGACTCTGCATATATCCATCAACATCTGTGTTTACATATATGAAAATTGCCACAACCTAGGAGCTACATTTTAAAAAATCAAAAAGCCACACTGCAACATACACTCCCAAAATATCATCCATATCAATCTTTTATGAGTGCCAACATGTCTCTAGAAAGGGATTCCTTTGGTTTAACTCAACAGTTGCTAACATTTTCAAAAATAAGGACCACTTTTCAATTTATCAAAAAATTCTCAGGCTTCTTTCCTATCTTAAAAGTTGTACATTTATGGCTCAGTGGATAGGCAATAGCCTGCAAACCCAAGGGTCACTGGTTCAGTTCCCCAGCCAGGGCACACAACCAGGTTGCAAGCCAGGTCTCCTGCCAGGTCTATAGTCGGAGGCAGGTGAAAGGTAATCATACATTGATGCTTCTCACCCTTTCTTCCTCCCTCCCTGCCCTTCTCTCTGAAAATAATGAATAAAATCTTTTTTAAAAAGTTATATATATATATTTATTTGATCAACAGTGGCATGGCATACACATGGATTCCCAGACTACTTCCAATCAAATTCTGGGTCCACAGCCCATAGAATAAATATTCATGGTTCATGTATTTTTGTTTGTTTGTAAAATTTTTTTGCTTATGAAGCAATACTTTATTTTCATCTTTATTGCAGTTTTTACCATTACTATTTAGTCCCTTTATACCCTTCTCCCTCAGCAGTCACCATGCTGTTGTCCATGTCCATGAGTCCTTTTTCCTTCTTGCTCAACTCCTCCACCCCCTAACCATACCCCCTTCTCCCAGCTGTCATCTGCTTTCCATCTATGAGTCTGTCACCATTTTGCTTGTTAGTTTGTTCATTAAATTCCACATATGAATGAAATCATATGGTAATATAGTCTGTTTTTCTCTGGCTTACTTCACTTAGCATAATATTCTCCAGGTCCATCCTTACTACTTGCAAAGGGTTTTTTTTTTTTTTTTTTTTTTAATCTCTGGTAATATCCTATTCAAAAGAAAAATCCCTGAGAATTCTGTCATTAACTTGTTTATATCAGTTAGTTCATGAGATTGTTTTTCTTTATGAACACTAGCTAAAATACTGTCCCAAAGGAAACAGTATAAAGATTCTTTTTGTTGGGGCAGAGAAATAGCTATACAGGGTTAGAGGTCTAGAGCACTCACTTGCTTCCAGAAAGACAAACATGTTAAGTCTCTAATATCATCTACCTTTCTCCTATCTTCCTGATTTCTAGCCATATTGAACTTGTTATTCTTCATTTCACCAAACTCATTTCTATTTTAGTCTTTTAAGAATACAAGTATATTGACATATAATTTATATGTCACAAAATTTACCCCTTTAAAGCACACAATTTGACAATTTTAGAATATTCACAGTTGGGTGACTATCACCACCATCTAGTTTGAGGACATTTCACCACCTCACAAAGCAGCCCCATACCCATTAGCAGACTCTCCACCCTCCCCATCCCCACTCAGCTCCCTGCCCTAGGCAATTGCTGATCTCCCTAACCTCTATCCACTTGTTTACTATCTTTCTACCAGCACAATCCTCTCTGCCTAGAACACTTTCTCCAAATCTTCAATTCATTCAGGTTATTTGCTCAATGTCTTCATGCAACCAGATAAGCCCTTCTTAACCATCCTACCTAAAAAGCACTCCTTATCCCAGTCACCTCCACTCTCATCCCACCTTGTTTTTAGCCCTTATAATTACCTAAGGCGTTTTTAATTTACTTCCCCCACCAGAATGGAAGAATAAGAGAACAGTCCAATATTTTTTCTTCATATATCCAATATTCAGAACAGTGCCTGGTATTTAGTTGAAACATGTATTTTTTTGGACTGACTACATAAATCAATGCATTAACTTCTGGAAAATAAGGTAAACTATGGAGGTAGGACTGTACCAAAAAATAGAGAAGAGGAAAAAAAAAAGTGAGATGTGAGTGTTCCTAAGAAATACTTTACTATTTTATACTTCTATAAGCACTAATTAATGTGTCCTCATGTAATTAGCACAAAATATTGTGACTATACAGAAACGAAAAGTTCCTGTATTAATTAAAATCAATATTCTGATAATATATTAATGTATTTACTTTCAAAAATTGGTCAATAGAGAAATCCATTAGTAAGTAGCAAAAACAATGCCCTGTTGAAAAAACATATTTAATTATATCTACATTGTATCAACAATCAAACTTAAACTAGCTAAAAATAAAAATTTTAACTTATTTTTATATTTGAGCATTCCTATTTTCAAATTATAAATGTAATTTATAATTTTTATACAACCATAAGATTTGAAATAAAAATGAACAGAATGGCTATTATACTCTCCAAATTTATAAATGCAGAAATTGGTGTCACTCAGTTTAATGGCTATCGAAGGCCACAATGTCAGCTTTGCTGCAAAGCTGAGACAAGACTCCAAGTCACCTGATCGCAAGGATTGTCTTTGCATGGACTGCTCCCAGGTCAATGAAAGAGAGTGGCAGAGACACTAGGGCAGATCCACTCATTAGAAATATGAAACTCTCATAGATGATTCCAGCTCAATGATTCCCCATTGGCTTGCCAAAATTTCCTTAGAACTAAACTTAAGTCTAAGAATCCGCAGACCCAACCTTCTTTCCTTTACTACTCATGCACAGGGTCAGTCAGACCAGCGTCATGACTGAAGGCTCCCCTAGCCTCCTCACGGATGTTTTCTTGAGTTGGCTGCTGGCACATCTAACCCTATCTTAGACTCTAACCCTTCTTGGAGAATCTGAACTAACAAATTACCTATAAATTAAAAATTAAGTATTCCTTTGGACTTTTATATTATTACAAAAGAGCTTATTTTTAAAAGCTCTTATAATTATTAATTTTGAATTTAAGTCATTCCTTTGTTTTAAATATTTTAAGTGTATCAAATGTCTTTTCTAATATTTTATTGCTGGGAAAGCATAGGTAAAAAAATCTGAATTACTAATCTTTCTTTCAAGACTCTGTAAGTATAAATTAGAAGCCAAATTTTTGGTTTGTTAACATTTTTTGAATTAGTACTTGAAAACAAAGCAGATTACTCTCCTGATGATTAGTGATTTAAGGTCACTCAAGAGGTGAACAGTGTAACCATCTGATCAAGGCACATCAAACTTGGGACATGCCTTGACAGCTTCTGAAATCAACTATATAGTGTAATGATATTTCACTGTTTCATCACTGGGCTAACAAAGCTTAGCTGAAGAAATAAGGAACTGACATCATTACCAAAACCATCTCATGCTTTTCTAAATTTGAAAATTTTTTGTTAACTATAGGAGAACTCAAATAATTTCTAATCCAAATAGGAAAATGTAATGAATAATTTTTCCAGTAAAACTCAGATGAATAGCTCAAATTACTTCATGAATTCTCTATTCAAATAAATCTTCAAAAAGTCTAGTTAAAAGCAAAACATTTTTCTAGATTGTCTAAAATGGTAGAGAAAAGAAAGCCTACTGGTGAAAACTTCTACAATTAGTACTATTAGAAACAAATTGTGCTGCAAAGAGAAAAAACTATAAATTATTATAATCAAAAAATAAAAACCAAATTCAAAAGATCAAAAAATCTTAATTTAGAAAAAGTCTTAGAAAATAAATTGAGATATTCGTGTTCATATTTCTTTAAATCATCTCAAAATTTAAAAATAAAAATTTAAAACCAAATTCTTGCAACAGAAAACTATCAGGTAAAACAATAAACTTGACAAGGTATGATATAACTCTGGTGTCTTGAATATTAAAAATGTATATATATTTAAGAAAAATACTGTTAATATATATTGACTTATCTTGTTCCAACAACACATAACATTAAAAATCATCAGTTTACTGTATCTCACTTAAATGCAAAAGGTCACTATAAATATTAATTGGTCAAGAGTGGTAGAAGACAGCTACAAATAAAACTTATAACAATGTCAACAAAACATGATTACAAGTTAAAGTAATGTTATCACATGGAATTTTTCAAAGAAATTTTAATGAAAATAATTTAAGTACCATTAACTTGGTCATAGTGGGTCTTGGTCCTCCTATAAATGAAGGCTCATTTTGTTCCTCTACACCTGAGGCCTCATTTAAATTTGGATGCGGTTCATTTGAGGTGGTCAGCAGCTCTGGTAAGTGGAAAAAGTGGATCCCACACTGAGAAGCTGCTGTTTTAACTCTCGGCACTTCCTGAATCCTCTGGTACCAGGCAGCAAGCAATGGAAATTCTACTAGCTTTTCAGAAAGTTTCTTGCAGATAATTAACTAGGCAGGAAAAGAACAAAACACATTATTATGTATTTTTTTTTATTATAACAGCTATATTGAAGTAATTTCACATACCATAAAATGTATACATATTAAGTATACAGTTCAAACAGTAAGTTTTAGTAAATTTACACAGTTGCACAACTACCACCATAATCTAGAACAAGAACACAAGTCATACTAAAAAGTTTCCTTGTGACCATTGACAGTCAATCTCTGCTTTCTCCATCAGTTGCAGGGTAACCACTGTTGTACTCACCATATGTATAGTTTTGCCTTCCCTGGAATTTCATGTGAATGAAATCATAAAATGTCGTTTTTTTTTTTTTTTTTTTTTTTTTACTTAGCATTATGTTTCTAAGATTCACCCAGGTAGTTGCATTTATCAGTAGTTGGTTTCTTTTTATTACGATGCAGCACATAAAGGCTTTTATTTATTCAAATTAGATCAATTTGTAATCATTACCCCTGATGTAAATTAGTATCTTATTCTTTCTCTTGCTCAGATGCTTTCTCCCTAGCACCAAACTTCAATTTACTTACAAATTAGAATGTTCTTGCTTCTTTGTGAAGCACTGAATGTAGTTTCCATAGAAACAGTTATAAGTCACAAACATTATGACTAATGATTATGAATAAATAAGAAGGTTGTTATAGAAAATTTTTACCAGTAATAATCAGTACTAAAGTAGGAGCCAGAAAGCACAGAAAATAAATTTAAAATTCACACACTTACATATATTTACTCTATTTTAACTGGATTTTAAGGTTAAATAAGCACACATTAAATAATGAGAGGGTATGGTCAACTCTCCCTGTACACTGCAACACTTAAAATGTTGCCTTGCAAAAAATGCAAGCTGTTTAGTGAATAAACATGATCAAGGAACAATTTGTTATCATCAAAGAATAATCACCAATTTTTCAAACGAAGTGCTTTTTATGAAACATTAGATTCAATTTTAAAGTATATTTTATTGATTGTGCTGTTAGCTGCCCCAGTTTTCCCCATTTGCAGTAGCCCCCTTCCCTCCAGCAATCACCTGTGCCTTAATTCATGTCCGTGAGTCATTCATACAAGTTCTTTCGCTTCTCCCTTTCCTATTCTATTCTTCACATACCTGTTTATTTTGTTCCTACCAACTATGCTTCTTAGTCCCTGCACCATTTCCCTCATTCCCCCCCTTTCCTCTTCCTAGCTGACAACCCCGCAATGATCCCCATTCCTATAATTCTGTTCCTGTTCTGATTGTTTGCTTAGTTTTAGTTTCTGTTTTCTAGATTCAGTCATTGATAGTTGTGAATTTATTATCATTTCAATGTTCATAGTTTTGATCTTTTTCTTAAATAAGTCCCTTTAACATTTCATGTAATAATGGCTTGGTGATGATGAACTCCTTCAGCTTTACCCTGTCTAGGAAGCACTTTATCTGCCTTTCCATTCTGAATGATAGCTTTACTGGATAGAGTCATCTAGGTTGTAGGTCCTTGCTTTTCATCACTTTGAATACTTTTATCTATCTATCATCTAATCTATCTATCTACCTATCTATCTATTTATTGTTGTTCTACTACAGTTGTCCCAATTTTCCCCTATTGCTCTTCACTGCCCTGCCCACCCCTGGCTTCCAGTCAGCCTCCACTCTGCTCTCCATGTCCATGGGTTATTTATACACGTTCCTTGATTAGAACCTTCCCTTTCCTTCCCCCTTTCCCCACCTCCCCTCCACCCTCTGCCCTCTGCCCTCTGGTCACTGTCAGTGTGTTCCTTGTTTCCAAGTCTCTGGTTCTATTTTGCTGGTTTGTTTGTTTTGGTCATTAAATTCCTGTTATAGGTGAGATCATAAGGTATTTGTCTTTTGCAACCTGGCTTATTTCCCTAAGCGTAATACTCTCTAGTCCCATCTTTGTTGTTGCAAATGGTAGAAGTTCCTTCTTTCCTGATGCTGCATGTAATATTCCATTGTATAAATGTAGCAGTTTTTTTTATCCATTCATTTACTAATGGCCACTTAGCTGTTTTCAGCACTTGGCTAATGTTAATAGTGCTGCTATAAACATAAGGGCCCTTCTAGGCTGCAATGTTTCTTTTGAAAAATCAGCTGATTGTCCTTTGGGAACTCCTTTGTAAGTAACTCTCTGCTTTCCTCCTGCTGCTTTTTTAAAAAAAGATTTTATTTATTGTTTTCAGAGAGAGGGGTAGGGAGAGAGATACCCATGTATGGTTGCCTTTTACTCGCCTCCAGCCACAGACCTGGCTTGCAACCTGGTTATGTGCCCTGGCTGGGAATTGAACCAGCGACCCCTGGATTCGCAGGCCAGCGCCTTATCCACTGTGCCACCAAACCAGGGCTCTCCTGCTGCTTTTAAGATTCTCTCTTTACCTTTAACCTTTGGCATTTGAATTATGTGGAGGGCTCTTTGTATGCCCTCCACAAAGAAGTGTCTATTCAGGTCCTTTGCCCATTTTTGGATTGGGTTGTCTGTCTCACTGCTTTTGAGTCATATAAGTTCTTTATATATTGTGGAGATCAACCCATGTCTGAGATATCACTGGCAAATATGTTTTCCCATACAGTTGGTTCGTTTTTAATTTTGCTGATGTTTTCTTTAGCTAACAGAAACTTTTTAGTTTGATGTAATCCTATTTGTTTATTTGTTCCTTCATTTCCTTTGCCCTTGGAGAAGTATTGGTGAAAATATTGCTGCTAAGATATCTGAAATTTTTCTTCCTATGTTTTCCTCTAGGACTTTTATGGTGGCACGGCTTATGTTTAAGTCCTTTATCCATCTTGAGTTTATTCTGGTGTATGGTGTAAATTGATGGTCTAGCTTTATTTTTTCACATGTCCCTGTCCAGATCTCCCAACACCATTTATTGAAGAGGCTATTTTCGCTCCATTTTATGCACCTTCCCCCTTTGTCAAATGTTAATTGACCACAGAGTCCCGGGTTTATTTTTGGGCTCCCTATTCTGTTCCATTGATCTATATGTCTATTCTTATGCCAGTATCAGACATGTTTTGATTACAGTGGACTTGTAGTATAGTTTGAAAGCTGATATTGTGATTCCTCCTACTTTGTTCTTCTTTCTCAAGATGGCCGTGGCTATTTCTGGTTGTTTTTGGCTCCATATAAATTTTTGAAGTATTTTTTCTATATCTGTGAACTATGTCATTGATTTTTTAATTTGGATTACATTGAATTCATAAATTGCTTTGAGTAGTATAGAAACTTTAATGATGTTAATTCTTTCCATCCATGAGCATGGTATATGCTTCCATTTATTTGTGTCTTCCTTAATTTTTTTCCTTAGTGTTCTACAGTTTTCCGAGTACAAGTCTTTTATCTCCTTGGTTAAGTTTATTTCTAAGTACTGTATTTTTCTTGTTGCTGTAGTAAATGGAATTTGTTTTCTAGCTTCTATCTCTGATGTTTCATTGTTGGTATACAAAAATGCCTGGATATTGACATTATATCCAGGTATTTTGCTAAATTTGCCTATTAGGTTGAGTAGTTTTTTTGTGGGGTCTATAGGGTTTTCTATGTACACAATCATGTCATCTGCAAATAATGACAGTTTAACTTCCTCCTTTCTAACTTGGATGCCTTTGATTCTTTTTTTTCCGGTCTGATTGCTATGGCTAGAACTTCCAAAACGTTGTTGAACAGAAGTGGATAAAGTGAACAGCCTTGTCTTGTTCCTGATCTTATCTTAGGGGAAAAGCTTTTAGTTTTTGCCCATTGAGCATGATGTTGGCTGAAGGTTTATAATGTTGAGGTATGCCCCCTCTATTTGCACTTTGTTGAGCGTTTTAATCATAAATGGATGCTGTACTTTATCATATGCTTTTTTAGCATCTATTGATATGATCATATGGTTTTTGTCTTTCATTTTGTTTAGGTGGTGTATACATTTATTGATTTGTGAATGCTGTACCATCCTTGCATTCCTGGAATGAATACCACTTGATCATAGTGTATGATCTTTTAAATATATTGCTAAATACAGTTTGCCAATATTTTGTTCAGAATTTTAGCATCTATGTCCATCAGAGATATTGGCCTGTAGTTTTCTTTCTTTGTTGTGTCTTAACCTTGTTTAGGGATTACAATAATACTGGCCTCATAGAAAGAGTTTGGAAGTCTTCCTTCTTCTTGGATATTTTGGAATACATTGAGAAGAATAGGAGTTAGTTCTTCACTAAATGGTAAAATTCACCTGTGTATCCATCCGGTCCTGAGCTCTTGAGCACTGGGAGTTTCTTGATCACTGCTTCAATTTCACTAGTTGTTATTGGTCTATTCAGGCTTTCTGCTTCTTCTTGATTCAGTTTTGGTAGATTAAACATTTCTAGAAATGTGTCCATTTCACCCAGGTTGTCAAGTTTCTTGTCATATAGTTTTTGTAGTAATTTTTTACAATCCTTTGTATTTCTGCAATATGGGTTGTGATTTCTCCTCTGTTGTTTCTGATTGTGTTTATTTGGGTCCTCTCTCTTTTTTTCTTGATGAGTCTGGTAAAAGGCTTGTCAATTTTGTTTCTTTCCAAAAGAACCAGCTCCTGGATTTACTGATTCTTTGAATTGTAATTTTAGTGTCTATGTCATTGAATTCTGCTCTGATCTTGACTATTTCTTTCCTTCTACTTGCTCTGGGCATTATGGTTGTTGCTCCTCTAGATCTTGTAGCTTTATGGTTAGGTTTTTTGTATGAGCTTCTTCTAACCTTTTTAGGTAGGCCTGTGTTGCTATGAACTTCCCTCTGAGGACTGCCTTGGCTATGTCCCAAAGATTCTGGGCTGTTATGCATTCATTGTCATTTGTTTCCAGAAACTTTATTTCTTTGATCTCATTGTTAATTCATTCATTGCTTAAAAGCATGTTACTCAGTCTCCATATTTTACAATGTTTTTGTTTTTGTTCCTTGAGGTTGGTTCCTAGTTTCAAGCCATTGTGATCTGAGAAGATGCTTGGTATGATTTCAATTTTCTTGCATTTGTAGAGGCTTGTCTTGCATCCTACCATGTGGTCAGTCTATCTTTGAGAATATTCCATGTGCATTTGAAAAGAATGTGTATTTTGCTTCTTTGGGGTGAAAAGTTCAGTATATATCAGTGCAGTCCATTTCATCTAGAGTATTAGTCAATGCCAGAATATCTTTGGAGTTCTTTGGCTTAGAACATCTGTCCATTATTGATAATGGAGTATTAAAATCCCCTACTATTAGTGTGTTGCTGTTGATATCCTTCCTGAAGTCCTCCAAGATTTTTCATATATATTTGGATTCTGTCAGCTTGGATCAGCATAGTCTGCCTATGGTGTGGGGGATGAGGCAACACTGGGACTCCATTGGCTGCTCCTTCATTTCTCTCCTCCAAGCCACCACTCCAAACTTTCCTTAAGCGTCTCTAGTCTCCTCTGCCCTTCTTCTGTGGGAGCCCAGGGTAAGTGGGTGCTAATGTATTTTCATGTACAGTACTTCTCCGTCTCTAACCATCTCAGGCTAGCAAACCTTGCGGCTTTTTGCTTTTCACAGCTACCCTTCAGCTGCTACCCATGGGAGCCCAGCCAGCCCTGTTGAGTGTCCGCACTTCCTACCAGTCATGTTGTAATGAAGCTTCTTCTGTTCTGTCTGTGGCTACAAGGCTTCTCTCTAGCTGGTGGTGTTGGTTATTCCAGATGACTTCTCCCCAATTAAGCTGTAATTCCAGATTGGTCCTGGAAGGAAATTGGTATAGCTCCCCTTACTCCTCCTCCATCTTGGTTCCTTTGTATATTTTTCTTTAATTCACTTTGTGCAACATTCATTTCTTCCTTTATTTATGTATTTTGCCATGCTCTGAGTTTTCTGAGCATCCTGATTACCAGTGTTTTGAACTCTGTACCTTATAGGTTGGCTACCTCTGTTTCGTTAAGTTCTTTTTCTGGGATTTTGTTCTGTCCTTTCATTTGGGCCATATTTCTTTGCCTCCTCAATTTGACAACCTCCCTGTGTTTGTTTCTGTGTATAGGCAGAGTTGCTTTTACTCCTTGTCTGAGTAGTGTGGCCTATATGGCAAAGGCACCTATAAACTGTGTCGGGCAGAGCCTTAGGAAATTGCCAGGGAAGGACTGACGGTTTCATCGCTTTGTGGCTGTTTGTGGTAGGGTTCTTGGAGAGGGAAAAATGCTACTGTCTGGCTTCTGATGATAAGTTCCAATAACTTTACCCACTTCCTATATGTGAATGGCACCCCTTCAATTGCTGCCCTGGGGGTTGCATACATTCTAACACTACGCAGGCACTTTAAGTAGCAAAACTCCGGCAGTTCCTTCCACTGACCCCACTCCAACCCCTACTGATTTTTACAGCCAGAGGTAATGGGGGCTTTATTTTCCCCCTGGGATGTGCTGTCTGGACTGGGGCTGGGATCACTCACTCTCAGGTTAGCTCTCCCAATTTTTAGTTCACATGGGAATGTGGGACCATCTCTTCTGCTGCCACAGCTGCTGCTGGTACAAGCACCACTGCTGCTCTGCCTCATCTCTCTGATGCCACTCCTCGTACCTATCTGGGTGAATGTGACTTCTTTAAATCCTTGGTTGTTGGACTCCATATAGCTCGATTTTCTGACAGTTCTGGTTGTTATTATATTTTGAGATTTGGTTGTAATTCTTTCTATGTTTTGTGTGAGGACATCTTGACTGGGTGTCCCCAAGACACTCCTTTGATTTTTAAGCAATTAAATAACACATCAGAAATAAGACAAAGGTGTCCACTTTCATTACTTCTACTCAATATATTATTCAAAGTCCTAGCCACATCAATCAGACAAGACAAAGAAACAAAGGACATCCAAACTGGAAAGAAAGAAGTAAAATACTCATTATGTGCAGATGATATGATACTATACATAGAAAACCCTAAAGATTCTACCAAAAAGCTACTACAACCAGTAAATGAGTTCAGTAAATTTGCAGAATACAGAATCAATATACAGAAATCTGTTGCTTATTTTTTATATCAATGATAAATGATTGGAAAAAGAAATTAAGAAAATAATTTCATTTACAATTATATCAAAAAGTATAAAATAGGAATAAATTTAACCAAAGAGGTGAAAGGCTTATACTCTGAAAGCTGTAAGAAATTAAAGAAAGAAACTGAACAAGATACAAATAAATGGAAGGGTATACCTTGCTCATGTACTGGAATAATTAATATTATTAAAATGTCATCACTACTTAAAGAAATATACAGATTCAATGCTATCTCTATTAAAATATCAATGACAATGTTCTAAAAAATAGAACTGATCATAAAATGTATATGGGATCATTAAAGACCCCTCGTAGCTATATAAATCCTGAGAAAGAACAAAATGGAAGGTATCATGCTCCCTGATATAAGCTATGCTACAAAGGCACAATAATCAAAACAATATGGCACTGGCATAAAAACAGATACATAGATCAATGGAATAGAATAGAGACCCCAGAAGTAAATTCTCACTTATATGGTCTCAGTCTAGGACAAAGGAAGCAAGGACATGCAATGGGATAAAGACAGATTTTTGATAAGCAGAGTTGGCATACTCTGCCAACAGATACATACAGAAAAAAAAAAAAAAAAAAAGACAGATACATACAGAAAAAAAAAAAAAGAAAGAAAGAAAGAAAGAAACTGGATCACTCTACTAGACTAATAAACTCACTACTAGAAAATCACTCTACTAGAAAATAAACTCAAAATGGGTTAAAGACTTAAACACTGGAACTGAAACCATAAGACTTATAGAAGAAAACATAGGCAATAAAATCTTTGACATCACTCTTACCAACATCTTTTTAAATATATCCCCTCAGGCAAAGGAAACAAAAGAAAAAATTTAAAAAATGGGAATATATCAAACTGAAAATAAAATTGCACAGTGAAGGAAACCATTAAGAAAATGATAAGATAACTTACTAAATTGGAAATGATATTCACAAATGATATATTGATACAGGGCCAATATCCAAAATCTATAAATAACTCATACAATGCAAACCTCAAAACATAGGCAGAGAACCTCAACAGACATTTCTCTCAAGAGCATATACAAATGGCCAACAGACATATGAAAAAATGCTCAACATCACTAATCATCAGAGAAATGCAAATTAGAACTGTAATGTAAGGCGCCAGCCTGTGAACCCAAAGGTCGCAGGTTCGATTCCCAGCCAGGGCAACGTAACTAGGTTGCAAGCCAGGTCTCCAGTCAGGTCTGTGGCTGGAGGCAGATGAAAAGCAACCATACATTGTTGTCTCTCTCCCTCTCTGCCTCTCTCTCTTCCCCCCTTTCTAAAAATAATAAAACAAAATATTAAAAAAAAAACTGTAATGTGATACAACTTCCTACGTGTTAGAATGGCTATCATCGATAAATCAACAAATAACAAGTGCTTATAAGGATGTGGAAAAAAGGGATTCCCTGTACACTGTTAGTGGAATTGTAAATTAATGCAGTCACTATGTAAAACTGTACAGAGATCCCTCAAAAAATTAAAAATGGAGTTGCCATATGACCTAGCAATTTCTCTTCTGGGTATTTATCTGAAGAAAACAAAAATACCAACTCAAAAAGATATATGTACCCCTATGTTCATTGCAGCATTACTAGTAATAGCCAAAGATATGAAAGCAACCTAGGTGTCCATCATTAGATGAATAAATAAATGGATAAAGTGATACAATGGAATATTATGTAGCAATAAAAAAAAGTGAAATCTTACCATTTGCAAAAACATGGATGAACCTAAAGGGTATTATGTTAAGTGATACAAGTCAGACAGAGAATGATAAATACTACATTATCTCATTTATACATAGAGTCTAATAAAAACAAATGAGTAAAAACAAAACAGAAACAGACCCACAAATATAGAGAATAAGCCAATGATTGCCAAAGGGAAGGGGGTTGGAGGGTGGAATAAAAATACATGAAATAGGCCCTGGCTGGTGGTGCAGTGGATAAGGTGCCAGCCTGCAAATTCAAAGGTTGCTGGTTCGATTCCCCAGCCAGGGCACATAACCAGGTTGCAAGCCAGGTCTCCAGCCAGGTCCGTAGCTGGAGGCAGATGAAAGGCAACCGTACATTGAAAAAATATACATATATGTGATATATATATATATGTATATATATGTATATCATATATATATGAAACAAAATAGAAAATATGAAAGTACACAATTATTTTGTAAATATATTTATATGTAATAAAATATAAAGATTCATATTTGTATGTATATATCCAATCACCCTGGAAAATGCATTATTTGAAAAACATTGTCTAAATGGTGTTCTGGGAGTCAAAATTTTATAATTCTTATCAAAATTTTTAATTGTCTGGAAGTAAATTATGTGGTGAGGGAATTTTAAGCCATGATAAATTAATCCAATTAAAAAATATTCTAATTTCCTCATGTTTCCTTTACTCCCCTTGGTAATGATTTATTTTTATTTGTTAGATATACATGGTATCATTTATTCTTTTTGAAAATAAGTTGTAATTATGTAAAAATAACTCATGTTTAAAGGATATTGAGGTATCTTACTCTGTATGACAGATCATCCATCTTATGTAATAAACATGCCAGGCTGCTCTATGACATCCAGGTAGCTCAGGTGGTACTGAACCACATTCTTTACACTCAAGAAGATACATTTAAGTAAGTGGCTAATGAAAAACATGTGAAATAAAAATTAAAGTTGTTTCTAAAAATATACTTTCAAAAAATTACCTAATGGGTAAGATCAAAGCCATTGTAATGCAACTTAACACCAGGGATACAGACAGCCCAATTAAAAAATGGGCAAAGGAACTTAACAGACAACTTTCTGAGGAAGACATACAAAGGGCCCAAAGGCATATGAAAGAATGCTCAACATCACTAGGCATCAGAGAGATGAAAATTAATACCACAATAAGATACCACCTCACACCTGTCAGAATGGCAATCATCAACTAATCAACAAACAAGTGTTGTGAGGATGTGGAGAAAAGGGAGCCCTGGTGCACTGTTGGTGAGAATGTAGGCTGGTGCAGCCACTGTGGAAAACAGTATGGAGTTTTCTTAAAAAACTAAAAATGGAACTGCCTAAAGATCCAGCAATTCCACTGCTAGGACTATACCCAAAGAACCATGAAACACCAATTCAGAAGAACCTATGTACCCCTATGTTCATAGCAGCACTATTTACAATAGCCAAGTGCTGGAAACAGCCTAATTGCCCATCAGTGGATGATAGGATCCAAAAACTTTGGTACATTTACACAATGGAATTCTATATAGCAGAAAGAAAGAAGGAACTTGTACCCTTTGCAACAACATGGATGGAACTGGAGAGTGTTATGCTTAGTGAAATAAACCAGTCAGTGAAAGACAATTACCATATGATCTCACCCATTACAAGACAATAATGCACAAATCAAACAAACAAATAAAATGGAACCAGATACATGAATACAATGAATAGACCTTCAGTGGGCAGAGGGAGGTGGGGAGGAGGAGGCAAAGAAGGGGAGCAGTTTAGTCAAGAAACTAGCATGGAAGAACCATGGACATAGGCAACAAGTGGGATTGACTTTGCAGGGGAGTAGGTGGGTGGGGAAGGGGACAGAAGGGAGGAAAAAGGGATGGATGTAATACAACAATAAAATGAAATTTTAAAAATAATACAAATTAAAAATAAATAAATAAATAAAATGGGACATTTAAATAACTAAAAAATAAAAGCCATTATAAATATCACAGGATATACCTAAGGATAAGAAAACAAACGAACTTATTCTTAAAACAACAGCAAAAAGTATAGTACGAAGGGCAAAAAATGAAATTCTAGTGGCTTTATAACAGGAGCAGAAAAACTTGTCTGGCTAAAAGGAGAAGCAAGACTTTACATCTCTGCAAAATTATCTCCTCCTCTCCGTTGCTTTCAGATCACTTATATGAAATATTTTGTACTTACTGTATATAATTTTCTTAGTTAGGCCTACTCTTTTGAAACACGCCATGGGTAAGCAGTGTAATAGGCAGGGTAAAAAACTAAGCAACCTATTTAAGTAGAAACATAATCACAGCTTTTTTTTTTTTTTACTTATAGACTATAACTGGTAGGTTAAAACTCTTAAATACCTAATAGGAGAGAGCATGGAAAATATAAATTAACCACTAAATAAATGACATCCATGATTTTTGCAATATGCCAGCCAAAAGTGAGACTCCCATTTTCCCTGAATTTTATGTCAATGGGGACTCTTGAAGGGGTATTTATTATTTTGCTCAAAAATCAATTTCTACATGATTTTGCTTTTGCAAGAGCTAGGTGTTGTGCATTTAAAAAACTGAATTCAAAGCATTAGAAGTTAAAATGTAGAAAATTTAATTGTAAGTGTTCAAATTACCAAAATATTTCATAAAATGGCAACTTCTCTGCACTCCAGGAGCAGAAGCAGAGAACATTTTAAATATTTAAATTATTTAAATAAATATAAAATATTTAAATATTTTAAATAGATCTGGCAAGGTGAACTGAAAACTTTGCAGAGTGGAGGGCTGGGCCAATCAGAGGATAATACTGCAAACTCATATCCACTAAAGCAGAAGGGAAGCTTGGAGCAGGTTTAGACACAGCATCTCAGCCACTCTTTCCTGTTACTGCTCATCTTTGGCTTTATTACATTTAGCAGAATTGGTTATTTCCTCTAACTCTTTGAATGTTGACCTCTGGCATTTAGCAAGATTGACTGCTCTTTTATATGCTTGGCCCTATTCCTGTGACTAAATATCCTGACTTAAGGGTCAGTTCTATGTTTCTGATCCAAACCTGGTCACCTGACCTTGATTCCTGAACAGGAACTTGATCCTCATCATCAGAACTACCACTCCATCGCCTCAATGTGTGTGGTGTGAGCGTAAAGGCTCGGCATCCTAGTTGGTGTCTGAACCAAAATGACTGCTCCCTCACCCAAGATGACTTAAAGGAGAAAAATAAATACAACAAAGATAACATCAAGGCTTTGGCAAAGAAAGATTAATTCCTGAAAGAAAAGGTACAGATCCAGGAAAAATATAAACAAACAAAAGAAAATATTTAGAGAATTATTTTACATATTAATGTTGACAGAAGAATTCAATCATAGAATACATGTAATAGAAAAGGCTGAGTGTACAACTTCTCCTCTATTTAAAATTGAGATGAAAACAAGTTTCTCTTTGAAGTATTAGGTAGATTTACTCAGTAGGTGTCTGGAGATGTCCTGCCTGGTTGGAGAGGAGGAAAAACCCTCTCAATTAGGAATACTTTAACCTCAATTGACCCTAATAAAGTGAATAGTACTCAAATTAAGCTGAAATCAAATGCAAACTAGTTAAATTGGATGTCCAAATAATGATCTAAAATTACTTTCATGCAGATGAATCCAATTTTTTGTTTTGTTGAGTTTGCAAGCAAATATTCGCCTTCTCTACCACCTTGTTTTCTTTGTATCAATTACACTACTTAAATATATATAATTTATTTACATGTTTATTTCTATCTTATCCTACTAGAACATTAACTCCATGTGGGCTGGACCTTACTTGTCTTGTTCATCACTGTATCCCTAGTGCCTACAGCAGAGCCTGGTATGTATAGTAGGATTCAGTAAATTTTTCAAATGAAGGATTTAATGGATGTGCCACTTTGGTTCAATTTTTATGAACTCACAAACAAATATAGCTATTCAAGAAGACTAACAACAGTAGTTTATAACAAGATGACGGCTCTAAAGGCTGAAGTTGGTAATAGAGGGACAAGTCAGTCATAAGAAAATTTAGGAATCATTTGACAAGGGAAAAAAAAGCAGTTATTTTTTTCCCCATCCAGCTCTATGGACAATATGAATACTCATGACACTTAAAATACTAGTCAACATCTAAACAGTTCCTGAATATCTCTTTTACTCATCCTTTAATCCTGAAAGTATTCTGGTTTTCAATTTTGTTTTATTTCCATTTTGAAGAAAAATGGAATATTCTTTAAGAAAATGCCAATTGATTAATACAACCTAACTAAGTGAAGTTATAACCTCCAAATATACAGATTTTCCCCTCAGAGGTCTTTTCCCATCTGTCAGTAGAGATACTGGAGGTGTTGGTAATATATAATGAAAATAAGATCTGGTATCTGATTCCTTAGTAGAAGAAAAGGGGAAATACTTCAAAGCAGGAAAAATGTAGCTGTTGAAAATCAACTGGAAAGCTGCATAAAGCTACTAGAGCTTCTCACTTTCACTCTGATGTTATTTTTCCCCTTGTTTTTCACTCCTCCCTACAGGGAGACAGTGGAAGATGGGGGAATATACTCATTCATATATATCTTCACCACCTTACTAGGAAAGAAGACTTTCCAAGTAATCTTATGGACAACAGAGAGACATACAAATGAGGATAAAACATTTCTAATTTGATAATACTTAACAGAATCAAATTAGTATTTTAAGTGACTACTGAATTCTAAAATATAGCTGAAAAGATTTTATAGTGCTTAAAGAGTGAACCCTCTAATGTTAGGAGGCGATCACAATAGCAATTTAAAATTATTGTAATAATTGGTAACATTTTAGCAGCTCAAAACTAAAAGTCATAATGATTACTAATATTTATTGACACCTTACTATGTGCCAAACACTGCTGTTCACAATTCACCCAAATTATCATTTAGTCCTCACATGGAATATTATCTCTATTATACAGGTAAGAAAATGGAGACAGACACTATAACTTGCCCAGGAGCATAATGATAGTAAGAAGTAGAATTGGGACTTAAACCTGAGCAATTTAATACACTGAAACTTAATGTATCCCCTCCAGATAAACCTTACCAAAAAATGATGTATACAGGGCAAGAGCACAATATCCGTCAGAGTGAAGTACAGGCCTTCTGCAAACACGTGCTCCAGAGGTGGAAGGTCAGAGGCCTTTGTTTTTCTGATGTGAGAAGGTGCTCGGTTGGTGGTAGCTGGCTCTTCTTGTACTGTGAGCTTTGAGAATGCCACTTCCAGTTCTAGGCTCCTGGACGAAGAGTTCAACTTTTCTGAAGTTTCCTGCCCATGGACGTTGCTCTTCGTTTTCCCCTTAGCAAGGGGAGGCCCCACTCTGGCAGCCTTCTGTTGTTTCAGCTTTTGCCGACGGAGTTTGTCATCATTATGCACTCTGACGGGCTCACTCAGCTTTCTCTCTAGCTGCAGTATTTCTGCAGGGATAGCTGGGCACTGGGCAGAAGATTCTTTGAGAAAATTCTCAATAGCTAAAGGGATGGTGAGTTCACATAGCCTGGTCCACTGACTAACCTACAAAACAAAATAAGAAATGAAATAACTGTTTACTTTCAACACAGCATGAAGAGAAATAACTTTCTATTGGGAAATGAGACTGGGTTAGAGGATTTGTCTTGAGCTAAACCATCCCTGGGCTAAGCTCTTATGCTATATCATATTTATAATACTTCAGAAGTGATAACATCAAACAATGGAGATTTAGCACTCCTGTATCTGGAATGCATACTATCCACTTGCATCCTTTTATTGAATAAATCCTTCCTTCCCAAAGCTTTTAAAGTGCGCCCCCCCCCCCCAAAAAAAAAGATGGGTTTCCAAAGAATTGCTACTTAAGCTCCTGTTCATAGATAAAAGTTCCCTCTAAAAATCTTCAATGGCCCTGGCTGGTAGCACAGTAGATAAGGCGCTGGCCTGAGAACCCAAAGGTCGCAGGTTCGATTCCCCAGCCAGGGCACATAACAAGGTTGCAAACCAGGTCTTCAGTCAGGTCTGTGGCTGGAGGCAGGTGAAAAGCAACCATACATTGATGTCTCTCTCCCTCTCTGCCTCTCTCCCTTCCCCTCTTTCTGAAAATAATGAAATAAAATCTTAAAAAAAAACACAAAAAAACCTCTTCAATGTAATTAAAAGGCAACAAAGAAATCATTCTCTAAAATATCTTCAAACCTCGTAAGTTGAATCAAATTCTTATCTTTCAGTAATGCACTGAAATACTGGCATACAGGATGGGCTACTTTATATTGTCATTGGTTACTGTTTCATTAAGGAAATGAAATCCTAGTTTCCAGCAGAAAGTTACAAATAAATGTTTAAGTGAATGTGTTATTGCTATATGGATTTAAATAACAGAAAAGACATTATACTTACTTCGGCACAGGCTTTCAAGCAAGTCTTTTTAAAACCCAGAAGTTCTAAAATGTCCTTCTTTGAGGGGTCTACTTCGTATGATTTCTGGATGATGTGTCTCAGTACAACCGCAAGTCCTGCTCTACAGAAATTGTCTGGTTTTTCCACAACTGCAGGTAAACAGCAATTCTGGACTATCGGTGGCAGTTCCGGCCTTGAAACAATCTGTATTTCAACACCTTGTGACAGCATCTTAAGTAGCGAAACATCCGTACTTTCTCTGGTGAGAACTAAGCAAACTTTAAAGATTTTGCAGTCACAGTAGGATAATAAGAATAAAGTTACAGATGTATGAAGTGGAAAAATGCATCCTTCTATTTGGTGGGAGAAATCCAGGTACAGATATTCTTCTGTAAGACTTTTCTTAATGGCTTTCATTTTCTTCTTTCATTGGATCACCTGAAGCATAAATTGAAGTAGTCACAGGCCTTAGACTATCAGAATTTAGAAGCTAAAAGATGAATGTTTTCAAATAATGCTCTAAAATTCAGCAGGGATTTGTGATAGGTGAGATTCTACATGCATTTGCTCCTGTACTGAACAAATGGCTTCCAAAAGAAAGGTTTCCACCCGGTGCAATTAACCAGTCTTTGGGGTGACTCTGTACCCATGCCTTTAAAATGAGCAACTCAGTGTGGTCATTGCTAGAGGGAAGGGGAATAAGGGGACTAACGGGCAATGAAAAAAATACAATAACAATTAAATAAAAATAAAATAAAATGAGTAACTCAGGTGCTTTGTAACAGAGCCCTCCAGCCCTCCTCATCAAGTACTTTGAGGTCTCATTACAGGTCAGAATAAGAAATATACAGAATGAAAAATAAGAAATCACCACAAATTCTGAGAGCTGTCTGGGGCGAACAGCCTTGGGATGCTTTGACCATGCTGGTTCTCTCACATTGTTTCTAGTGTTTAACCCTACAACATAATAAACAAAGGTGATATATTTACTCCCTCATGAGAAATGGATTTTCCTAAAGTAAGTGGGTTTTGATATGTGATGAGCTTATTGCTTGCTGAGGGGAAATAACTGAATTTCCCCATAACTTAGATGTTGATAACTGAGATATCACAAAGCCAACATACCCAAAACAAGTTCTTCTTTCTCTCCCACCATCAAAATCTGCTCCTTATGTATCCTTCCCATCTCAGGTAATAGAACAACAATTTTCTAACTGCTCAGGTCAAAATCTTGGGGAGTCATTATTAATTTTTTCATACCTCCATAACCAATTAAAAAATTATTTTGGCTCTACTTACAATACAGATCTAGAACGAGCACTTCAAAACATCCTCATCACTTCCACTGATGATCCAAAGCACCATCGCTCCTCTGCTTCTGAATTACAGCATTTGCCTCCTAACATTGCTTCCCATCCTACTGCTCTCTAATCCAGTCTCAACATAGCCACCAAAATGATCCTGTCGAAATTGAAGATTATGTCACTACTCTGCTCAAACTCTCCAATATCTTCCCACTCTACTCAGAGAAAAGGCCAAGTTTTTATAAAAGCCTATAAAGATCTCTTTGATCTAATCCTTTTCATGTTTCTCAGTTCATTTCAACTCTCCTCATGTTCACAGCTCCAGCCAAAGTGCATTGTTATTCCTCTAAGATATGGGGTACATCTCCACCTCAGGGTATTTGAACTTGGTGTTTCCGGTGCTTGGAAGACTCCCTCACCTCCACAGGCACTTAACTCCAATATCAACTGTGAGATCTTCCTGGCTGCCATACTTAAATCTTCAACCCCAATGCTCACCCTCACTGGGGGAGGGGGAGGGGCACCTTCTATCCCTGTCTTTGCTTTTCTTCAGCACTTACTGCTGTTGTGACATACTATATGCTTATTTTGTCTATCCAAACTAAAATGCACCATGACTAGAAATGTTTTTTTGTTCACTACTATGCCTAAAACAGGCTCTATTACATATATGAAATCAATAAGTATTTAATGAATGACTGCATGGATGAATATAAACACTCATTTTAAAGATGCAAATGTACATAATTTTGAGGTCAAATAACTGATAATATTTTCAGGTATTAGTTCTTAAGACTTTTGTCAATTACAACTTCTTGTTTGATTTATACATTTCCAGGATCTAAAATTCCCCATGTTCTTATCCATAAATCACAATTCAAAAATTGACACTAGATGGCACTCTTGAAAAGCATTCACCATGGAAACCTATGGTAATAGAAGATGGTAGTAGTAGAAGAAAAATTGTTTTAAAAGCCCTTCAAAAGTACATATGCAACTCTTTAAGTGCATTTGAAATATTAGTGTACCTTAAATTTTAAGGAACTTTCTGTATACTGAATTTCCTCTAATATTCTAAATTCCTTAGTTTTGTTTTTTAATCAAAAGCAAAAATAGTCTCTTTAAGCTTTTTGGTCTTCAAGTTTTGTATTAAAAAGATAATAATCCATTATAGCAAAGGTATATAGTTAGTAAGATAAGTCTTAGAAAACCTCTAGATAATGTAAATAATCACTACTATTTTATATTTATTAAAATATAACAGATGTACACCATGGGTTTACTTCTTCAGAAGATTACCTATCTGAATTCTTTATTTTTCTGTAATGATCATCACTATGAGTATACACAAGTGTATTAAATAAATGGAACATTTTTTGCCTGTAATCTAAAAAAATAAGATTATATAGAGGAAAATTATTTCATGTAATTTAAAAGCAACTTAAAAAAAGATTTTATTTATTATTTTTAGAGAACAGGGAAGGGAGAGAGGCAGAGAGAAAGAGAGACATCAATGTATGGTTGCCTTTTACCTGCCTCCAGCTATGATTCTGGCTGGAGACCTGGCTTGCAACCTGGTTATGTGCCCTGGCTGGGAATCAAACCAGTGACATTTGGGTTCGCAGGCCAGCGCCTTATCCATCATGCCATCAGCCAGGGCTAAAAGCAACTTTTTAATCCATGGAAACCATTTTCCCAGAGCTACATACCTTTGTAAAAAAAACCTAGAGTTGACATAAAAAAAAAGTTCATATATATATATGTGTGTATATATATATATACACACACACACATATATATTATACAGTATATGCACATATATATTTATATATATGTACACACACATATTAAAGTCCACAGGCAAAATAAACCAACATTTTTCTAGGAAATTGACCGTCTCTTTGAGGAGTTTGCCCCTGTATATCTGTTGCTGACTAATTTACCATTCTTCTTAACTCTTTCTGACTGTGGGATACTATAAAAATCCTTAAGTGCTTCAAAAACCAGATTTTTAAAGACGATCATGTTTTAAAACATGATCTACTTCATTTGCCCAGCAGTCTAGGCAACAGTAATTATGAGCCAAGTCCTAACACTTGAAAAAAACAGAAAACAAACACCTTGCCCTGGCTGGTGTTGCTCAGCGGATTGGCACCGACTTGTGAGCCCAAGGGTCGCTGGTTTAATTCCCAGTCAGGGCACATAACTAGGTTACAAGCCAGGTCCCCAGCTGGAGGCAGGTGAAAGGCAACTATACATTGATATTTCTCTCCTTTTCTTCCTTCCTCCCTACCCTTCTCTCTAAAAATAATGAGTAAATCTTAAAATAACAACAATAACAACAACAACAAACTCTGAAAATAATGTCATGCTATGTTAAGGATACTGATTTAGGAAATGTAGAATTTTTTTTTAAATTACAGTTTATGTATATTTGCCACATTCTATGGCACATAAGAACCTGGAAAATAGGCTTTTACATACTATATAAACTATTCTCTCCATCAGTACTTATGAGTGCTAAATGTCAATAAAATAGAATAGCAATAACCTGCCCAGGAAGATATCTATAAATTAATGAGATGCCTGAGAGAAAATGCAAAGTGTTGTTGATTCTTAACAAAATTAATTTTTTCCAATATAGAAGCTGATTTTTTGTTTGTTTATTTTTCCCTAGGAGAGTAAAAATGTGAATTAATTATATTGGAGTTAAAAAAAATATTCTCCCTGGGCAATTTCTCCTCACAAAGTACTTATGTAATTTCTAAAATAAACATTAGATATTAGTAAACTTGTAGATATTTGATGGTTTTGGGTTGCACTTTCTTTAATATTGCAGTTTTTGCTTCAAGTTTTCAAATACCACAGATAAAGGAACCCTTCATTTTCTTCTCCATGTCTACCTGGAGAATTCCTTTGTTCATTAATTTTATGTGGTGAGCTTTAAAGAGGTAGGTCCTATAGAATCACCTCTTGGGCTCCCAAGCTCCCAAGGGCTCTGGGACACAGCCCTTGTTCCCCTGTATCACATCCCTGCCAAACACAGAAGTAGTGTCATTTGCTCTTTCTCAGCTTCAACAGGAGCCACCCTGAAACGAACGGGGAGAGCAGCACACAAACCACAAACTTTAGGAGCCGAAAAGAATTGATGGAATGTGCATTTCTTCCCTGGACAAGCCAGTTTGCTTGGGAATGTTGCAGAGGGAATAAATAGGTAAGAAGAAAATATTTAAGCTTTGGTTTCATTACTTAGGAATCTTCAAAGATAGTTTAAATAACCAAAGGAGTCACATTTTTAATATTTTAGCCATTTCAACTATTTTTTTGATTCCCATTCTAGTTAATATATCTTGGTGTTGATAAATGGAAGCATTTCACAAATGAAAAGGGAAATGCATTTTATAGATGTTTTCTTATCTATAAACACACACACAGAAATAGAAGCAACAGAAGAATTAGGGCAAAATCTCCAAGAGCAAATATGTGTCACTAGAGACCAAGGCTAATATCACCCGCACCCTTGTATTCCCAATTACTATGTATGGATACAAAAGTTGGAGAGTGAAGAAGGTTGACAGGAAAAAAACTATTTATTTATTTGAAATATGGTGTTGACAGAGAGCTCTAAGGATACCCTGGACTACCAGGAAGATGAGTAAATGTGTCCTAAGAGCAAATTAACCCTGAAACACCACTGAAGGAGAAAATGACAAAATTGAAGCTGTCCTACTTTGGGCACATCATAAGTCAGGAGTCTTTAGGAAAGATACAATGGGGAAAAATAGAAGGCAGTAGGAAAAGAGGAAGATCAAATGTAAGATGGACTGAGTCCATAAAAGAAACCATAAAGCATAAGTCTCCAGCTGAGCAGGGCTGCTGAGGACAGGACAGTGGGGACATCACTCATTCGTAGGGCTACCAGTAGTTGGAACCGATTCAATGGCATTTTATACACAACAATTTTACAAGTGTAAAACTCACTAGAAATTATGTTATCCTAAGCAATCCTTGGGAAGAAAAAATCTTCTAAAGGCAGCGTTATTCAACTATTCTTAGCACTGAATTAAGTGCTTTGGTAATTTCTTCCTCATTCTCTTTATCGGATCCCCCTCGAATCTCTTAAGGGCCCTTGGCTCCATGCTTTGCCCCATTATCAATCTACATTCACTCCTTTGAGTGCTGGCTTCCAAAGTGGTCCTGCCACTAAGAATACACTTTACAATGCAGCTTATCATACAATGAATAAAACTGAAAAAAAAATTAAGAAATACCCTAATACATGGAAGATACATGGTGTTTTTTACTTTGTGTTTCTTTCCTCCTGTGTGTGTTTCTTTTCTTTTTAGGGCTGGTTAGTACTCACTAAATTGATTTCAAAACCCATTAATGGGCCAACAACTCACAATAACAACCCTGTTTTTGGTGATCTCCAGTGCCATAGGTTTAAATATCATCCAGGACTCCTACTTTTCTCATCCATATCCTTTCCTCTGAACATCAGACTCCTGTATCATACTTTGCACCTCAGCTTGGGAATTTTTCTAGACCTGCTCACCTTCCCTCGGTAGCCTAGTCCCCTTCTTGGTACAATGGTGGCACCATTCACCTAGATGTCTGGGCCTATAACTCTGAAGTCTCACTCAACTCCTTTCATTCCTTCATAACCTACTATTTCTATCTTTGAAATATTTGCTAAGTCCCACTTCTTAGCACCTCTATCACTGCCATTGTAATCTCGGTCATCATTAGCTCTTACAAAGACCAACACAAAAGCCATTATTAACTATTTCTGCCACTCTCCACACAAATAGTAAGTATTCTAATAGTCAGGGTAAGCCTTTGAAAACATAAATCACATCATGTCCCCTGCTCACAACCATCTAATGGCTCCCCAGCACACTAGAATAAAATCCAAAATTTCTAACTTGGTCTATATAGGGCCTAATGTGACCCTCACTTTCCTTTTCTAAATTTATCTCCTTCTCCTCTGTCCTCTTGCTCATTCATCTCCAGCTAGTTCTCTTTGCTGTTCTTGGAAGACGCCAGGAATGCTCAAACTTGAGTTTTTGTATTTGCTGTTTCCTTTTCCTAGAATGCTCATCTCATCTTCAAGATATTCACATGGTTTGCTCCTTAATTTCATCAAGGTCTCTGAATATTATCTCAGAGCAGCCTCTCCTGACAACCTGAACTGAAAAAGCATTCCCACCATTCACAAGTCCCTTATCCTATTTTTGTTTACTTCAGAGTATAGCGCTCATTATCTCACATTACATCTCCAATGCTTAAATTAACACTGAAAACTTAGTTCATTCCCCTGGCTGATGTGGTTCAGTGGGTTGGTGCCCAAAGGTCACTGGTTCGATTCCTAGTCAGGGCACATAGCTAGGTTGCAAGCCAGGTTTCCAGCCAGCTTCTTAGCTGGAAACAGGTGAAAGGTAACCATACACTGATGTTTCTCTCCCTTTCTTCCTTCCTCCCTGCTCTTTTTTCTAAAAATTATGAATAAAAATTTTTAATTAATTAACTCAATTAAAACCTTAGTTCAAAAATAATGAATGAAGCCCTGGTGGTGGCTTAGTGGATAGGCACCTGCCTATGAACCCAAAGGTCTGTGGTTCAATTCCCAGCCAGGGCTCATAACCAGGTTGCAAGCCAGGTCTCCAGCCAGATCCACAGCTGGAGGCAGGTGAGAGGCAACCATACACTGATGTCTCTTTCCCTTTCTTCCTCCTTCCCTACCCTTCTCTCTTAAAATAATAAAATCCTTAAAAGACAATTTAAAAAATAAAATAAACAAATGAATGGATGTAAATGGGTTCAGTAATTACTGTAGGGAGAGTACTACTGAGAACTTTAGTCTTGGTACAACATGAGCCCCATTCTTCCTCTTACAAATAAATACGTCTATTTTAAGAGCCCTCTATGTATAATCTGAAATAAAGAAATGAGATCACATCTGTGAGGTGAACTGAAAAAAAGAATAACTAGAACCTATCCAAACATGTAAGTAAAGCACAGAAGTTTTTATGTATGTTGAGTTTCAGGCAAGAGAACTAGGAATCTATATATGTATTAACTTGGCAAGTAGTATATTTATACACCAATAACTTTAACATAATGGATAAGAGCCTAGACTCTGGTGCTAACCAGATTCAAATCCTGGTCTTGATATGCAGAAGCAGTATTAAACTTTTCTGTGACTTAGTTTCCTGATTTATAAAATGGGTACAATAATGACAGTATTTATCATGCAGTGGGTTGTGAAAACAGAGCAATGACTATTATATTAGTAAGCCCCTAAATAAATATTAGTTATTATTATTATTTCAGAACTTATCCCAAAGTTTCTTATTCATTGACACTATTAAAATACTTTTTTTTTGATGGGCAAGCCCCAAATTATACTATTTCCAAACTTCTCAGGAAAGGTAAGGGTTTATGTTGAATTGAAAAGGCTGAATTTCCCTAAATATGGAAAAAATCTTGTTATTTAGGATAAAAGCCATGAAATCACTCATAGTGGACTATAAATGTGATACCCTAAGTTCACATGTATATTAACTGCTTATATTGTACAAAATAAGTAGCTCATCTGTTTACAAGTATGAAACAAATGCAAAAACATTTTCTTTAGAGATTAAAAGTTAAAGTTTTTTATTACATCAAATGCTCAACATTATGGACATTAGACGTTAGCTTGTGTTTCATACATTTCACAAAATAACACTATTTGGTTACAAATCTCAGCCTATTTTATTACCGTAATATAGATTAAAAAAACAAAAACAAAAAATCTTGCCTCTACCAGAGTAAGGTAGAAGCTAATTAAATATTAAAGAAGCTAATTACCTTAAATATTAAAGGTTAACAACAACAAAAGCATGCTATTTCAGTACTCATTATATTTTGTAACATGGGAATGTATATAGTCCTAGAAAACAAAATCCTGTAATTATCTGAGCAAGAAGTGAAAAAGAATGTTTAAAAGTAATAAAAGGATTACTGCAATCTTAGTCAAAAGGGAAGTGTGCCACCTTCTCTCTAGAGAATCAGGGGATCATTTGTTGCCAGAGACTCAATGCTTGTAGCTAAGTCTGACCTCATAATTAATAGGGATTCACAGCATGAAATGCTAACATGTTACAAACATCAGCAAGCCTGAAATACAATTACTGAACCTCTACAACAAACAATACCTGTGTTTGTGATCTAAATGGTTTAAATCTTTGCATTGCAAGTACTAATCATAACAGAATGCAGAGGGCTGCTTTGACTACTTAAGATAATAACATATACTGGAGAACTGTGTGTATACTACTACATGTTTTAGTTGACTGGTCACAGAATTTGTTAAATTTCAAGGTCTGCTAAATTGATACTGTTAGAAAAGCCACCTAGCTACTCAGTGTTTATTATTTCAAATCACATGTAATACAAAAGCTACAAAGTTCAACAGGTTTAAAAAAATCATGATGAGTCCACTACTACTGAAGTTGGAGCTTTGTTTAAAGCAGGCAAATAATTAGAAGTGTTAAAAAACAAAAACAAAAACAAAAAAACCCCACCCTGGCTAGTGTGGCTCAGTGGATCCAGTGCGACCTGTGAACCAAAAGGGTTGCCTATTGGATTCCCAGTCAGAGCATCTGCCTGCTGTGCAGGCCAGGTCCCCAGTTGGGGGCAAGAGAGAGACCTATCCTCCCTCCCACATTGCTGCTTCTCTTCCTCTTTCTCCCTCCCTTCCCCTTTCTCTAGAAGTAAATAAAATCTTTAAGAACAAAAATAAAAATAACTGATAAAATGATTCTCAAACCTCACTGATTTCTTTCACATATTTATTTTTGAAGTGAGACCTACTAAAATGCTTCGTTATAACTCAAACCCAATTTCAAATGAGTATGCTCCAGGCAATCCTGAGTAGTGTATATTCTCCACCAGGCGGTTAAAAAAAATAAAAATAAACAACTTGCAAACCTTAATGTTTTATTTAACATGACAGCAAATCACTCAGTTTTATTCATAACAGAGCATTTATTTTACAATATTTAAAAGATCACGTTTACATGTTTAAAACTGTCAATTAGTTCTTGCCAGCTTTTGCATTTTTCTCCTTTAAACACTTTCTATTGATAAGCTTAGAAAAAGTAGTCGTCTACCTTCTTTATCAATTATTTAGCACAAGGTATATTATTAAATGCTGGCATTAATAATAAAAGGAAAGCCCTGGCCGAGTGGCTCAGTGGCTGGAGCTTCGTATGGTACACCAGAAGGTTGCCTATTCATTCGGGCTGCTGTTAGATCTCCCATCAGGGGGTACCACCGGGAGGTAATCGATCCATGTTTCTCCCATTGATATTTCTCTCTCACTTCCAAGGAGGTAATCTATCCATGTTTCTCCATGGATATTTCTCTCTCACTTCCAACATTTCCCTCTCTCCCCTCCTCTCTTTCTAAAATCAGTAAACAAACCCTTGGGTGACGATTCAAAAGTATATAAGAATAAGAGGGAAAAAGTAAACCACCTAATCCCCAAATCAGGTAGAGACGGGATGGGAAGTACGGGAACTAGCAAACGTTTTCGAAGCCAAAGCAACTTTCATGCAAGTTAAACACCAACTTTCTACAGAAGTTTAAAACCGAAGAAGCGAATGGCCCAACATGAAACCAGTCCTTTGGAGCAACTGTTAAGCAGTATGCTCAGGAAGGGCTGGAATGGAAAACTTAAGTATCAAAGGAAAAAAGTTAAAGCGTGATGCCAGAAGTTTGAAATTTACACTCAACAAACAGCAAACGACCACCCTGACTCCTGCGACTAGAAGCTGCTCCGTTTCCCCATCAGTAGAGGAAGCCGTGAGCCCTCCAAACCCTCAGATCTATGGGCAACAAGGGACCAGCGAGAAATCAGGACAAAACTAATCCCACATCCTTAACCTTCCCAGGAGTCGTCAGCCCGGTGGTTCCCGGAAGCACAGAGGCAGCACCGGCGGCTGGCGGGGACTGCGGAGTGGGGGGCCCAGCGCCCTCTTTACCTGGTCGCAGAGGCGCGGCCAGGCAGGGAGGGTGCGTGAACGTGTTGGCCACCTGGGCGCCTGCGCCTTCCCGCCCCGCCCGAGCCGGAGTCCGAGGCCACTTCTGGAGTCTTCGCCAGCGAATCACTCGCTGCGGGAGGAAATGGGAGCCAAACAACAACAGGAGCGTGTCTAACAAACAACTGTACCGAGTGGTCATTCATAATCCGGCGGACAGGAAAGCGAGGCCTTACGTCACTTCCTGCTGCGCCACAGCAGAAACGTCCCCCCGCCAGTGTGCCGCGGCAACCTTTGTTCCCCGGTCTCTGAGGCGGCCGGCGCCCGGACGAGTTCGGAAGGCGCTACCGAAAAGAGAGGAGCGGGCGGAGCGGTGAGTTGTGACGAGGGACCCCTGTGTCAGCCGCCGCTGGGAGGCTCGAGCCCTCCTCGAGGGATGAGGTTGGAGAGTGTTTCCGTGGGGGTGGGGGTGGGGCTGGGGCGGGTGGGGGTGGGGGTGGGAGTGGGAGAGGAGGGGGGCTCTTAGTTTCTTTGCTTCTTAACGGGGAAACCTAGTGTGCGGGCGGTAGCGCGCCCCAGGCGGACCGCTCCCCGCCGGGTGACGGAGGGCTCCGCTTCCCGCGAGGATGTTGCGGGCAGAGGGCGCGGCCCCACGGGCTAAGCCCTGGGAACCCAGGCTCCAACCTTCCGCAGAAGGTTTGGGCAACCACTCTGCAGAGCCCCTTGCCTCCCATCTTCTCTCGGACTCCCTTTCCAGGACCTTCCCCGGTGCTAGGCCTTGGGTGTGCCATGCTTCGAGAAAAGGATTGGCATTCCTGTTGAGTGCCTGCTGGTGCTTTTCAAGTTCTCTGTCCCTTGGTTGGTTTGGAATCGGAGTGCCTCTGCCTCCTGAGACAGTATCCGCATAACCCAGGGTCGGGAACTCAGTGGAGGAATGAAAAGAAAGGGCAGCATATGTACAAGGATGCTTATGAAAAAGGGCTGCAGAATCTTGCAAAAGACATAAAGGGCAACGTTTTCTAGAGCCATTGTGAAGTGGCAGTCCCAGTGTGCCCTGTGCTTGAGTAGGTTCAGTTTCCTTCATGTTGTCTATGTGCGGATGATGATCGACTTTGGACTTTTTTCTTTTTAATTGGCATGTAGGGTGGGAAAAGAGATCTTGGGGAAAGCATGTTTATACATGCAGACCCAAATTAGATCGGAGAAATCACAGAACCCCTAGAAAGTGTTATTTCAACAAAACCTACTTCATTTAATAAATGTATTTGAGTACCTGTCAAGTTCCAAGCACTAGGTACAGTATGAATGAAAACAAACAAACAAACAAACAAAAAAAACACCTGCTTTCATGGAGTTTACAGTCTAGTAGATTAATTAATTTAAGCCAGATGAAGGACTAGGAAGAGAATGTTGAGATAGGAACATTGTAAAAGCACCCAGTCATGTCAAATGTAAATATGTTTTGGTTTCACTTTTGCTTTTCTTTTTTTCTTTTTTTGGTAATGTTGAGGGGGTTTTTGGAGGGTGTAGTAGGTTTGAGTTTCTTTTTTGTTGCTTTTTGTGAGGGGTCTTTGAAAATGATTAGAATTATGTAGGAGAGAAAAGGCCATTATACTGTACTTTGATCAATAATTCTACAGCCATTATCTTGTGAAACTTCACAAAATAGCAAAGTAAATACAGATTCTCTCCTTGAAGTACTGGAGGTTTATAGAGACTGTAACACTTGTGCAAATATATATATACACACATACATACATACAGCAAGGTAGAAAGTCCCATTACCATGAGAAAGACACACCAGCTGTGTGAGTAGAGTTCCCATGAGAAGTAGTTTTTGACTTGAGTCTTGATAGGATTTGGAAACCTAAAAATAGTTAAAAAGCTTCCCAGACAGATAAAAAATGAGAAGGGGCAAGGCCCGCTTGTAGCTCTTCTGTAAGGAAGATGAAGATGAAGAATTAAAGTTTTTGTGTCAGTTAAATGCTAGGCCAAGAAATTAGGCTTTATTTTGAAGGAAGAAAATTTGAAAAAGAAAAATGTGTTTCAAGAGCAATATAGCAACAGTGTTGAAGTCAAGGAGAATATATTATTGCTATGGTACAAAAAAAAAAAAAAACAAAACAAAGATTTGAATTTGAGTAGTAGCAGAAGTGAAAAATGGAGAAAATGTGAGAAATGTTATAGAGACAGAGTCCATAGGAAAGACGTACTGATTGTTTTTGTTTTAAGATTTTATTTATTTTTAAAGAGAGGGGAAGGGATGGAGAGAAATATCAATGTGTGGTTGCCTCTTGTGGTTCCCCCACTGGCAGCCTGCCTGCAACCAAGGTATGTGCCCAGACTGGGAATCTAACCAGTGACCTTTTGATTTGCAGGCCAGAGCTCAATCTACTGAGCCACACCAGCCAGCCAGGGATGACTGTTTTTATATAAGGAATAGGGGAAGGACTCTAAGGGAAAGATTTAAGCCTCAGACCTGATTAAGGGAGAGTTGTGCCTTTTTCTTTTTCTTAGGGGACAGGGGTCTTTTGTTTTTATTGTATTTTTTCTATTGTCAGGCAATCCTCCCATAACCCCTTTCCCCCCAGCAATCATTGTGGCATTATCCATGTCCAGGAGTCCTTTTTCTTCTTTGCTCAATCTCTCCACCCCTAACCCACCCCCCTACCTTTGCTGTCATCCTGCTCTATGAGTCTGTCTATTTTGCTCCTTAGTTCAGTTAGTTCATTTGAGTCCACATATGAGTGAAATCATATGGTATTTGTCTTTCTCTGACTGGCTTATTTTACTTGGCATAATGTTCTCCAGGCCAATGTGTATTGTTGCAAAGGGTAAAATCTTTTTTATAGCCAAGTAGTAGTCCATTGTGTAAATGTTACATAGATATTTTTATCCATTTGTCTAATGATGGACACTTGGGCTGCTTCCATATCTTGGCGATTGTAAATAATGCTGCAATCAACATATGGGTGCTTATGTTCTTTCAAATTAGTGTTTTGGGTTCCTTTGGATATATTCCCAGAAGTGTATTGTTGGGTCAAAAGACAGATTGATTTTTAACTTTTTGAGGTATTTCCATACTGCTTTCCATAAGTGGCTGTACCAATATTCTTATCAAAAGTGCCAAAGAGTTCCCCTTTCTCCACATCCTCGCCCACACTTGTTATTGATTTATTGATGATAGCCATTCTGATAGGTATAAGGTGATATTTCATGGTGGCTTTAATTTGCATTTCTCTATTAGTGATATGGAGCATCATTTCTCATGTCTTATTGGCCATCTGTGTGTCCTCTTTAAAGATGTGTCTATTCAGGTCCTTTGCCCATTTTTTATTTCAGTTGTTTGTTTTTCTGGTATTGAGTTTTATAAGTTCTTTATAAATTTTGGATATTAACCGTTACCAGATATATTGGCAAATATGTTCACCTGTTTAGTGGTTTGTTGTTTTATTTTGTTGGTGATTTCCATTGGTGTGAAAAGCTTTTTAGTTTGATGTAGTCCCATTTGTTGATTTTTCCTCTTTTGTTTCCATTGTCTGGGGAGATATATTCAATAAAATAATCCTATGATCAGTGTCTGAGATTTCGCTGCCTATGTATTTTAGCATTTTCATGGTTTTGGGTCTAACATTTAAGTCTTTAATCCATTTTGAATTTATTCTTGTGTGGTGTAAGAAAGTGGTCTAGTTTTACTTTTTTGCATGCAACTATCCAGTTTTCCCAGCACCATTTATTCAGTAAACTGCTTTAGCCCACCAAATATGCTTTCTTCTTCTGTTGAACAGTGATTGACTATAAAGGTATGGATTTATTTCTGGGCTCTATTCTATTCCCTTGATCTAAGTGGCTGTTTTTATGCCAGTACCATACTGTTTTGATTATAGCATAGTTTCATATTAAGTAGCCTGATTTTTCCAGCTTTGTTCTTCCTCAGGATCGCTTTTGCAATGTGTGGCCTTTTGTGGATCCACATAAATTTTTGAAATATTTGTTCTAGTTCTGTGAAATATGTAATTGGAATCTTGATAGGAACGTGTTGAAGGTTTAGATTGCTTTGATAGTGTGTATGTTTTAAAGATGTTACTACTTCATATTCATGAACATAATACTTTGTGCTTCCATTTATTTGTATCTTCTACTTCTTTCTTCAGTATCTTCTAATTTTCTGAGTATAGGTCTTTTACATCCTCGCTTAGGTTTATTCCTAGGTATTTTATTCATTTTGAAGCAATTGTGAATGGAATTTTTTTTTTAATTTCCCTTTCTGTTAGTTTGTTATTGGCATATAAAATGCAGCTGATTTGTGGATGTTAATTTTGTATCCTGATACTTTCTTGAATTCATTTATCAGTTTTAATAGTTTCTTAGTGGAATCTTTGGGGTTCTCTATGTACAGTATCATGTAATCTGCAAATAAGGACAGTTTTACTTCTCCCTGTCTAATTTGGGTGCTTTTTATTTCTTCTTCTTGACTGATTGCTATGGCTAGGACTTCCCATTCTATGTTGAATAACAGAGGTCTATGCAGGAATTCCTATCTTGTTTCCTATCCTAATGGGAACACTTAGAGTTTTTTCCTATTGAGTATGATACTGGCAGTGGGTTTGTCATATATGGCCTTTATTATGTTTAGGTATGTTTCCTGTATTTCCACTTTGCTATGAGTTTTAATAAAAAATAAGTGCTACATTTTATCAAATGCTTTTTCTGCAACTATTGATAGATTTATGTGGTTTTTATCTTTCATTTTGTTTCTGTGGTGAATCACATTTACTGATTTGCAAATGTTATACCAACCTTGCATTCCTGGAATAAATCCCACTTGATCGTGGTATATGATCTTTTTGATGCATTGCCATATTTGGTTTAAGTAGTATTTTGTTGAAGATTTTAGCATCTATGTTCATCAGGTATATGACTTACAATTTTCTTTTCTTTCTTTCCTCCTTTTTTTTTATAGTGCCTTTATTTGGTTTTGTGTTTAGGATAATGCTGGCTTCATAAAATGAGCTTGGGAGTCTTCCCTCTTGAATTTTTTGAAATAATTTGAAAAGGAGAGGGCTTAGTTCTTCTCAATGTTTCATAAAATTCTGTGAAGCCATTTGACCATGGGTTTTGGGGGAGTTTTTTGATTACTGCTTTACCTTCCCAAAGTGTCATCATTCTATTCAGATTCTCCAATTCCTCCTGATTTAGTATTGGAAGATTGTATGTCTAGGAATTTATCCATTTCATCCAGATTTTCCAGTTTGTTGGTATATAGTTGTTTATAATATTTTATTAGTCCTTTGTGTTTCTTTGATGACAGTTGTTATTTCTCCTTTCTCATTTCTTATTTATTTAGGCACTCTTCCTGATGAGTTTGGTTAAAGGTTTGTTAATCTTGTTTATCTTTTCAAAGAAGCAACCCTTGAATTCATTGATCTTTTGTGTCTTTTCTTAGACTTTATTTCATTTATTTCTGTTCTGATATTATTTCCTGTTTTGTACTCACCATGGGATTTGTTTTTTATTCTTTTTCAAGTTCCTTTATATGTAAAATTAGATTATTTATTTGACCTTTTTATTGTTTTTTGAGATAGGCCTGTAATGCTATGAATTTCCCTCTTAGTATGCTTTCCCATTGTCCCAGGTTTTGGATTGTTGTGTCCTCATTTTCATTTGTTTCCAAGTACACTCTAACTTATTCCTTGATATTGTTTGTTGGCCCATTCATTGTTTAATAACCTGTTTTTTACCTTCCATGTCTTGGTGTGTTTCTCAGTGTTCTTAAAATTGATTTCTAGTTTCATAGAATTATGGGCATGAAGAATCTTGATGTGTTTTCAGTCTTCTTAAATTTATTGAGACTTGTTTTGTGTCCTAACATGTGGTCTATCCTAGAAATTGTTCCATGTGCACTTGAAAAGTATGTATATTCTCTGCTTTGAGGTGGAGTGCTCTGAAGATACCTGTTTGTGTTGACCTAGTGTTTCGTTTAAGGCTGCTGTCTCCTTGTTGATTTTCTGTCTGGATATCTATCCACTGAAGTAAATGGGGTGTTAAAATCCCCAACTATGATTGTATTTCTGTCAGTCCCTCCCTTTATGTCTATCAAGAGTTGTTTCGCATATACTGTATAGGTGCTTCTGTGTTGGGTACATAAATGTTTACCAGGGTTATATCCTCTTGTTGGATTGCTTCCTTTATCATTACATAGTATTCTTACTTGGCTTTAGGGTCTATTTTGTTGGGTATAAGTTTGCTATCCCAGCTTTCTTTTCCTTTATATTTGCATGAAATATCTTGTACCATCCTTTACTTTTAATCTGTGTGTATCTTTCGATCTGTGATGGATCTCTTGGAGGAAGCCTAGATACAGTCCTTGTTTGACTTATCCATTCTGTTACCCTAGGTCTTTTGGTTGGAGCAGTTAAGCCATTTACATTTAAGGTGGTTATTGATAGATACATATTTAGTACCATTTTATTGTTAGACTATTTTTCTCTTTTTTTTTTTTATCTTCTCCTCCCCCCGCCTCATCACCCCCTCCTCCTCACAAGCCCTTTAACATTTGATGCAGTACTGGTTTGATGGTAACAAACTCCTTTAGCTTTTTCTTGTTGGGAAGCTCCTTATTTCTCCACTTTTAATGATAGCCTTGCTGGATAAAGTAGCATTGGTTCTTGGTCCTTGCTTTTTATTACCTTGAATATTTCATTCAACTCTCTTCTGGCCTGAAATATTTCTATTGAGAAACCAGATGACAGTCTAACTGGTGCCCCTTTGTAGATAACTACCTGCTTTTCTTTTCTTTTTTAAAAGATTTTATTATTTTTAGAGAGAAGGGTAGGGAGAGAAGCAGAGAGAGAGAGAAAGAGAGAGAGAGAGAGAGAGAGAGATTGAGAGAGAAAGAGAGAGAGACATCAGTGTATGGTTGCCTTTCACATGCCTCCAGCTATGGACCTTGTTGGAGACCTGGCTTGCAACCTGGTATGTGCCCTGGCTGGGAATAGAACCAGTGTCCTTTGGGTTCACAGGCTGGTGTCTTATCCACTGTACCACCAGCCAGGGCTTAACTACTTGCCTTTCTTCTGCAGCTTTTAGGATTGCCTCCTTGTCTTTAGGCCTTGCCATTTTCATTATGATGTGTCTTGGAGTGGGCCTCTTCGGATCTAACTGGCTTGGGACTCTGTGCTTCCTGAACTTGTATGTCTTTTTCCCTCACCAGTTTAGGAAAGTTTTTAGTCATTATTTCTTCAAATAGGTACTTTATCCCTTGCTCACTTTCTTCTTCTTCTAGTATTCCCATGATGCAGAATTTGCATTCAAAATGTTTCTTAAGCTCTTTTTAATTATTTTTTTCTTTTGGCTGCTGTAGTTTTTTTCTACCTATTTTCCAAATCACTTATTCAATTATCTTTTTGGTCTAAGCTACTGTTTATTCTTTCCAACATACTATTTATTTCAGATATTGCATCATTTATTTCTGACTTATCTTTTTTTATGGTTTCTATCTTTTTTGACGCTATTGAGTATTCTTATAATCATTACTGTAAATGCTGTGATGAATTTAATTGCTTGTGTGCATTTCATCTAGTTCTTCTGGAACATTCTCTTGTTCTTGCATTTGGGATCTGTTTTTTTGTCTTCCCATTTTGGCTGCTTCTTTGTATTTGTTTCTTTGTGTTAGGTAAATCTACAAAGACTCTGATGCATACCTGTGTTAGACACTTCCTGTGACTGGCCCTGGGTAATCTGTTTGGAGCTATCAGTGATATATAGCATATGTCTCCTCTTCTGGGCCTATTTGCGTGTGGAAAGAACTGGGCTGTACACCTAGGCTGGACTTTTATCAATATCAGGCCCAAGGGCTGGTCCACTAAAGTCTCAGAACTCCCAGAAATCTGCCTTAGTTATTTAAACTTAACTATATAACCTTAAGCTGTACTCAGCTGCCTGGCCTAGAACCACATGGTGGGCATCAGTAATTGCTGTGGGTGGGGCTACTGCTTTCCCTGAGGCTGATGCTGCTAAAAGGGGCCTGCTCTGCCTGAGCAAGATGGCTCCCACGGTATGGGGAATGACTCAGATCCTGGTGGCTGCTTCTTCAGTCCTCTTCTCTGAGCCTTGCACCCCAGACTCTCCTCATGTGTCTCTAGCCCACTCTGCCCTCCCTAGCCAGAACCCAGGGTGAGTGGCTGCAAATGAAATTTTGTGTGTTTGGCCTTTTAAGAGGCTCTGGGCATCACCAGCCATCTCTTCCTGGGAGACAGAAACCCTGCTGCTTTTCACAGCTGGATGTTATCTTCATTCCTTTCTCAGCTCTGGTCCTATAGGCCAGGGAGCCAAGATTGGAGTGTAGTTCCCATACTTCTCAGGGGGAACCCCCTAGCCACCGAAATATCCCTCCAGAACTTCAGCTGCTACCTGTGGGTACCCAGCCAGCCTTTTTACATCTCTTCCACACTCCATACTACTCACATTGTGGTGAAGTGGTTTCTTCTGTCTGTCCTTGGTTATAAGGCTTCTCTCCAGCTAGTGGGCAGTTGGTTATTCAGGATGATTTTTCTGTAATATAGTTGTATTTCCATATTGGTCTGGAAGAGGGTTAATGTAGCTTCCACTTACTCCTCTTCCATCATGGGTCTCTTCATGGGGAAAATATTCATAATCATTTTAGACATAACTGAAGTTGAGATACTATTGGGATGATCACAAAGATATGTCTCTGAAGCAATTGGAAATGTGGAATTTGAGCTTAAGAAAGATTGAAGTGGGGATGAACATAATGAAATCACCTGCCTATAGATGATAGTTGAAAACATGGTATACAAGCATATGAGCATAAGCAGGTTTATAGTTGTGAATATACCAGACAGAGTTAACAAAGCTGTTGTAGTAATCACACCTATATGCCTTTTTGCTCACAAACAACTGTAAATCTACTTTTGCCCACCTCTGTATGTAAGATTACCAAGGAAGAAATTGGTACCAGAACTTGCCACTGGTACCTCCCACTCAGCATAACTGAGCCACTCATAGTAAGACCTTGCCTTGTTTCCCAGCCAGTTCTCTACTATTCCTTTTCTCAAATGATACCTACCATGCTCCAGCCAGAAACCTGAGAATCAGTTTTAACTCCTTCCCACTTCCTCAGCCCTCCACTCCCGTTCAACCACCAACATCTAAAATACATTTCAAATTCATCCACCTTATTACCACCATCTAATGAAGATGGACAAGGACAGATACTTGGGTAATGCCAAGAATAACAGGGGTAAGAGAATGAGCCAGAGAATGAGTAATAGAAGAGGAAAACCAGAAAAGCTGAATATAATAGAACTCAAGGAGGAGAAAGTTTTTGAAAATGGAAATAGTTAACACGCATTAACGTGGCCAACAGTTACTGTGTACCTGAGCTGTCAGCACTTCCATCACAGGGGCTCCAAAAAGTAGGCAAGTCCAGTCTAGTGCTGACCCTCACGGGGTTTACATCCTAGTGTGCATGATAAGCACTGTTTACATATTTAAGCAGTGTAGTAACCATTATAAGTAACTAACTATAAGATGTTTTGGGACCAGTGGGAATATGTGCAGGAAGGGTGAATAAGTTCAGGGATGGGACACTATAAAGTGCTGAGATCAAAAAGATACTTTGGAAGACTTGAAATAAGTGGTGTGACTACAACAGAGAGAGTGGGAATAGCTGGAGGTACTAGGTAACATTTAATGAATGTGGACTCTGTGCCAGGTACTATTATAACTGCTTTACACGTCCAGATCATTTAGGGCATTGGAGACCTTGTGAAGAATCTTGTTCTTTAACCTTTGGACCATAAGAAGCTTAAGGAGCATTTTAAGCAAGTGAGTGATATGAAATGATTTGGAGGGGAACACGAGTGGTTGTGGGGAGACAGACTGATTATTGCTGTGGGCCTTATATGGAGGATGGTAGCGTGGTCCAGAGGTGGTGGTAATAAGGTGGATGAATTTGAGATGTATTTTAGATGTTTGATGGTTGAATGGGAGTGGAGAGTTGAGGAAGTGGAAGAGTTAAAACTGATTCTCAGGTTTCTGGCTGGAGCATGGTAGGTATCATTTGAGAAAGGGAATAGTAGAGAACTGGCTGGGAAACAAGGCAAGGTCTTACTATGAGCGGCTCAGTTACGTTGAGTAGGAGGTACCAGTGACAAATCCAAGTTGAGTTATCAATTAAGTCTTGTAAGAGACTCATGGGTGGAGAGAAATTTATAACCTCTGGCAAAAGGATACAGATCAAATTGTTTAAAGCAGTAATTCTAAACTTTTGAGTAGATCAGTGGTTTCTGGGCCCCACTCTCAAAGTTTTTCTTCAGTAAGTCCAGTGTCGGAGACCAAGAGCTTGCATTTCTAACAGATCCCTAGGTAATACCTATGCCACTGATCCAGAGGATACATTTTGAGAAGGTTTAGAGTGAAACGAGAAGAGACCCAGAATCCACCCTTGAAGAACTTTTATTTTTATTTAAGTGGAATAGGAGGAACCTACAAAGAAGACTGAAAAAGAAGTAGGGGGATAAAACAGTATTTATTATATTTATCAGACTTAGGATCTGAATACTTTGGTGAGAGCATTTTTATGGAATGGTAGGACAAAGGCCAAATTGCACAGAATGTAGCATAACTGGCAGAAATAAAAAGAAAGTGTATAAAATGTAGTTGGCTTTCTTAGAATGTTTTGCTGTAAAACAAAGAAGATAGGATAGAAGAGGCCTGACTGTGTTCATATGTCAATGAAAAGATACCAGTATAAAGAAGGGGACTGTGAAGGTGGGCATGAGAAGACAGATTGATTTAATTAATCTCCAACAGCTTCTGTTTTCTCTGTGAATTAAGTGAGGCCATCTACTGAGATAGAAGTAATTTCAAGGAAAAGGGAGAAACAACTGGTCTTTGCTGAAAGTAGGGAAGTAAGCTGACCAGAGAAGCATGATAGGAATGCTAAATTTTATCAGGTACCTGGATGAAATTGGTAACTCGGAAGATACAGAGTGAGTTATTCTCAGCTGCACGGTAGATGCAGGCAGAGAGAAGGTATTAATGATGGGCTGTACAGTACGTGATATATCAGCAATGGGACAAGGGTGTTAGAGTATTAGAAGAGTCTATGAAAGGCTTAACCATGGAATGTAAACTTCATAGGAAGTAAAATGGCACACTACAAATAAGAAGGAAAAAAATGGATGGAGGAAAAAGATTGTTGTTTACTAGAGGGGATTTCTTTGTTACTTATATGTATTTGCCATAGGTAGTTCATAGAATAAGCAAAGAATTTACTCCCGCCAACTCCACTGCTACCACTTTGGTAGGTTATTGATATTTTTAAATTGCTAATTATTAATTTTCTTGGTTTTTTAAAAATATATTTTATTTTTTATTATTTCCAGAGAGAGTAAGGGAGAGAGGCAGAGAGACATCAATGCATGGTTGCCTTCCCCCTGCCTCCAGCCACAGACCTGGCTGGAGACCTGGCCTGCAACCTGGCCATGGGCCCTGGCTGGGGAATCAAACCAGTGACCTTTGGGTTTGCAGGCCAGTGCCTTATCCACTGTGCTACCAGCCAGGGCCTAATTTTCATGTTTTTTGTTTTTTTGTTTTTTTTTAATTTGATTTTAGAGAAAGGAAGGAGGAAAGAGGAGAGGAAGAAACACATGCACAACCTTGGCATATCAGGACAGTGTTCTAATTAACTGAGCTACCTGACCAGGGTGTAATTATTACCTTTATAACATTCTCTTTTTTTTAATGTAATACCTAGATTTTAAACCTACATTTAAAGCATTGTTTATTTTATTTATCTATCTATACATACCACCCCACCGTAACTTTGTTTTCTGAAATTCTAATTTACAGTGAGAATGATGTGGTTCTTTTCTAGTCTATTTTCATCATAGGTTTTGGAACATACAGAAAAGGAATTGTACAGAAGTAACATAGTTGGTGTAATTCCAGAAAAAAAACAATTTTGGAAATAATAAAGGAGATAAATTGACAGAGTTATACCACAGTTACTGACCTCTTTAGGACTTCAGTAGAAAGATTATAAATTTCTTTCACTAAATGATCATTTGCCAGCAACAAAGGAGAGGAGTAAATGGAAGCCAGGGAAGGCAATAGAAAATGGGAAAACTAGTTCCCAAAATGCTTTCCTCCCCACGCTCAGTTTATTTTCATTTCTGTACTAGGCAGTTTAATTGTTCTGCTTTACAGATAATTAGACTGAGGCTCAAGTTCTCTTAACTTGTCTAAGGCTCCATTAAGTTACTCTGACTCAACAGCCTATCTTTCCTGCAGCAGAAAAACTCAACTGTCTATAGGAGGCAGGCTGATAAAATGAGTTAACTGGCAAAATAAATTTAAAAAAAAGTAAGGAAGGAAAGAGAGAGAGAGAGAGAAGAAAGAAGAAAATAAAAGAAAAATACATAAGCATAACTGTTTTATTTTAGGCCCAACTTCCATTTTCTATTTGTTAAGGAAAAGAAGTTGGGCCAAGAAGGTACCAAAAAGGAGAAAGCAGGAGGAACAAGAAATTGGTGGCCCCTCTAAATTAAAAATACAGATGGAAGAGAGTGAAGAAATGAAAAAAATAAAAAGGAAGATTGGCTCAGCACCCTGAAAAGATTCCTGGGTAAAAGCAGTGGAGAGATGGAGTGATGGAAGAGTGTAGTCAAGATGAGAGTTGATCGTAGCCAAAGAGGTGAATAGTTGTGGCAAGTTTTAAGTTTTATTGACTGAAGATGAAGGTCCTGTGTTGAAGATCTGGACTGAGTGGAGGAAGTTGAAGATGTCAGCATAGGCACCAAAATTGCCAAAGATGATAGTAGGGAGAGGAAGATGAGCTTGGTGAAAATATTTTATACTTTAGCAACAGTGAAGATACAGGTGTGGATTTCAAAGAAAGATGTAGGAAAATGGTGGTGGTGGAGTATTTTCCCCAAAGCAGCAGTATAGTTTAAAGTCGTTACAGCCCTTTTACTTTTTGAGTAGAAACAAGTCAAAGGAACAGTACTTGAGGAAGGTTGTAAGAGAGATAACTGGGCAAGGAAGAGTAGTTAAACAGAGATAAAAGGAGTGCTTGAGAAAAAAGTGGAAAATACATGCTAGTGATGAGTAGGGTCTAGAAGATGATGACCAGCAATTAAGTTAATATAGAAAGGGAGAAGGGCTGAGTTGAATGAGAGTGCTGGAGGGATTTGCAAAAGGAAGGTAGTTTATACCTGAAAGCAGTCATGTTGTGTAGACAGATAGAGATTGTGTGTGTGTGTGTGTGTGTGTGTAGGATAGGGAAATGAGAATTTGCTAGGTACACCAAATAGTTGCCTCCAAACTTTTCTCATCATTGATTAAAGAAAATTTGAACATACTTCCACATCTGTGTATTTAGTTATCAATTGTATACACAAGCTACTATAACTGTATATTATTAATAGTTTATTTCCCATAAAATTTTCTTTTCAAAATATAATATTTTTTCTCCTCATATTCTACTATGGAGGTCACTGTGTTAGAGGGACCTGTTAGTAATTTAGGGCACAGGTATGAAGCCTGCGTGATTTTATAATTGCAGAAACATATAGAAAGAACTGACTCCAAGGTTCCAACTGTACATTGGTGCTGATGACAGGACTTCCGTGGTCTTGTAATGTAGTTGCTGACTCTTGTCACTAGTCTGTATTGTAAATCTTGAGTCTTTGATTTTGGAAATCCATAACATTAAGTACTTTGCTTCTGTTTTTTAACATAGAATTTTAAGTAATGGCTTTTCTAGTATCTTATAAGGAATCATCTAAGTATCAACTCTTTGGTGAGTATCTCATAAAACATTCTAGACAGCTAGCTTCTATGCTCCTTAGCTATAAATTAGGTCAGTAGAAAGACTAGGCTTTGTTTCCCTTGTGTACTGAGGAAGAAGAGTGATTTTACTCTCTTTATTGTGGACATTGTAATGAGGACTGCCCAGAATATGTATGGTGACCAGCTCCATGAATAAATTTAAAAGTGACCTTTCTGTACATGTTATTAGATATAGAGAATGTATGTATTTATACATTTGTAAGAAATGACCAAGGTTGCTTCTCAAATTTTTGTTAAATTCTTATTAATATAACTGAGGTAGGTTATTTTTCTTCTCATAGATGATTCCTATATTTTAGTGGAACACAGAATTTTACAACGATTTTGAGGCTATTAGATGGACATCTAATACCTTCTTGCAAACTTTAAAAAATAGCCTGGGGGTATATGTGGTTTTGTGTGTGTGTGTGTGTGTGTGTGTGTGTTTCATGTCAAAATGTCAAAGGTGGAGAGGACTTAGTGGGGGAAGTTGGTGGAGAAGGAATGGATAAAATCCATTTTCAGGCTGAGTTCCCATATGCCAAGGTTCAACATACATCAAGTTTTAATGGCTTTATAAACCCCTGAAAATGGGAGATTACTGTGCAATTACTGACAGATCCTTAACCCTAGCAGTGCAAGTGTGTTTCATTATTATTATATTAACCTCGAAGATAGAAGAATATTTCAGGCTGTAAAATATTGATCAAAGGATTGAAAACAAAGTATACATTTTTATTTTAATAATTTCTTGCTTGGAGAAATATTTGAAAGAGTAACAACCAGAAGTAGAATCACAGGATAACATTGGTATTAGTAGAAAACAAAATGTTTCAATGTTTCGTAATTTCAGAAGCCTTTAATGTATTTCTTTAACTTTTCAAAGCTCCTTAGGTCACAGAACATTATCATAAGCACTAAAGTATGTGTGTGTGTGTGTGTGTGTGTGTAATTTATTTATTTGTTTATTTTAGGAAGATACGGCACCATTCATTATAGAACTTCCTTTTTAAAAAGTAGGTTAAAGCCTCGGCTGGTAACACAGTGGATAAAGTGCTGGCCTGCAAACCCAAAGGTCACCAGGTTGCAAGTTGGGTGTCCAGCCAGGTCCGTAGCTGGAGGCAGGTGAAAGACCACCATACAATGGTGTCTCTCTCCTTCTCTGCCTCTCTCCCTTCCCCTGTCTCTGGAAATAACTGAAATCTTAAATAAATAAAAAAAGAAAGAAAGAAAAAATAGGTTAAGACATGAGTTACCACAATCTAAATGTGACCCAATAAGATTATCAATAAGATTATCAATATTATGATTTTTAGGCTTTCAAGATTGCAGATGAGAAATAAGGAGACAGATAGCTGAGGCAAAAGTGCAGCAGCACCCTTTTCTAGTAGGTCATCACTTAATGCATCCTTTAACCATTGCCCTCCTGCGATACCTACCCCCACACTAAATCTTCTTTTCCCATTGTTAAGGTCATAAGTTTTGAGAAGGCAGTTTGATAAAAAGTAAAATTGATCTAAACACATCAGATTCATGGGTACTGAACTGTAAGTGTGTGTATATATGTGTGTAAATATATATTCTACTTCTGGTTGTCACTCAAATACTCAGTCAAGAAATTATTAAAATAAAAATGCATACTTTGTGTTCAATACTTTGATCAATATTTTACAGCCTGAAATATTCTTATGTCTTTGAGGTTAATATAATAATAATGCAACACACTTGCATATATATATATATATACACACACACACACACACATATATATATATGTATATATATATATATATATGTATGGCTTTTTTAGTCTAGAATGGCAAAAAATCATGTGTTTTATGAACTTAACAAGATGAAATAATAGAAAAAAGTCATCTCTAATTTATTAAATCATCTTGCAAATGGCAAGCTCAAGTCAGGAGAATGTTCCTGGATTTATAGAATAGTAATATTTCATGCTAAAGAAAGACTGGTTACTTAGTCCAAGTAAGACAGTTTAATAATACCAGAAAAGGGTTTAAAGAATCATGGTTTAATTTTTTTAGTAAGCTAATCAGCAACATTGTGTTTTAACAAAATAGGTCTTATGACTAAGTATCAATAATTCATGAAAATCATAGCTTAACATTTTTATTAGTATCAGTTTTCACAAATTTAGATACCCTTTTCTTCACTGGTTCTTAATTTGGGTTGTGGGGGTGTGGTCATTGATCTTTTGAAAAAATGAGAGCTATTCTTCCCAGAAAAAAAAGTTTGCATAAATGTAAGTATGTATTTTAAAATGGAGTTAGGAAGGATCTTTGTGGTGGGGAGGAGCTTATCTGGATTTAAAAGTTGATATGGATACACAGAAAACTGATAACACTCTTGCATTAGGGGAAAAGAACTAGATATGCCAGTCAGTGTTCAAAAGGGAGTTTCTGTCTATCTGTAATAACCATTTGGAGATTTTAAATTTTGTATCGTGTACACATTACTTGGTATAAACAAAATAAATTATAGATTTATAATTTATCAATCTCTAGATTACCCCCTTCTTTTTTCATTTCAGGTATTTGCAATGGCTGCTACTGTGAACTTGGAACTTGATCCCATTTTTTTGAAAGCACTGGGCTTCTTACATTCAAAGAGTAAGGATTCTGCTGAAAAGCTGAAAGCATTGCTTGATGAATCTTTGGCTCGGGGCATTGACTCAAGTTACCGTCCATCTCAAAAGGTACCTAAGTGAATAAAAAGCTTAAAGGGAGTTTTGTAAGGGATGTAGTAGTATAGTGTTAACATTTAGACCATGCTAAAACAATCTCTCTGCTAAAATAATCTGTTCTGTGGCATGCAGAAATTATATTCTTTGATTTTGTTTTCTTCCTTCAAGCTTTTAGAGCACTCTTGCACTGTGTAGAAAAGAAAGCTGGATGTAGGGATACATTCTGTTCTACTATTTGATGTGTATGGAAACCTTCCTGTTTATAACACATTTTGAGTTCAAATTCTTTATGATCATATTGTGATTTTTTTAAGCTGCTGAATGAAACTACCTTGTAATTACCTTCTAATGTTTTAGGGGCAAAAAATATGAAGTAGGAGGACAGGGATTTTGCAATGAAGTAAATTGAATGTGTATAGGAAAATGTAAGGGGAAAAGAAGGCTGGATGAACTATAAGATAGTGCTAATCCTAATAACAACAGTGACAAACCAGCTTTATATGAAAAAAATAGGCATTTTGGGGACCAGATGCTCCTGTTTTAACTCCCAGCTTACCTCTTACTAATTATGTAATGGTAGATAACCTGAACATTTACTATGTCCCAGGTACTTTTCTGAGTGGTGCGTATAAATAATTTTACTTGCAGTAACGACCCTTTGAGATAGGTATTATTTTTTTTCCTCATTTTACAGTAAGAAAACTGATGTATATAGTAGCTTCATTTCATTAGCCTCCTTTATTAGCAAAATGGGGGTATTAAGAGCTACCTTACAAAGTTGTGAAAATAAAAGAGATAAAGTGTTTAATCATCAGTGTACAAGGTACAGAATAGGCTCTTAGTGAATGGTAGTTCTTATTATATTCTCTAATGTCTTCTAAGACATTCTTTTAAACCTTTCTAAACCTCTAGCCCTGAAACTCCCAAGTTACCAGAGTCTGTGAAAATGGGAGGACAGAACTAAATGACTAGCTCAGTCTACTCCAGAATCTCAGATTCAAGATAGGGCCAAGTGTCAGGCTCAGGACCCAAGGAAATAGCCTTCTTTTAACTTTAGCTCAAGTACTCTCAAGACTTATTATTGTGACCTCATTTTTCTGCCATTCTCATTCATGTAGGTTCAATGAGTTCAAACCAACCAAGAAAATACAGCTCTACGAGACACACTACCAATATCATTGTGCTCTAAATATTGATATTTTCCAAATAAGAGAAACCTGTGACTATTACAGTAGCAGTATTTTGAAATTCTAAAACAAAAGGAAGTTTATTATTAAAATATAGGAAAAATGTGTTATTAAAAAGCCTGCTGCCCTTAGTTTTTAATGGGAAGTTACTTTCTCTTGGTTATTTAGAGAAAACATTCATGGAGGGTGGCATTTGAAAAGCACAGATTTATTTAATTTTAGCTTTCAGCTGAACACTTCCATCTCTAGAATCATGTGAGAATGATTTATACCAGAGTATTTTAAGCTTCAGCACTTCTGAGAGTCACCTGGAGGCAGTGGCCACTAATAGCTGGCTCTGAGTATAGTTGAGCAGAAAAATTCGTTGATATTTTCATTTACATCAATGAGTAAGTCAAATATGAAATAATGGAGTTAGAACTTAGCCCAGCCATTGATGACCTGAGCACCTTCTTTGCTGAATTAGATAAGAGTTTTCAAATACTGCAAGAGTACCTTCAATATTTCATGTTGCAGATGTAATACACTTTCAGGTTTAATCTGCATTGCTAACATTTTCTTCATGTTTTTTAAGTCTACACAAGTCATCACCAACTGGCGATTATAAGGAGCTACTATATACATAAACTTTTTATATGTTAATAACAATGAACACTAAGTGTATAGTATATCTGCAAAACTATAATGTAAGAATAAGGATTAGAAATTTAAAACAAAATGAAAGACAAGCCACAGACTTGGAGGAAAATATTTGCAAGTCATGAGTCTGATAAATGATTTGTGTTAAGAATTTATGAAGAATTCTTTAGACTCAATAATAAAACAACCCCATTTAAAAAAAATGGGCAAAAATTTTTAACACTTTACCAAATAAGATATATGTATAGTATAAATAAGCACTTGACATGCTCAATATCATTAGTCATTAGGGAAATGTAGATTAAATTCACAATAATATACTAGTATATACCTACTGTAATGTCTAAATTAAAAAGATTAGCCATATGTACCAAGTGTTGGTGAGGATGGGAAGGACCTGGGACTCTCATGTACTCATGGTGCAAATGTAAAGTGGTAAGCCATTATGGAAAATGGTTTGACAGTTTCCTAAAAAGTTAAAAACCTACAATATGATTCAGCTATTCTACTCTGATATATTTATTCTAGAGAAATGAAAGTATATGCATACTAAAGACTTGTACATGAATGTACATAACAACTTATTTGTAGTAGTGCCAAACTTTATACAGCCTAAATATTCATCAATAGGTAAATATATAAATAAATTGTGGTATAGCCACTCAATGCACTACTCCTCAGCAATACAAGGTATGAATTGTTGATATACTCAACAACATGGATTCATTTCAAAATAAATATGCCAAGTGAAAGAAATGACAAAGAGCACATGCTGAATGATTCTATTTATATAAATTTTTAGGAAATGCAAACTAATTATAGTTACCTGGAGCAGCAGCCGATCAGTGGTTATCTGAGGATAAGAGAGCATTGTTGCTCTAGGAGTGATTACAAAAAGCTACAAGGAAACTTTAGAGGATGATGCGATTGCTTATAATGATGGTTTCACCTGTATGATTTAACAAATTTTACACTTTAATTGTTAACTTAAAATTCTTTACATTTATTGTACAGAGTGTGCGCGATAAATTGGCAGTAACTTTGCATCTCACATGCTTCTTATTGATTTTGAAAAACTGTGTTTCTAAGGTTATGATTTAACATCATTGTTTCAGATATAAAGTATTAAATTCTGAGAGCAACCATCATGTCGAAGGAATATGATGTTAGAGCAACCATAATTTCTGGACTGCGTGCAGGGAGAACTGCTAAGGAAATTGCAGACTTCAATAACATCCCTTTATCTACAGTTTACAATGTGAAGAAGGTGTATGATGCCGATCCTGATGTCATCACATCAACAAGGAAAACGCATAAGGTATGCGAGGATCGCACAAGTCCAGATACTGTACACAGAATCCAGGAGCTCATCAATGAAGATCTAGGATGTTTACCTTGACATTTTGAAAGTAGTTGTACCATGGATGAAGCAAGTCGCAAATGGATGTCATTTTATCTTCCAACAAGATGGTGCACTAGCACATAATGCCAAAAAGGGCCAGGAATTTCTCACTATCAGTGTTCCTGAATTCTGGTCAAAGGAAATCTGGCCACCTAGTTCACTAGATGCAAATCCTTTAGACTATTATGTATGCAGCATTTGTGAGAAAGAAGTTAATAAATAACCTCATTCCAGTAAAGAGGCTGTTAAAGTAAGATTGAAAACATGATGATGTCCATGGATAAAGAAAAGATAATTAAAGCGTGCTCAAGATTCCCAAGTCAAATTGAGTCTATTATTGCAGGAAATGGAGACTTTTCTGAACAATTTAAAAAATAATAACTATGTTTATATATTTGCATATAAGAATAAATTTATTTAAAAATATAACACTTTTGTGGTATGTTGTTTTACTAAAATTTTGCCAATTCATCGCGTACACCCTGTATATTTATGTATGATAATGCAAGGTAGTCTAAATATTTAATTACAGGTGTTCTTCTATTTCACCTGTTAGGATGTGGAACCACCCAAAATTGCAAGCACAAAAGCAATTTCCATTAAGCAAGAGCCCAAAACATCATCCAGTCTTCCTTCTGGCAATAATAATGGCAAGGCTGTCACAACTGAGAAGGGAAAGAAGGAAGCTGAAAAGAGACCTGCTGATAAAGTAAGATTTTATTTTATTTTATTTTATTTTATTTTATTTTAAGATTTTATTTATCATTTTCAAAGAGAAGGGCAGGGAGGGAGGCAGAGAGGGAGAGAAACATCAATGTATGGTTGCCTTTCACCTGCCTCCAGCTACGGACCTGGCTGGAGACCTGGCTTGCAACCTGGTTATGTGCCCTGACTGGGGAATCGAACCAGCAACCTTTGGGTTCACAGATTGGCACTTTATCCACTGTACCACCAGCCAGGGCATAAGATTTTATTTTAATCTAGTAAAAAAAACAAAATAAATTAGTCATTTACAGATAGAAACAATGTTTTGTGTTTACTTCTTTCATATAATAGTGGGTAAAAAAATACATAGTAATCATTTGGCAAATATAATATAGATGATCTTTTTTGAAAAATGAGTAAAATTTAGAAATATTTTTAAGCATTTACTGAAGTTATTCTCAGTAAATATTTTAGCCCTATGTAGAGCATGTACCAGTTTCATGTAAAAACTTTAATTCATCACTCATTCTAGATGAAGCAGCTGACAACAAAAGATAGAAAAGAATAAAGACTAAAGCATAAATGACTAAATGTGAAGCCTGTTACAAAATGGGTTGTACCTGAACAGGACTGCATTGTATTGTCTATTTTGAGTGATTTTGCACATTGTTAATTTTTAATATATTAGTATTGATGAGTGACTACATTTTAAAAAATTTTAATAACCCCTGCCCTCCACGTGGGGTACATTAATCCCATATGTTTTCATACATTTTCTAAAAATTTTGGTTATTTGTAAACTATATTGTATTGTTTTCTTTGCTTTTAAATGTATATAAATGCTGTATTATATGTATTTGTATGTATATGTATATTTATATGATATGTAATATTCAGATATACATGTATAAACATAAGAGTAGTAAAAGTAGATGTTCTTAATCTACTTTTATAGATCCTGATCTTAAGGAAAACACTTTTAGTCTTTCCACACTGAGTATGTTAGCTGTACATATGCTATACGTGGCCTTTACTATGTTGAGATGTTTCCTTTGTTTCCATTTTGTTGAGCATTTTTATTATAAGTGGGTGCTGCATTTTGTCAAATACTTTATATGATCATATTATTTTTATTTTTCACTTATGTCTAATAGTTCATAATTTGAAATATTTAAAGCAAAAATAACCATTAAAACAGCCCTTTTAATGCTATGCTTTTTCAATTTAAAACATGACAGGGAAAAAAGAAAAAAAGGTCCAGTGTAAATAAATTCATTGAGCTTCCTGAACTCTAATAGCTAAAGATGTACAAAGAGATATACAGACACATACTGAACTATTCTATTTATTTTTATTTTGCTGGTTTCTTTTAACATACTGACTGAGTTTGTTATAAATGTACATACCTTTAGTGTGTATGTCTGTCCCTAAGTGTGCAAATATCTGTCTAGTGTACTTGGTCATTGAGCACTGTCCCTCTTATCTGTGTTAGTTATTAACATGTTACTTTCTGATTGGGTACTTTTAATAGACAAAATCAGACACCAGTGAAGGGATTGATATTCCAAAGAAACCTAGATTGGAGAAAGCAGAAACACCGTCTTCACCCATTACTGTGCAAACCAGCAAGGATTTAGCTATGGCTGACCTTTCCAGCTTTGAGGAGACCAGCGCTGATGATTTTGCCATGGAGATGGGATTGGCCTGTGTTGTTTGTAGGTAAGTTGTAACTTACCATGGATTCTTTTGTTTCCTTCTAAAGAGCAAACAACTAAAAAAAATCAGTTAAACCAGTTACTGAGTGTGTTTTGTTTTTACTATTTGTAGGTAGGTAGGAAGTAAATAGATCATTCCCTGTGAACTGTGCATATAGCAATTTTAACTTCTTGAAAATTATTCAACATTTTATTTTCCTGATTGTGGCCTCTTTAGTCTGTTATGTTGTAGTGATATTTTCTGTATTCTTGGACTCTAGAGAGAAAGTGATTATTGCTTTATTCTTTAGTGAAGAAGAGTTCTTTTAGCAGACTCAGTTATTTCCATCATTCTTTTTTAGGAAGTCTGTATTGCTTTTTCTATCTCCTGCATGGTTGATAATACTTATAAACTGTTATATATGATTTCTTAAAACATTATTAAATACTTTCCTACAGATAATGGAATGAAATAAATGGGTCATGGAGGTTATTTTGAGTTTTAAAACATGGGTACATAGCTATAAAAACGTAGATAAATTTTGCTTAGCTATATCAGTACATATATCTTTAAGGATAAGTGTTTTCATATTTTTCTGGTAGATACTCAGAAGAAGGATTTCTGGGTTGTACATCTGAAATTTAAATGATGTTATTAACCAAGGTTACCCCAATGAATTTAATTTAGTTTAAAAAAAATTAGAATGACTAGATTTTAAACTTTTTGATGCCCCAGGCTCTATTTTTAGTGGCTTTCACTCCCTAAAACAACAGAAAAATTGCCATTTTTGTTATGATTTTCTTCATGAAAATGTTAAATTCTAGAATGCTAGGTCAGGGTAAATAACTGTAAACTTTTTGAACTTTATTTAAAGTGATGTTGGGATTTAAAAATATTTTTTATTTAGTTTTAGATAGAGGGGAAAAGAGGGAGAAAAAGAGGGAGAGAAAAGAGAGACATCAGTTGGTTGCCTGTCTCATGCACCCTCCCTGGAAACCAAACCCATAACCCAGTTGTGAGCCCTGACTGGGAATTGAACCAACAACCTTTTGTTTTGTGGGACAACACTGAACCAGCTGAGCCATGCTCGTTCAGGCAACTTTTGTGAACTTTAGACCTGACCATATTTTATGTACTTCTGACTGGGATCATATTTTAGAGCATCAGTGTTTTCACATATATTTATTTCATCCTAGCTATCATTATTTTTAAGTAAAGAAATAAATAGTGAAGGAATAATGGAGAACTAGTACTATAACCCTCCATCAGAAAACTTACAATAGTCTAAGGCTATGATGATTGCTTTTTGTGCTATTGGAATTGATACTTTTTTGATACACATATGGCTGGCTACCTTCAATTGATAAAACATTTATTTATTGAACACCCTTTGTCTGCATAGGAATGTGCTAGGCACTCTATGTTAGGTCCAGTTCCCACCCTTAGGCAACTCATATATTAATGAGGAAAATAGAACAACATGTAGGTAACAGATCTAAACGAATTTAATAGACTGTTGAGGACTAGTCACAGACTGCTTACCTAATGGGAGAAATTAAAATATTACAAGAGAAAGATGAGAATATCACCAAATTGTTACTAAAGCACCTTATATATTATTAGTGGTTGAGCATAACCTTTAAAACAAATGAAGTGTTTGTATAGCCTTCATCTTGGGTTTTTTAATTTGCTTTTTTGTTTTCTGGGGTTTTTAATCATCTTGAATATATAGCAGACTTCCCCAGAACAACCCTAAAATGGTTTTAAATTGTTGCATGCGTTCAAACAAGTTCAGTGGTGAATGTTTTCTTTTCTTAGGCAAATGACTGTGGTGTCTGGTAATCAGTTAGTAGAATGTCAAGAGTGCCATAATCTCTACCACCAAGACTGCCATAAGCCCCAGGTGACAGACAAGGAGGTGACTGATCCTCGCCTTGTGTGGTATTGTGCCCGATGTACCAGACAAATGAAGAGAATGGTAGGAATCATGTTTGTTGATACGGCTTTTCAGGATAAAAATACGAACTATTATGACATTGAACAATAAGTCATATAAGTTGATTAAGTTTTTGTGTGTGTTGTACATATAGTTGATTTATGTATATATGCTTAAAGACCAGACCATGTAATTTGCATTCTTCTTTATTCAGCCTTTGGCTCATTCTACTATAGATAAACAGGATTGAAGACCCATAAAATATGAATATTTTTACTGGTGTTTCAGTGTATTTCGAAACATTTAAAAATGCTATGATGCACTGTGGAAAATGGTGAGATACAAAGCCCCAGTTTTTGATGTGTCTGGTAGGGAAATACTGAAAACGCCTATTCCTGAGTGAGCTCAAACCACCAAATTTAGAGTTGTGTGCAAGGGCAGTGTTTGTCTACACACATCTGTTTTTGTATCTGCATTTCTCTATTATTCTTTCCTTCTCATTGTCTTAAGGGACCATTTACCCTGTTTTCCCAGCGTACTTGGTTTGTGTACTGCTCACTAACATAACTGCCTTTAATGTCAGACTGCAACATGATTCCATTTGTTACAGCATACTTTCTAACTTTTATTCATTTAAAAAGTAGATAAATGTGTTTCATCATTTTCCTTTTAAAGAAATCAAGTTGTAACTTGGTGATTTGTTTAGTTCCCCCATCCCTTATCTTCAGCCTTAGATTAGGGACTCAGTAAAGGAGTTCTCATGTCTGTTAATTAAATGAATTTCTACATAAGTTTTTCTGGCCAAATATATCTCTTTAAAGTCAGAAGTACTTAAGAGTGAAAAATCAAGACATCTACTTTACTTTTTAACCCGTTAAATAAGAAATAAAAACTGATTATATTTACTCCTATGAAAAGTAGTAAATTTTCAGTAATAGGTATACTTTTCCTTTTTACTAGGAAATTTCCGTGATAAGATATAATTTTTTCTGCTCAACCTCATTTTTAACTTCGTTTCTAATTTTAAATTACCCTTCAGGACTTCAAGCAAAATGATTATGAATGTGCAGTATTCCAGGGCATTGACAAATGTAGTCATTAAGAATTGGTAGTAGTCAAAATAACTAATTTGTGGCAGTAATCTCTCTTTCTTTGGCATATCCTTTCACTGTTTTTATACCAAGTCTATATTTATAGTTTAACTCTCTTTCTGAAGTGAATTTTGGCAGCTGATCAGATATCTTTCAGTTACTTTAACACCTCTAAAATTAAAATTGTTCTCTTCACTTAGTTTTCTCCCCAATTGCCTCAACTGGAAAACATTAGCACTTATGTCTCTAATTCTTTATCCTGTTGCTTACCAAATTTTTAATTCTGCTTCTTATATATTTCTCATATATGTTCATTTTGCTCTTCTTACCCAATTTTACAAATCTCTCATTTGTTGTCTATTACTTTAGCCTCTTAAGAGACCTCCTTGCTTCCCTTCAATCCACATTACTCACTACAATTGGGACGATTAGAATTATGCTTCTAAAATATTTATCTAACTTTATCTGTGAAAACATGCCCTGTAGTTTTCAATTACTGATAGAATGAGATTGTAGTCATTCAGGTGGATGTATGGACCTCTCTCTTTGACCCAAGTCTAGTTTTATATCCTCTTGCCCACCACTCACCATAGAGCCCGTACATTCTGGCCATGGCAGATTCAGTGGGTCATTCCCTAAATATTTGGTGCACTTTCATCCCTCCTTTTGTTCTGCTTCTCAGATTCTCTTCATCTGAGATACCTTTTCATTTTTATCATCTTTACAAATTAAATGTCTAATTTATTTATCAATAGGATCATGTCTTATTTATTCATTGACATAGCACCGGAGCAGAGCTCAAGAGCTCAGAACCCGACATGTCTTACATTCTATCATTCTCTCATTTTCAGATAGGTATAATGGAGGAAATGTGCGTTAGTACCAGAAAACAATAGTAAGTTTAGTTTGTGTGTCTGAGAATCAAGGTACTAAATGAGGAGCCATGCCTAATACTAGAATGTGATTAGAACACAGCAAGAGTGGGTCTGGGAAAAACCAAAAGGCATGATCTGAAGTGAGCTTAAGTATCTGGATCCAGTAAACACAGGTTTATGAGAGAGAAAAATTTGCAAACTGTGGATACTAAACCCAGTCATTCTAACTAGAATTTCTTTCAGTGAGGTCCTCATATGTGCATTGGTGGTTGTTCCAAGGCATCTCAAATATAGTATAAATAGCATCTTATATCCTCTTTTTCCTGATTTCTCCAACCCATTATTATAGGAAGTCCTTGACAAGCATTTTGGGATGGTGTGTGTCAGGGGCAAAAGTCATCCTTCAGTTCTACAATTTTTTCTCTACCAGGCAGCAGGTTTGACCTCAGCACTAGGTAAGGGCTTCATACAGCTTACCGCAGTGGTTCTCAATTGAAGGCAATAATGCACACCTCCTCAGCAGCATTAGGAGTATGTGGTGTTGGCTTTCGCTGCCTCACTGGCTGTTGCTGCCTGGAGTGGAGAAGCACATGTATTCTTCGGTGTGCGAGGCGGTCGGTCACCCAGTGAAAAATTGTAGTGCCTTTGTTGAGCAACACGGAGTCAGTGATAACACCCTAAGTCCCTAAACCAGTGTTTCTAGCTAAAGGTAAAGGCTTCCAGATGGCTGGGTGAAATAGAGAAAGCAGATGTAAGCATGCTCCCCCTAAGCAGAGGTCCTTTCTGGGCTCCATTGTAATGAACCTTCATCTGCTAAAGCACGCATGTTAGGGCAGTCTTCAGAGTCTAACCTTTGGAGTAGTAGGTGTGGGTGGAGAGAAATGTAAAATTGCAAGACATGGTTTTAGAACTGTGTGTTTCTCATTTGCAATAGAAGGTAAGATGGCCTTCCTTTTCTGCTGGTAAGGGATGTTTTACCACAGATGACCTTCCAGCACTCTTAATAATATTATTGATCTGAATGTTGCTTTATAAATCATATTTGAAAGTATGTGGAAAGTATATAATATAAAAATGGAAATGAATTAAGGACCAAAATTATAAATAATACAGCAAACCATGGTGAAAGAAGATTCCATTATAAAGTCCAAACAAACATAAAACAGCCTGTATTCAAATCTCCAGAAATGGGAACAAATTGTTAATAAATTCCCTCTATGACCTTATTAGGATTATCAAAGACCATGAAATGGCTAGCCTTTTGCCATTCAGTATGGATGGATTCTTCTAGATTCCTTAACCTTTGTGAATAAATATGATGAATAAATAGGAACTTATTTTCAGTACTCAGCATATTCTAGACATATTACATAATTGTAATTCATCCATGTAACCCACATTTGAAACAGGTAGTAAAAGTAGTCATAAATTAGGAGAAATTAATTGTTGGTCAAAATAAAACTGAATATACTTGTAAAGGAACAGTGATTGCAAATTCCTCTTTGATAACATAGAAATTTGTAATTTGAACTTCAAGAATTCAATGTGCCTAGTTCGCTAGTGTGGAAACAGCTTAAAAAATTTCACCCTGTATCACTAGTAGAGTTTTTCCCCCAGTCTGTATTTAAAACCATATAATTGATCTAAACTATCTTTTAACTCACTCTCTGTTACTCGAGAGACTTATGCCTGAACCTCAAGAAGAAAACTACAAAGTCTTTGCCCAACCAGAACAAGAAATAATTACTTCATTATGGTTACAAATAATATACTTCATAACAGTTTTTCCTTTTTTAAAAACAAAGTTTGGTCTGTCTTGTTAAAATTGCTATTTCATCCACCCTACATGATTTCTAAAGCTTATATTATTTTTATGATTTAGAAACTAATAAAATACATAAAAGCATTAATAAGGTGATAAAATAATTTTTCTTGACTCTATACTGTTAGTGTGATCATAATATTTTATAAAAGTTCATGTGTAGTTCAACTAAACGAGGGGTACTGTGATAGATTTTTTTATTGTCTTTTTTGTGCATTCAACTAAAATTTTGTTGCTAACTTAATTTTAACTGATTTTTACAGGCTCAGAAAACTCAGAAACCACCACAGAAACCAGCCCCTGCTGTTGTTTCAGTAGCTCCTGCTGTCAAAGATCCACTGGTTAAGAAGCCAGAAACTAAACTCAAACAAGAAACAACTTTTCTAGCATTTAAGAGAACAGAAGTCAAGGTATCATTCATTTATTTTTATTCACGATTATCTAAGACTTCATTTCCATTTTAATTTAGTTAACCAGACAATCGTAACTTGAAAAAAACTTGAACTTTATATACTAATTGGCCATATGTTGGAAATTAAGATTGCATTACTATTAATCTTAGGTAGAAAGGGAATTTTTATGTAATTATTCAGTCTCTGTGTTATTTCTCCTTTTATCACAATTAGGAACTGTCCATGAGCATTGCTAGTTGACATTCTTTACCATTTCTATGTAGTCAGATAGTTACCTCAGTCAAGAATTTGATTTAGATTCTAAATACCTCTGCCTTCAGTGGCAACAGATTTGCTCCTCATATTACCAGTGCTGACTGAACCCATAGCTTTCTTCTCCCTACTGTTGGCTATTGAAGTTTTCTTGTTTTTGTCATATTATTTTTCTTTGGTTATTATGAACTTTCATGGTACTCACCTCTATACTTAGGGGCCAGATTATTTAGTGAGAGTATCACCTTTCTCATTCCCAGGTTTGCATCCCTGAATTCACAGTATTTTTAACATCCTGGCATTTTGATATCATGGGAGAAAATATTTTTCTAATCTAATTTTTTTTAATTCTTTAATTTTATTTTATCGTTGTATTACATTCATCCCATTTCCCTCTGCCCCAAAGTTAGTCCCACTTGTTGTTCCATGTCCATGGGTCATTCATGCTAGTTCCTTGACTAAATTGCTTCCTGTCTTTTCTCCTTCTCTCCCCTCCTCCCACCCCCTCCCCGCTGTATACTGAAGGTTTGTTCCCTGTATTCATGTCTCTGGTTCTGTTTTGCTTGCTTGCTTGCTTGTTTTGTTCATTATGCTTTCCCTGAGTTATGCATTTTTAATTTTAAGCAGAGTACTAAAGATGAAAGAAAAAAAATATTAGCCCTAACTTTTCAAAGGTTGATAACAGAAACTTCCAAAGTTGGATGTATAATTCTCAGTGACTATAAGTAACAAAGATCAAGAACCTTGGGGTGATGATAAAGAATGTGAATATAAAGTACTCTGAGAAAGATACTAATCATTTTATCTGTAGATCATTTTTAAGATTTAATTTACTAGGAAAGAGTTGATATCCAAGGGATATTTATTAATTTGTAACACAGAAACTTAAAGAATTGGAAAAGGAGAATAATTTATTGAAAGTAATCAAAGTTGCTATATTCTATACCCAAGTTACTTTTAGGTAGATTTTTATACTAACCCATTACTATTGAAGTATTTTTAGGCAATCCCAATATGACATCATCTTATGGCAGATCAGTTAAGGCCATGGCTATCATCTTTGCTCTTTGCTTAAGAGGATTTGACGTGTTTATAATAAAAGTGCGTAAAGTTTTACAGTGAAAAAAATGTTCTCATATGAAGAGCAGATGGCTTTCTAACTAGCATAATGGGCAACAAAATATTTATAGAAGTTAAAAACAGTTGAAAAACTTATACACTGAATTAGTAAGGAATTTTTGATATCCATTATTTGTGTTATTTTACATGAGTGTCCTCATAGTATTGTAAGCCATCTGTCCTTCGGTTGAAAAGCAATACTAGTAACAGCAAACCATTAAAATAAAATGCCATACACACAGAACCTGCTTTCTCATTTGTACTTATAAGTGTTGATCTTCTTAATTACTTCAGATGGGTTTTCTTTTGTGAAGTGTGCTGAAAGATCATTTAGCCATATGGCAGACAATTTTATGTTTAACAGGAAGAAGAGGGGGAAAAATCAGATCTTTCAGACTGAAAATTAAAAGTTTACCACACCTGTGTCGTTTTGCTTCCTTGACTAACTTTTTCTCATTACTTCTATTCATTTCTCTAGAAATTTGTAACTTTTGTAGTTTATCTTCTCTGGATAAATTTATGAGAATTATGCTATTGTGAAAAAATCTGTCATTTTCAGAATATGTGAACAAAAATCTATATTCCTCCTCTTAAAAAGTAAATATCTCAGAGCATTCTATTCTGATTACTTTTCCCATTGGTTAAAAATATTTACATGCAGACAATATTGAAGGCTACTTTATAAAAAGTGGATATACTTTACATCATAACTACCATATGTTAAGTAGTATACCTACTATTTGTGATGCTTTATTTTTTTTTTACCTATGTGTGAATTTAACACTTTTGTGAATCTTCTTAAGAATGTGAAGGTAGCAAGAGTGCCAATGAGAAGTTCAGTTCATGATTAATTTAAACAACCCAAATGTGAAAGTGAAAAATTATTGTACTTGTGTTAAGAGTGGTATTTATTTATATAGTGATGTTATTACCGTTAGCTTTTGACTGGCCAAGGAAGTTAATTAGAAAAATTGAAGTGTTAACCTCTGTGAAATACGTTAAGGAGTATGTCAGACCTTCCCAAAATGTCACCGTACAGCTTATGAAGCAGTTGATAAAATCCTTTATACAGAAGCAAGGATACCTTATGTGATAGTTTCAGTAGAAAATGGACAAATAGTGAAAATAAAGTCGTGACCTTTTTAAATTTGTCACCAAAGTTGTATAATTCCAAGTAGTTAACATTGCATATCTGTATATATTTTATAATACAGTAACTATTTGCAAGAGTGAATTCTATTTTTGAAGTTATCCATAATTCATTTGGAGCAAAGTCTAAAGAATTAGATGTTTTTACTGAGCTAATTAATACCTTCTTGGGTAAAAACAAGTTAAAGCACTAACTCAGATTTTCTAACATGCTTATAACTGAATCTGAAAGTACTTCTCAGAAAGGAATTCTATATATATATATATGACATCCCCAAATTTCTGCTTTGGAAATAGTGGATTCCATTAGCTATGGCTAAGTTTTGTTGTGTTTTTTTAGATCAATTTTATAAGAACTTAATTTTGGTGGTGTGATTTAAATTTCCCAAGTCATTACTTTTTGCATAAAGAGTCCAGCAATTAAACTTGTTACCTATTTCAGAACATTATTTTAGGTGTAAATTATATTTGGCTCTAACATAATATGTATCTTCTTTTTAATTTTTTAGACATCCCCAGTTATTTCAGGAAATTCTTCTAGTACCAGTGTTTCCTCTTCAGTAACTAGTGGCCTAACTGCATGGGCAGCTTTTGCAGCCAAAACTACTTCTGCTGGTCCATCAACAGCAAAATTGAGTTCAACAACCCAAAATAATAGTGGGAAACCTGCTACCTCATCAGCTAACCAGAAGCCTGTGGGTTTGACTGGTCTGGCAACATCATCCAAAGGTGGAATAGGTTCCAAGTTAGGCTCCGGTAACAACAATTCACCCACTGTACCGCTGAAACCACCTCCACCTCTGACTTTGGGCAAAACTGGCCTTAGTCGCTCAGTGAGTTGTGACAATGTTAGCAAAGTAGGTCTTCCTAGTCCAAGTAGTTTAGTGCCAGGAAGCAGCAGCCAACTAAGTGGAAATGGAAATAGTGGGACATCAGGGCCTAGCGGAAGCACCACCAGCAAAGCCACTTCAGAATCAAGTAGCTCTTCCTCAGCATCCCTCAAAGGCCCAACGTCACAAGAATCACAGCTCAATGCCATGAAGCGGTTACAGATGGTCAAGAAGAAAGCTGCCCAGAAGAAACTCAAGAAGTAATTCAGCAAGTAGATTTTAATGTCACATTACCCTAAAGATCAAAGTTTTATCATTAGGACACAAATTGTAACATACTATAATTTAATAAAAATCTTCATAAAGAAATTTCTGTTATTTCTTAGCTTAAAATTCTACATTTTATTTAGAGGAACTTGGAAATCTTTGTTATTTTAAAGCTATTTAACAATATCAACAATATCCATGGTATGTGAAAACAATGATGATAATGGCTACTTCTTGATGAGAACTTCCAGAATCCCAGAAGACTGTAGCACATGCGAATTCAAACAAAACAAACAAACAAAAACCCATAGTTTATTCATATTCTAACAAAAGCCCAAGAACCAATTCTGCTGAATAAGGTGCTTTACCAGGTGGCAGGGATGACCCACTATCAAGTTTTGTACTTTCCCCCTAATATTCTTCATCATCATCGTCAGTCCACAGCCTCACTTCAGCTGATTCCCCCCAAATATTTCATGTCTTTTTGAAAATTAATTTTTCACAATTGATTTCTGATACCCTGTATATTTTTTATCGCTTCATATGAATTATTTATCTCTTTCAATAGATTGTGATCTACTATGCCCTTTCATTTTTAAGATTTTATTTTTAGAAAGAGGGGAAGGGAAGGAGAAAGACAGGGAGAAACATCAATGAGAGAGAGAGAGCATTGATCATTCGCTTCTTGTTCGTGCCCTGGCTGGACCAAGCCCACCACCCAGCCTTGCGCGCTGACCAGCAATCAAACCAGTAACCCTTTGCTTTGAAGGATGATGCCCAACCAGCTAAGCCACACCAGTCAGGGCTACCATGTCTTTTTTGTAATGTAATTCTTTTCTCACATTGCCCACATATCCTTACATTGCCAATGTAACATCAACATAGTAGATATGTAATAAATTTTGAATTTTGATCTATGCTGGTTATACATATATCTCAAAATCCTTGAGAAAAACACCAATTCAACAGTTTGTGGATGGATAATATCTACTTATTACACACTGAAGCTGCTTCCTGTACCATGAAAAATAAGGCTTTTATTTTTTTCTGCCCCAAACTGTTAATAGCATTTTATCTGTTTAATTAACTTTGTAGAGAAGGAGCATCTGTATAATTAATGAGATTGTTTAGAAGTATGCATATGTACATTGTTAGCGTGCCTTATTTTCAGGCTAAAAAATGAGCCTGCCATTGTTTTATGTACATATTCTGAAAAAAGACATGAGGCTTTCTGGATCATAGAAATAGTTTATTACAGTAAAATTGAGCAGCCATTTTGTGCTTCCTGAATACCTCATTTCATCCAAAACAAAGTCTTAAGTTCCCATATTTACTACACTGTAAACTGAAAGTCAAAAAATTCCCCCATTCCTTCAAACTTTAATGTGTGCCACTAAATTTTTTAAATTTTTATTCATTTATTAAATTCTTTGGGGGTACAGATTTTAAGCATACAATTCAATAAAACATCACCTGCACACTGCATTATGACCCATCACCTAAGCCAAGTCTCTTTTGGGCCCTATTCCCCCACCTTTGGCAACCACCTACCCCGTACCCTCCCCCCCAACCCACCCTCCTTTCAGTCTGACTGTCACCATGTATCTGTCTATTTTATTTATATATATATATATATATATATATATATACACACACATACATGTTTTTTACTTAATCCCTTCACCTTCTTTCATCCAGTTTCAACACCCCCTCCCCTCTGAAAGCCATTAGTCTGTTCCATGTGTCCATACTTCTGTTTCTATTGTGTTCATCCACATATAAATGACATTGTATGGTATGTGTCTTTCTCTGACTGGCTTATTTATCATAATAAATCTCCAGGTCCATCCATACTATTGCAAAAGGTAAGATTTCCTTCTTTTTATGCATGCCACTAAATCATCACTCTATAGCCTCTCTAAAATCCTTTCCCTTATTCCCTACATTTTTATGACATCATGATTCTAAAATATATTGAGAAATGATGTCTGCAAAGATAAAGGTTTTTAAATTAAACTTGGCCTTTTATAAGGAAAGATTATACCTACCTGTGAAATTGTGGTACTAAATTATTCATGGTAAATTAGAAATCAAGATAGAGATAATTTTATTACAGAGTAGGGTAAACATCTATTTACATGTTTAAAATCTGCATGCAGATGTTTTTGAGAAACATTGCTATTGATTAAACATCAATTTGGCATTGATCTCAAGTTCCCTTTAGCGTCAGAAGATACATATATCTTAATATACTTTAATCATATATAATTCTATAATTATTTTGTGTGTGTTTATATATATATATTTGTTTATAGTTCAGGGGCAGTTTAAACTGCACAAGATGATACAGTTCAGCTCAATAGCGGTAACAGCTAACGTAACCTCAGTGCATATAAAACATTAAAGCAGAAATGCACAGTTCGCTCATTGGCACTTGAAAATTTTATCCCATGTGTGTTGGATAGACTTGAGAAACAATTATTGTAATTTCTACAATAATTGGACTTAATAATAAGGAAGTCATTTTTTGTATGAACACATGCAAGTTAAAGTTCATATATATATATATATATATATATATATATATATATGGATATCTAATGTAAACTTCAGGTTGGTATTTTTATACATGTGTATTTGGTATTAAAGTTTACTTCAAGTACCTCTTAGATATAGATTTTTCTATATCAGTAAGGGAGCTGTGAGGCTTTATAACTGAACGTGTGATGAAATGGTCAGCTTTATAGTAACTATTATTCATTTTTGTTACGTATAATTTGTTTTTCTCACTAGAATTTAAGTTGATGAGAGCAGGGATCACTAGCTTTTAATAAATATTTATTGGCTCAGTGATGAAGACAGATAATTAGATGAGCCAAAAAGTAAGCTTTTAGGATTGTAAGTTCAAATCCTATTTTAGTAGAAACCTGTTCAGTATCACTTTTCTGTTTAGCATATCATGCTTACTGGTAAGATTATTTAATTATAGATTGAGTGACTTAAAAAAGGGGTGTGGAGTAAGGAAAACATTGAAAAAATATGGTTTAAAGTCAGGAGACCTGGTTTTGAATTCCTGTCCCTTCATGTATTAGCAGTGTGATCCTTTGTTTTCTCTGTAAACCATAGATGATAATGAATGAGATAAAATTGAAGACATCTAATATTCAAAGGTTAGGTGATTCTGACTCCTAACAAGGATGTGATAGGACTACCTATTAGAGTCTGATATTATAAATTCCCTGAGGTTATAGGAAATACTTAATTTTACAGAAATTTTTATTAATGCAATAATTATAAAAATTATATAAGCAAGTAGAGAGAACCATAAATGCATTAACATACTATAACTGATTTTTAGGATAAATTAATTTATTAAGACTACATCATTCGATTTTTTTAAAACAAGAATAGCTCATTCCATTATATGCTAAAGTATGACTTGTTTCCCTGAAAATCAAGCAAATTTTGCTTCTATGTGGAGTGGAATATCATGAAAGCAGTAGCTGGCCTCAGACTCAGCTTGAATTCTAATAACCTTGGAGTGAAGGTAAGTTATAATGGAATAATTTTGTAGATCACAGAAAACTTAATGACTAAGTTTTTATATATTATGTAGTATGTATTATTGGAGGGAGGTTATTTAACAATTAGATTTTTTAAATACTAGCATTTTATAAATTGTAGGATATCCCTAAGAAGTATAAAATCTAGCATCCTTCTAGTCAATGAAATTTAATTACTTTCTCGTCAACTATAAGGTAAACTTAAATGTCTAATGTAGCCTGAATTTACGGGGTTGAGATGTTTTCAGTGTTGAGCAGTACACTGAGCATCCTTAAGCCATAGTTATGACAAACAGGATTTAAATGAAATAAGGGTTATTTTATTTTATTGCCATCTTAGAATATAAAGATTTCCTCTCTTTATTCACATAAATTTAAGAGCCTATTGCAATAGACAAAAATGAAGTTTAAGAAAATCCATGTTTCAGTGTTTACAACTAATTTTTGTAAATCATCTGAATTATTCATCATAGATAGCAAGAGGCATTTAATAGCCACTGCTAAATGTCCAAATTATCTTTTAGACACATATGGACTATACCAGCACCTATAGTATTTTATCAGTGCTGTATATATATGATTAACAGTGCATTATATCTTCTGCAGAACTCAGCAGTTGTTTAATACTAATGAATACTAAAACAAGATCATTCTCTGAAATACAAGGAATGTTCAAATATTAGCTTTGTAATTTTTCCCCAAGATTTAAGCACCCATGCTAATTTTGTATTACTGGGTTTTTAAAAATAATCTCAATTTTATTATGTATATTGCTAATTTAGATCACCTATTTAAAAATGAATACTAGATAAAATGTATATATGCACTGTTTCACAAAGAAAAATAGCCACAAAAGTTTTTATTTTGTTCTTGGTAAAACAAAACAAAACACTATATTTATTTCAGACAATTCTTTACTGTACAATAACATCTATTTTAAAAATTAAAAAATAATTACAGTAAGATTTTGAAGGAGAAATCACATTCACATAACATTACAGTATATTATTATAATTGTTCTATTTTATTAGTTACTGTTAAACTCTTACTGTATCTAATTTAGAAATTAAACTTTATTATAGGTAGTGATTTGTACATATAAGAGAAAACATAGTATTTTTAGGGTTTGGACATAGCTGAGGTTTCAGGCATTCTCTAGGGTGTTGTAACATACCCCTGCCCTGTGTGTAATAGGGGACTACTGTATCATAAAGTGTAACATTTTTTGTCACATAAATATCTTACGAATATCTGTGGTTGTACATGTTGTCATATATGTATGTTAAAGTCAGCAACCCTCTGAAAAGCAGCACTCTTCATTTTATTTGTAGTCCTCAGAAATGCATGCCACAGTATACATTATACAAATAAAGTCTTCTAATTTTCATTTTAATCTTACAATTTGATGTCATATTAGCACAATTTATGTGGACAATATCCACATAAAATATCCATATTTTGGATATAAATATGAGGAAGGAAACCTCTAAGTTTAATTTAATTTTTTTCCAGGTCATAGAAGCATCTTTAGTTCAATAAAATATCTTGACAAAATATGCCTGAAACTTTAGGTGACAGTTCTGCGCAATTTCCAAATTCAAGTTCGCATTCCAGGACATTGTGTTATAGCAAATGTTAACCTTGTTGAAGTACAAATTGTCAGCTGAAAGTATTTGCATCTTGGCTCAGAACATGGAACACACATTCTAAATTCATCATGCAAATAATGGAATGAGCCAAAAATATTTCATTAAAATATCAGTAGCAATCATGTAGGATCTTTTTAAAACAATACTTTCAAAAATGTTTAAGCAAAACAATAAAAATAAACCTAGATGCTTCATTTTCTCTTAGCTAGAATCATGGAAGTTTTTATAGCCCTTGACTATGAAAAACTTCTCAATACTTAAATATGGACCTGAGAGAAAAATGGTCTTCATCATTGTCTGTTATTTGCCGTACTGAGTGCTTTATGATAGCAAATGTATACACCACTGGAGGGTCAGTACAGTGTAGTGCTGAGGAGTATGGATCCCAGAACCTGTCCTAGGTTTGAAGCCCAGCCCTACCCCTTACTAGAAATATGACTTGGACTAAATTCGCTTCCTAAGGCCAGTTTTCTTAAAATGTTGTATCAAACAAGGTACCATATATAAAGCATATCAAACAATGCCTGGCGTTTGATATGCATTTGGTAAATGTTAATGTAGCATTATTGTGTTATCAGTTTTTTCATTCATAATGTATACAATATTCAAGAGACTCCACATCAGACTTCTAGTTGGCTATTAATTATTAATTCTTAAGTGTATTTAGTATATTCCCTGATTCATGCATATGTGTGTATAATCTATACCATATAGTACACATAAACGTGTAAACCATATAATGAATATGGTGTATGTGTATGTGTGTGTATGTTCATGCCTGTGCGATAGACACATAACATTTTTGAGGCAAAACACATGATACAGAAAAATAAAATACGGTAAGTTGAAAACACATTGTCCTCAGATCCAACTTTTCATGATGGTAAAGAACAGTCTCAAAATATTTCTACTTTTTAAGTAGTTCATAATTGGAGCTGGGGCTGCCTCTGTTTTGTGTTTCCTTCAACATATATTCTTTGTAATACATTTGGAAATAATCTTGTTAGGAAGCACAGTCTCCCTTAAAACCTGATACAATACCAGTTCATGTAGTTTGGAGGTTTCTTGATTTCTAGGCCAACATTGTAATGTCAGTCTTCTGAGGTAGTCAAACAACAACTTGCCAGAAATAAGTCAAAAGTCTGTTTTCTTAAGCGTAAGTCATCTTCCCAAGGTAGTTGGCTGGCACGTATCCTTTTTGGCCTTGAGCTTCTGCTAACCACCACTCTTTGTTGCCACTTAAGTCACAAAATCTAAGTATATGGACTCTTTGGTATTCCTGAAGGCTGAGTTCATGGTTACTTCGTGCTTGAAAGGCATGAACTGCATAGAAAATCTAGATAAAGAAGTGAATGACATAATCAGAATTGAACATTTCCCCACCCCTTCTATTGGATGTATTTTACTTTACTAAAGTATGGTCCAGATGAAAATAGAGTGTTCTGTTGGGAGGAGTCTAAACTGTGCTTGAAGGCAATTTGTCAGTTTCTATTAAAAGATTTTAAAATAATAATTCTTTATTCAATAATAGTGTTTAGCCCTGGCTTGTGGCACAGTGGATAAGGCGCCATCCTGCCAACCCAAAAGTGACTGGTTTGATTCCCCAGCCAGGGCACATAACCAGGTTGCAAGCAATCCAGGTCTCCAGCCAGGTCCGTAGCTGGAGGCAGGTGAAAGGCAACCATACATTGATGTCTCTCTCCCTCTCTGCCTCTCTCCCTTCCCCTCTCTCTGAAAGTAATAAATAAAATCTTTTAAATAAATAAATAAATAAATAATAGACTTAGAATATCTTCAACACAAATAGACATTGATAGATTTTTGCACAATAATGTTTACTGCAATAGCCATATATAATGTGAAAAGTGGGAGAGAAGTGAAAAATGCACTGAAGGCTCAGTAAGAGAATAAATTCCAGAATGTACACTAAGGAAATCTGTAGTTATTAAAAATGACTAACTCCATGGGGAAATTATTTTGATAAAATAGTAAGCAAAAAGGACATAAAATCAGATGTATAATATAAATCTAATATTGTTTGATTCTTTGGTAGAATTAAAGGTGATTTTTATTTTTACTTGTTTTCTTATTTTCCAAATTTGTATAATGACAATGTATTAAATTTGCAACATTCAAAATATTTTAAGTGACCCAAAAGAAGCTTGTAAAACACATTTCACTCAAAATAATTTTTCTCTAACCTTAAAAGAATACTTCATAACTATTGGATGCATGAGAAATCCCTAATAAGTGTTTAATCCCTCTTCCACTAAAACCATAAGACTTAGTAAAAATGATTAGTTATGGCATAAAATTAACCAATTAGTATATTCATTCATTTAGTCAGAGTTTATTAAGTGCCAGATACTATGTTATCAGAGAAATTGTAACCCAGCTAGGAAAAAAAAAAATGTTTTTTAAAAAAAGGCATGCACAAAAACAAAACAAAACAGAAAAGAAACACCCTACATGTGTAGGTGATATATCAGCTAATTGTGAGCTGGGTTTTGGCATAAGAAATCTTTTAGAGGCAACAGAGCTGATAAAAGGGGCAAATATATCATTCAAAGGTACAGAGATGAATACATGCAAACAGTATATGGGAAAGGCTAGCAGATTAACTTTCTTAAATTTGAGGGTCAATGTAGAACAGGACATAATGAGAAATGATGAATTTGGGCAGGAAAAGAGACTAGGCAATATGGGGAGAACTATAGTTACAGTGTAAGTTGGTCTGTAAATCTTACACTGTTATTTAATTTTTGGTGACACTCTAATAACATTGATTTGTGTATTATCCCAGAAACTCTAGCATGAGCTCCATCCACCTCAAGCAGATGAACCACATTTCAACTTTTCTCCTTTGACTACATCATGGTACACAGTAGTAATTCAAATATATGTTGATTTAACTTGAAAGTTAGACTGAAAGGCTTGGATATCATACAAGAACATGTAAGAAGTCATTTTGTCCCAGCAGGGGCACATAACCAGGTTGCAAGCCAGGTCTCCAGCCAGGTCCGTAGCTGGAGGCAGGTGAAAGGCAGCCATACGTTGATGTTTCTCTCCATTCTGCCTCTCTCCTTTCCCCTCTCTCTAAAAATAATAAACTTTTTTAAAAATCATAAGAAAAATACACTTTCTGTAGTTATTGAAAAAAATCTGCATATAAATGGACCAGCATGTTTTAAACCAGTATTGTTCAAGGGTCAACTATAATTTGTGTTCTTTCATTTTGGCTCATATTCTCTTAAGGAGAATATATAAAATCTTCCACCTAGATCTATGTGGTCTGAAATTATAACAGCTTATGTTTTTACTAAATATACATAGATTCTCATAAAGTTGTCAATTTAAAGTATAAAATTATAACCTACACTTTCAATACTTTAGATGATTCTGACCCAAAATTAATTTAGGATAAGTTTTCAGTTTTTGTATAATGTTTATGCTTCCATTTAACATAAGATAGATACTCAAAATGGAAATAAGTTTACTTTTAAAGAGACAACAATTTGTAGACTGTAAGTTAGAAGCTTTCAACCTGTTACGAATTTAAGAGTTAAAGGATTTCTTATTTTTTAAATATTTTAATTATTCAAGAATGTAGCTTTCTAACTTCCAATGGTAATATGTTTTGGTCCAGACACATTAGTATTTTATTAAGTCATAATCATCTGATTATTTTTTCCTTGGCATTTCTTAAAATATATTTTTATTGGTTGCTTCTTTTTAAAGCTCTGGCTGATTTTAATGCACAGTGTTCTGTGAGTGCAATCCAGTTCTCCACAGCACTTACTTTTTTTATAATACTCTGTATTATTGTATTATTGACTCATAGCCAATTTATTGCCCACTGTTTAGCACCACCAGGTATTTCCCAGGTCAGCATTTCTTTGTTCTTTGTCATTTGTGCATTTAATTTTCCTTCCTTAGTGAGCCATGTTATCTGTCATCTCTGAATCTCATTTTATTGATTTCATCCCAGTTCTTTGATTAGCAACAAAAAATTATAATATACTTTAATATACCTTTCCAAAGCTAAAAAATAAAAAAACAAACAAACAAAAAAAACTATAAACCAGTATTTGCAATATTCTGTGGCGCTCAGGGAGCCAAAATAGTTATATCAAAATTTGTAAAATGTTCATTTTTCTCTTACTCTACCGGAGCAGGCTTTTGCGTTCTTTAGTTAACAATTATGTATAGTTATTACACATGTAATTATTATTTTTAAAAACTGTAAATAAAGGTAAGCAAAAAAAGAAATCAACTATTAATATCCTTCATTCTTTACTTTGCCTTCTTTCTGCCTACTTATCTTTAATGTTAATAAATGTGTAATTAGAGTACATGTAATTTTTGTAACCTGCTTTTTCACTTGAAAATAATTAAAAAATCTTTTCATGCCATTAGAGCTCCCTCAAGCATCACTTTCATGACTACTTAAATATATCATGCTTCAGCTAACTGACTTTTGAAATACTTTCTAAACAATAACATACTGGTCATAGCACTACTATTATAAATAGTTGAAAATATAAAGGTGAAGGATCAGCCAATGAATTTAGAATTAGTGGCAAAACAATTAACTTAAAAGTAGTAAAAAAAATTACATCCTTAGTATTATTTATGTGGAAAAAGAAAAGTGGACTTACTCTCAGACATTGACTTTCCCTCTAAAACTGGGTTTTGGCCATTATTAAGCGCTGTCCTTTTGAGAAGCACTGAAGATCACACCACAGTAGTCCAGCACCAGCTTGCCACATAGCATCTCAGAGACTGTGGTAGGCAGAATTCAAAGGTGGAACCCAAGATTACCACCTCCTGCTACGCATCTTCTGTAATACCTAACCCCCACTGTGATTATGATGTGCACGCCTGTGATTTGGTTACATCATATGGCAAATGTTGTACAGGGATTTTGCTGAAGTGCCTAGTAAGGTCCTTCATACATTGACTATGAGTTAGTCAAAGATTATCCTGAGTAGCCTGACATAATGAGGTGCTTTAAAAGAGAGAGTCTAGCCTTCTCTGAAGAGAGAGATTTGAAACCAGAGAGGTGCTCACCTGCTGGCCCAGAAGCAGCAAATAGCCATGCCGTGAACGGCTGTTGAGATGGCTGCATGCAAGGATCTGAGAGCAGCCTCTAGGTGTTGAACTTAGTTGTTGGCTGATGTCCAGCAAGAAAATAGAGGCCTCTCCGTCCTACTGGCACTGAATTCAGCCAACAACTACCAGCTTGAAAGAGAATCCCAAGTTTCAAAAACAGCCCCGCCCAGCCGAAGTCTAGGTTGCAGCTACGTGAGAGGTTAAGCAGAACCTCTGAACCAGCTGAACTGCACCTGGATTGCTGACCCTGGAACTGGTGAGCTAATACAATTATCTTGTTTTAAGCTACTTAGTTTGTATCATTTGTTACACAGCACAGAAAACTAATACAGTTCAGCTGTTGCTATTTGATGAGCAAAAGGGAACAATATATTACGATGGGAAAGGTGTATTTTTTGATGCAGCATAAAGTAGTGTAAAGAAGTTGAGAAATAAAGAATTAACTCCCTTACTATAAATCAGTCCTGCCATATTGTATCCATGAGCTCATCCTATTATTCTGCAAAGTCTCTGAATTATTATTTAAGTGAGCTTCTGAAATATTCAGATGAAAGTCCCTGCTTTCTGTATGGGATGCGAGGGGGAAGGGGGTGGGTTCTGAATGAGTTCGTTCTGAGGCTCCAATGTTCGGAGGCAGAATGACCAAGCCTCCCAATTACACCTGTCACAGTGTCTCATCTGGTAAGTGCTCTTTCATTAACAAAAGTTTCCCGCTATAGATACTAAGTTATATTCACCCTACATGTAAGACTTCTGATCCACTAGAACTGTTCTAGGAACTAATGGAGGCTCCTCACTCAACAGTTTTCCTTCTTTCCTGTATGGAAGAATGGATAAACAACTTAAGGCTCTAGAGCAGTGATTTCGAACGTTTTTTAAATAGACTTTCTCTTAGAAAATCTTTTGAGAGATACGGACTTCTTTTACTACAGTTACACACATAAGCACACAATTTACAACATAGTTGCGAAGATTCGTGAAACCTCCCAAGTACTGTCCATAGATTCTTATTTTTTTAAGATTTTATTTCATTATTTTTAGAAAGAGGGGAAGGGAGAGAGGCAGAGAGGGAGAGAGACATCAATATATGGTTGCAGTTCACCTGCCTCCAGCTACAGAGCTGACTGGAGACTTGGTTTGCAACCTGGTTATGTGCTCTGGCTGGGGAATCGAACCTGCGACTGTTGGGTTTGCAGGCCGGCACCTTATCCACTGTGCTACCAGCCAGGACTTCATAGACTCTTTTATTTTTTTAGTTCTTTCAGGTAAGAACCAGTTTAATAATCACAGAGCCATTAGAGTATTAAGTTGACTTGCCTGTTTCTGACTGATTTTTAGGCCCCACAGAATCCCCTGACAGGTAGAAGCCAAGGCTACTCATCCATCTGTATTTCCTGTCAGAATTCACTACATCTATCCATAAGATTAGATTACAGCTGATAACACTCCCCCACTCCCTTGGAAATGTGCTATTGGCATTCTAGAGGAGAGCAGAACTTTTGCTGCCATGGTAGGAAAGGATAGGGAAAGAAATGTTTACCCAAAGTGTCATCTAATTAAGCCAGTATAGGTTTCAGTTGCTATTCCTGATAATAAAATAAGATTGAAGCCCTGGCTGGTGTCACAGTGGATAAGGCACCAGCCTGCGAACCCAAAGGTCACTGGTTTGATTCCCAGACAGGGCACATAACCAGGTTGCAAGCCAGGTAGGTCTCCAGCCAGGTCCACAGCTGGAGGCAGGTGAAAGGTAACCATACATTGATGTCTCTCTCCCTCTCTGCCTCTCTCTAAAAATAATAAAATCTTTAAAAAATAAAATAATGAAATAAAATAAAAATAAAATCAAGAACAAAATCTAAATAGCCACACAGGAAATTGCTTTGTAGGGTAACTCAAATGTGCACATTACAATTTACAGTGAGGAACAGTGTATCCTCACTGTCCACAAAGAGGATACAATTTACTACTACTTTTCAATGACCTTATAGAGACCTGGCTTAGATTGCCAGATCCAGACTTACAGGAGGTTAACCATTTTCACCCCTCCACACTTTCTAAGAGCCAGTGGAACAGAAACACCAACCCTGCAGCAAGAATTAGGAAGGTCGGATAGGCTTTCCCTCTGTTTCTAAGGGGAGAACCGCTGCTGCATGATGAGGGGAGTCAAAAACACTGGTCATCTTCATCTATTGGCTGCGATGAAGGGAAATATTCCTATGCAGCCTTTGCTTTTCTTCCTTGCACTGGGGTTTCCAACAAGGGTATCCTCTTCAACTTCTATTAACTTCACTGGGGCAGACTTTGCCCATACACAGGAGAAACCTGCCGTTTGGGCTGAGTTATTTCAACTCAGAGGCAAGTACAGGGGAGCCTATGTGACCAGGAAGCCAAGCTGCAAATTTTCTAATCTAGCTATATTAGAAATAATGCTAATATTTATATTCCTGACCTCAGGATCCATTTTCCATTGGTTCCAAACTCGGGGGTGGGGGGGAGAACAAGTAGCACTTTATGGAGAGATACCATCACTATAAATTGTTTTGAGCAAAAGAAAATTACCTCAATTTTTGCTTTTGGTAACAAAAACTTATGAACATATTGATAGCATTACTCAAAGACTTACTTTGTGGTAGCAGCTAGTAGGAACTAGGTGTAGTTTTAGACTACAAATCCCATGCTGAACTCGCCTAAGTGAGGCACTTTCTCTAAAAGTAAAGCCATGTAAAGACTAGAACTCAGTATCAAGCCAGCTGTAGGGCATCTTGACAAATCTGGTCCTCAAATTTCTTTCTAGATTATAGGGATAAGGCAAAGTCTGCCAGGACATTTGATCAGGTATATACATTTCACTGATAAAAACTCATGTATCAGTTGGTATTATAATGCAATATTATAGAAACACTGAATAAACTAAGAGAGTAAAGAAGTAATAGAAAAATTGTGTTTTGAAGGCTCAGGGCAGACAAGTGAAAAGAACAAATAGTAAGTTCCAGATGAGTTAAGAATCAGTATGGGTGAGAGAAAATGTTTATCAATTTTATATCTGATAAAGAACCACAACCAGAGTATATAATGAACTCTTATTTCAAATAATAGGAAACAAATAACCCAGTATAAAAACAGATAAATATCTGGAAAGACACTTCACCAAAGAATATGCAGGAATGGCCAATAAGTACCTGAAAGATACGCAACAGCATGAGCCATTGGGGAAATGCAAATTAAATCCATAGTGAGGCGCTACTTGATTCCCATTAAGATGGTTATAATGAAAAAAGATGGAAAGTAAGGCAACGATATGGAGAAACTGTAATCCACAATCCTCATACATTGCTATTGGGTATGTAAAATCATGCAGCCACTTTGAATAGCAATCAGGCAGTTTTTAAAAAGTCAGTCATAAATTTACTGTATCAGCAAGCAATTCCACTGTGAGGTATGTGTTCAAGAGAAATGAAATTCATATGAGGCATTACACATAAATGTTGATAGCAGCATTATTCATAATAGAAATTACCCAAAATGTCCATCAGCTTGTAAATGGATGAACAATATGTACTCTCTCCATAGAATAAAATACTAGTAGTCAATAAAGCAACAAAGTACATATACATACTATGGCATAAATGAATCTTAAAAAAAAAATGATGCTAAGTGAAAGAAGCCAGATGCAAAACACTACATATTGTATGGTTCCACTAACATGAAATATATAGAAAAGGAAAATCTACAGAGGAAAAAAAAAAAAAAAAAAAAAACAGACTGATGACTTCCTGGGGCTGGAAGTGGGAAAGAAGAGTGATTGCAAATGAACCCAAAGGATCTTTTAGCCTGAAGGAAATGTTCTAAAATTGGATTTGGACAATGGTTGCACAATTATATTAATATACTGAAAGTCATTGAGTTGTATACTTAAAATTGGTTCACCGTATAGTACGTAAATATGACCTTAATTAAACATGTTTTTTATTTTTTATTTATTTTTAATTAAAAATTTTTTAAAAGATTTTATTCATTATTTTTAGAGAGGGGAAGGGAGAGAGGGAGAGAGACATCAATGTATAGTTGCCTTTCACCTGCCTCCAGCTACGGATCTGGCTGGAGACCTGGCTTGCAACCTGGTTATGTGCCCTGGCTGGGAATTGAACCAGCGACCTTTGTATTTACAGGCCAGTGCCCTATCCACTGTACCACAAGCCAGGGCTAAAAACATGTTTTTTAAAAATAAAGATTTTTTTTAAAAAGTATCAGTCATGAACTGGACAGTAACAACATATTGTTGGTGAAAGAAACTGAATAGATAAAATATTTTTAAAGAGTAACAAGGCAATGTCCAAGAAGATTTTAAATATATACATCCTTTGACACTCTAATAGTCTTAGAAATTTGCCCTACAGGTATACTCATTTTTGTGCACAAAAATAGATGAACAAAGATTTTGCCTAAAATACTGAGAAATTGTTTAAATCCCAAATATTCTAAATGTATATTTGGGTAACAGCTTTATAAATTATGATATATCCACAAAATAATATACTATGCAAGTTTGTCTCTAAAAAGGAGATAGATATTTAGGTACTATTGTCTAAGATGCATTAAGTGAAAAAAGTGTAACATATGCATGTTCCCACTCATATAAATATATGTGCTTGTATGTGCACAGTGTCTGGAAAGATATGCCTGAATATTGACCCTGAATCATTATAACTGCAGAAAAAATAAAGACCTTTTCTCTTTAATTTGTATTTGCAATCTATTTTTTTAACTTTTCACAAATAACATGTACTATGCTTATAAAAATCAAAATTAATAAAAGCCACTATTGAAAAAAGCAAATGAGCCCTGGCTGGTGGCACAGTGGATAAGGTGCCAGCTGGTGAATCCAAAGGTCGCTGGTTTGATTCCCAGCCAGGGCACATAACCAGGCTGCAAGCCAGGTCTCCAGCCAGGTCCATAGCTGGAGGCTATGACCTGAAAAAGCAACCATACATTGATGTTTTTCTCCCCCTCTCCCTTCTCTTCTCTCTGAAAAATAATAAATAAAATATTTTTTAAAAATTAAAAAGCAAGTTAATAAACCAACTAGTTGGTCACCACTTGGGGATTAACAGTTAGATACGCTGAAACTTCCTGGGGTAGGAAAAAGGAACCATACATTACAGTAAACTTATTATTTTGCAAGAGGATCATCCCACTAGCCCTTCCATTGATGCATTGAGGGAAAAGTAGCTCTTAAAATTTCAGTATATAGTATAATTACACAAGATTATAACTGTCCAATTCATAGATAACAATGAAAACATTGCTCTCAGAAGAAGTGGGAACTTCCTTCCCCATGCTACTAGCAATCTAGTCAGTATGAGCTGTTTTTCTCTAATGGGGAGTATAAAAAGACTATCTTCTCTTGAAGCACGTTGCAGCAGGGTAGTAATGGTAACACTACTGTTTGTTGAGTGTGTACTCTGTGCTGGGTACTTTCCATATACACATCGTCTCTAATTCTTGCATCAGCTCCACAAAATAGGAATGACTGTCCTCTTCCGCATTCGAGAAAAGAGACTCAGAGAATGAATTCCTTGTGAAAACTTGCAGACAGTATGTGTTAATAGAGTTGGGTCTTTCTGATGTCAAAGCTGATGCTCTTTCACCAAGTCTTACCGTAAGAACGAGTACCATTAGTGAGAATATCTTTCATGATTTGAACAGCCAAGCATTTTTACAGCAAGCCTGAAATTCTTACCTGTTCATCTACCTCTTGGAAACTGTCAACATCAGTGCTGTTTGTCTCAAACTTTCCACAGGTGTCACTGAGAAATGAGCCGTTGTCACTTACACTCCCTTCTGGGGTGCTTGTGACACTGTCCCTAGCTGTCCGTGAAGACACAAAGAGGCTGATGTTATCAAAATCATCATCAAAGGACTTGCTCTCAGCACCTTCCTTCTGTACTTTTGCTGGATTGTAGGGTTTTAGGAAGGAAGAATACACATATCCTTTTATATCTGGATAGGAATAAAAAATAAAAAGAAACAAGGTCATTTGTACACATTTCCCACGCACCGGGTTTAGAGAAGCACACAAGGGTCCTGGAAAAATCTCAGCCAGGAGGGACATGGTAGTTCTGTGCACCTTAAGCAAAAAACTTACTTCCATTGTCAACAAGCCACCTACTCGTACTCCCTAGTGGGTCTTTCTGTTCCATCACAGCCACCAACTCCCCTTCTAGCAGATTGATGTCATATTCTTGTGTAGCATTACACTTGCGCTTAGCTTGGTAGAGTTCCTCTGTACTGTATGTGGATAGGAGTTTGGAGCGGTGAGTATCAGTTTGGCGAGGCACTTCTGGCTAGGAGAAATAAGGAGAAAACTTGGTTTAGATAGATGTATAATAAAATCCTCACTGGACCCTGGCTGGTGGCACAGTGGATAAGGCGTCGGCCTTCGAACCCAAAAGGTCGCTGGTTTGATTCCCCAGCCAGGGCACATAACCAGGTTGCAAGCCAGGTCTCCAGCCAGGTCTATGGCTGGAGGCAGGCGAAAGGCAACCACACATTCATGTTTCTCTCCCTCTCTGCCTCTCTCCCTACCCACCTCTCTAAAAATAAGAAATAAAAATCTAAAAAATAAAAATCCTCATTGGGTTAATAAATACTTCTGTTGGGGATTTTTTAAAATATTGAAGCCATGCATGGATTTGGGGTTATTTCAGTGTTGAGTCATAAAGGGGTTATTATTGTGAAGTATTCAGGTGAGTTGTACAGTGGAAAACATCTCTAGTGAGCACATAAGGACAGTGTTGTAAAGAAGAAAGAAAATTCAATGAAAATAAAAAGATAAGGGTTCTAATCCCTTTTATATGTTGAACTAAATTCTAGTTATTTGTCATATTCTAGACAATCCCTTGCATATTAATCAGTTGATAAATAATATTTAATTAAGTAAATTATATATGTGGATGTCTTTTTTGGGAAATAGTATCAGTAAACCTAGGCAGAAGTCAAGAGACCTGGCTTCATCCAGCTTTGCCACTAAGTGACATTGAGAAAGCCACTTCATATCTGGAGCATGAGATTCCTTACCTGGAGAAAACGAAAGCTTTAGACTATACAATTTTACCCTATAAAATTATATTCATTTAGTCAACAAACATTGATAGAGTATCTACCTTATATATCAGGCACCATTTTAGTTGCTTGGAATACACCATGTACAAAACACAGCAAAGTCTATAATCTTACAGAATTCATGGTACAGAGAGTAGAAAGGGACAAAAAGCTGTATAAAATGAGTATAAATTATGGGATATTAAAATGAGATAAATGATGTGGAAAATAATACATTATGATTTAAACAAGGCAAAGAAGTGATAGTCATCATTGTCATGAATGTTAGCAAACTCACCAGAATTTGAACAGGCTTCTTCTTTTCAAAACTAAGTTTCCTCTCAATAAATGTGGCACTGTTATCCTTTACAAAATTCAGATTTTGAACCTCTTCTAGTACTCTGTTCTGCATTTCAGAGATATTTGAAACCAACAGTGGTACCTACAGGTAGAAATAAAATGGCATTATTCCCAGACAACTTCTTAACCATTTAAGTACCTAATTTAGGAGGGCTGTGAAGAACAGTTGAGAAAGCACGAGATAGCTCCACAGTGAAAATTAGGCTAATGTTCGTTAGAACTTCTAGATAAATATGATCTAATTTTCTGTCTCCAGAAATCTCATTAAAATGATAGAGATAATTTTTTTAAAGATTCAAACCGTATGAAAGGAGAACAGAAGAAAATAGCAATAAAAATGTTTAAAAGGCTAGGAATTTTAAAAAGGTAGTAGTCACCTTCCATGTGCTAGGGTGGGATAGTATAAAGTAGGAAGAGGCTCAGTGTCTTAAAACAAATTAGCAAAATTTTTGACATGCTTTCCACAAATTGTTAGATGGAATCCATGTCCCTTTCCTTCAGAACTTGGTGGGCCTTTAGGTTTACCTCAATGCATAGAATGTTCAAATGAATAGAACAATAGAAATGCTGACTTTCAGAGTGAAGCTTAAAAAGACCATGCAGTATCTGCTGGTTTCTCTTGGGAGACTTGTGTCACCATGAAAGAAGTCCAATTGCATTGTGCCACTATAGCAAAAGTCCATGTTGAGATATCAGAGAGGAGGGAGGGGTGGTTTGTGGAGCCTAGGCTATTCCAGCTGCCAGCTGTTCGACTCTTCCATCATCATCCCATCCTCAACCTCCACAGGCCTGGGGAAGCCTTTGAGATGACTCCAGGTCCAGCTGTTATTGGACTGCAACCTCATGAGAGACATTGAGAATAATGACCTGAGCCCAGTGACCCTCCAGAACCATGAGAGCTAACAATAATGACCATTGGTTGTTTCCTACTACCACACTTGGTGTCGTTTGTTTTGCAGTTACAGACTGGAACTGTTATGGAGCAGTTGAATCCCCAGATTCTTTCACATTTCTGTGAAGCGTAGTGATTGCATCTTCCCTACCTTAGCAGATGATGAAGCTTTCCTCTCTGCCAATGGTAAAGCAGAGTCTCTAGAAGGGGACACTAGGCACACGTTACAAAGAAGGTAATTGAGTGGGCCTACATTGCACCCAGAGGTTCCCAAAGAGGCCCATTAGTCAATCATTGCACCTCTGGGCAGAAAACTTGATAGTTATATCTGGAGATTCCGAGCGGTCCAAGAGGAAAGACCTACAGATTTTATTCTCAGGTGTTCCCAAAGGAAATTATAGTCAAATTACTCTACAAAATAATGAAGCTTAGAGTTTTTAAATCTTATCTAGGTTGCTCAATGCCATCATTCAGTCCCTGCTCTTTATCAGTAGTGAGTGATCCAGTACATCATACACCTAACTCATTCCTCTAACATGAAAGTGTCTGATAAAAAACAAAACAAAACAAAACAAAGCAACCTGTTGATTTTAATGTAATGAAAAAGAACTTTGGAAACTTATGAGAATAAAACTAATATAAATCAAAATGAGTTTGAAGATTAAGTTAGGATAATTTCTTAGAAAGTAGAGCAAAGTAATAAGGAGATAGAACATAAGAAAAGATAAGCTTAGAGGAACAACCTAGGAGGTTCAGAGAAAAAAATGAGAAAGAGTTATCATCAATAAAACATTCAAAAAAGGTGTTTAGAAGTGGAAGACATACATTTTAAGGTTGAAAGAATCCCACCAAGTATCCAACACACCAAAGTTCATCATCTATTAAGTTTCAGGCTGATGAAGATGATAGTAAAATTCTATAAGCCTTTAGAATGAGATAGAACAAGGGTAGTACATACAAAGAATCAAAATGGACCTCAGGGTTCTCAACGGGAAGATTGGAAGCTAGAAAATAGTGGAACAACTTAGGATTTTACACCCATTGAAGCTAAATTAAATGTGATGACAATATAAAGGCATTTCATGATATTCAAGGTGTTGAAATATTAACTTCCCAATTTTCCTTTCTTGACTAGTTTCTCAAAAATAAGATTTCCCCAATAAGAGCATAGCAAGAGAGAAATTAACATGAAATAAGGAAATGTAAATTCCCATACAGAGTGATAGAGGAAACTTGAATATTCATAGCAATATAATAGCAAAAAAAGTGGAAATAACCAAAGTGTTCAACTGATAAATGGATAAATAAAGTATGGCTTATTCATACAATGGAATATTTTTGGCAATAAAACTAAGTAAGTAAAGAAACACACTTAAAATGTGGACAGACCTTGAAAATATGCTGAGGATGAGAGTCACCAAAAAAAGAAAGAAAAAAAAATATTCTATTTATACCAAATGTCCAAATTTGGCATATTTATAGATACACAAAGTAGATTGGTGGTTGCCTGGGGCTGGGGAGGTTAGGGGGAAAGGTGGAATCACTACTAACGGTTCAGGATTTCTTTTGGGTGTGATGATGGTGTTCTGAAGTTGACTGTGGTGATGGTTGCACAACTCTGCAAATATACAAAAATAATTGAGTTGCATAGTTTAAATATGTGGGATTTATGGTATGTAAATTATACCTCAATAAAGTTTTTACCTGCCTCTCCCAGAGGCAGGCTGGTAACACTCTGTGGTACAGCTATGCAGTATAAACCAGTGAAAGGGATGAGGCAGCTATATCTGTATAAGGACATGGATGCTTTCTCAGGAAATTAAGGAGCAAGTTGCAGAAGGGTGCTATGACATGCTAGCTTTGTGTAGGGAGTAACAATATGTTTGGAAATACTTTCAATGGCTTAAAAGAGCTCCAAGTAGATAAAAATAAATGAATAATCATGGGAACAAGAGCAGAAGGTGGAATAGCTGGGAGACAGCAGTGGGTATGTGACTGCTTCTATATTTTTTACCTAGTTTTGCCTCTTGAATCATGTAAATATAGCACCTGATTATTCAATAAAATGTAATTCAAAGGATAAGTTAAAAGTTAATTAGATGCACAACCAAAAATAAAATAGGGACAATTAATTTTCCCAAATGCCCATTAAATATCTATTCAGCTGAATGAGAACTAATATACTTGAAATGAAAGACCCAGAAAACAAGCTTATTTTTAAAAGTTGATGTTGGGTTGTAAATATCTTTCTTCCTCTTCAGAAAATAATTACAAAACCATATCCTGATGCAGTGATTTTCAACTGGTGTGCCGTGGCTCACTGGCATGCTACAAGAATTTTTAAAACATTCCCTACCTGACTACTTAGTCAGGGGCACTGACCTCTTTTCCCTTAAATTGCCAAATTAAAAAAGGACAGCCAACAAAACAATAGGCACCTGGCATAAATGAATGAAAAGTACATGAATTTTTATCAGAACAGCAATATGTGTGTGTGTGTGTGTGTATGTATATATATATAGATAGATAGATAGATAGATAGATATGCCTCGGAATTTTGGTAATTAGTTTATGTGTGCCATGGGATGAAAAGGGTTAAAAAAGTCACTGGCCTAATGGAAGGCTTAATGAGATATATGCGCGCACACACACACACACACACACACACACACACACAGAGAGAGAGAGGCTTCTCTTCTTTGGAGGAAAACGAAAGCAAACGACTGGTTTGACAATTAGCGACTTCTGTCATGACACTGGGATGGCCTCCTTTTTGGATCCACATCTTCGTCACGGCTAACATTTCAAGACCATTGAATGAGAAAAGAATGTGAAATATAAATTAAGAAGCTGAAACAGCATCAGGCAGGTGGAGCGAGATTAGTTTCATCAGCGAGAGGAGCAGAGCTCCCAGTAGGTTGGCCTTTGAAAGGTATCTATCTCCGAAGCAAAGTGCAAGTGAGGAGGTTATAGCAAACCTGAATTAGGAAACTCAGCTTCCTGCAGAGAATAGAGAAGTGGAAGAGAAGCTTCAGTTCAAGTCAAAACCACATAGGCACGCATGCGTGCCACACTCATGCACACCATGCACTGGGCTGATTTGCACAGCTGTGGTTTCTCCCAGATGCGCAGGGCAAGGTGGGCAGGCGGGGCGCTGCGCTTACCCGCGCCACAGTGGAATGAAGCTGCTGTACCCCCAGCGTCAGGTCCCTGACAAGGGTGATGAAACTGTGCAGGCAGTTCAGCAGAATCTTCCGCGCGGCCTGGTTGAACACCTGGAGCTCCTCCACAAGCTGGGCATTGAGGGCCTCATACTCCTTCTTGGCCAAATCTGATTCATCGCCTGCTGCCCCCTGCAGGTAGCTGTTGTAGTCCAGCAGTTTGTCATAGCGTTTCTGGATGAGCTTGTGAGGCCCTGGAAACAGGGCCAGCAGGGCTGACAGGGGCGTCAGGACGAGCTTCCGTAAATGAGCTGCCTGCCAAAGGAGGAAACAATCGTGTCACAGATCATCCAGCGCAGTTATCATGGGCGTACTGTTCCCCAGGAGCACAGGGGAGGCGGGAAGTAGCTAGCCACGTGAAAAGAGGATGTGATTATTTCTCTGCCTAGCTAAGACGCTCAAGGACTTCCAACAGTGGTGTAGACTCAAAAACATTGAATTTGAAGGGTGAGAAAGAAGAAGAATATAAAAGTTGAAGCCTGCTCACCCCAACTATGCTTCGCCTTTTTCTCGACAGCTGCTGATTTTGTCATTGGGATAACCTCCTTCCATACTTGACCATTTCCCCTCTTCCTCTTCCCAAGCCAGCACCCTGGAGTGGGTGGGGGGGGGGGGTAGGGGAGGTATCTCCAGTCTTTGACTGCCAAAACTGTTAGGCCCTGGCGAGGTAGCTCAGTTGGTTAGAGCACCCTCCTGATACAACAAGGTTGTGGGTTCAATCCCCAGTCATGGTAGATACAAGAATCAACCCATGAATGCATAAATAAGTGGAAGAAATTGAGTTCTCTCTCTCTCTCTCTCTCCCCACCCCCACTTCCCTTTCTAAAACCAATTAAAAAAAAAAAAAAAAAACTGTGTAGATGATTCACCATATTTTTTTTGTTGACAATGAAATAGTCCATCTAGAAGAGACTATGTTCTGTTCCTCTCACATCTGCTCCAGTCTCCTGGCTATCCCAACAGTGGAATCATATCCCCTATACAAATCTCACCTCCTTGTTATAGGTATTTTGCTCCTGTGATAGAAGTGACCACAGAGTATTGTTTCCTCTTTAAATACATTGAAGGATTAAGCTGATGTTGATTCTGTGTCCTAAAGTGTTACATTTTTAGGTTTTAGACAGTGAAATGAACTTCATATGAGTGCCCAACCCCTTGGCAGACCCTGAGCCCCTTATTTCAATTTCTTTTACGTCTCTTTCTACCCCTTCTAAAGTTTTTGAAGGGCACTTACAGCTGACGTTTGCTGACCACCCAACTCTACCCTTTTTAATACATGCTTGGTTTATGCAATTATGTGGCAATTTGGAAGCAGGTTTTCTTATGTACCCCCAAAAGATGTCCTAGGGAATAAGAACTGAGCAATGGCTGTTATTAATTAACTTAAATGACCTCTGGTAACTTTGAACTCATGGGAATTCCAGAAGAGAGGAAAAACCAATCTTTCATTAGTGCTAGCAATAGCCAACCCAGATTAAATTTGATGTTTAATTTATAAAATAATCCACATACACCTGCAGACTGTTAAATGAGTTCTTTGACTAAGCAAAGAACTGGTTTACTCTTCTGGGATAAACTGCTGTGTTTCCATTGGGACTGGACTCTATAGATAGGTAGTCCAGTTACGGTATTATACTATGGTACTGTCAGCCATAGACATAAACCAGTTCACCTGTGTATGAGAATTGTAGATGGAACAAATAAGAATCAGATTGTATTTTAATATTTTGTCCTATACAAAATATGTAGATAAGTATATCTCATGGTTAAATAAAAACAACTGCTGTACCTTCAGATAAATGTTTTATAGAGTTTAGATACACATCTAAAAAAGTAAAAAAGTTACTTTTATGTTAAATTTTCTGATAATTATTTTAATTTCTCCTAATTTATCATTTTGTTATTTTACACAAGGAAGGAAGGACCCTTTGTCTCTTCTTTATGTCAAATTCTGGAGCATTCTTAATACGAGAGAGAAACTATATACCATGTTTTTACATGGTGTTTAATAAATATTTATTGACTTAGTTAATGAATCAGGATTAAACTAAAGAAGAAGCCCTTAGGACTTTTCTAAAATATGCTCTCTAGCCCTGGCTGGTGTGGCTCAGTGGATTGAGCACAGGCCTGCAAACCAAAGGGTCACTAGTTCGATTCCCAATCATGGCACATGCCTGGGTTGCAGGCTGGTCCCCAGTTGGGGGGCATGAGAGAGGCACCCACACATTGATGTTTCTGTTCCTCTCTTTCTCCCTCTCTTACCCTCTCTCTAAAAATACAAATAAACAAATAAATAAACAATTTAAAAAATACGCTCCTATAATTAAGTCCAGAAAATGTACAGGAACTAGGCCCACTCTTTCACCTAACATGTCATATAAAGTTCTCTCTCTCCCGCCCTCCCTTTCTCATTTATCTAATCTATTGTCTTAGCTCAGATGTAATCCTAACTTTCTCCTTTCCTGTGCCAGGAAAGCAAGATGAGTCTCGGTGTTTTTCTACTCTCAGAAATATGTGGGACTATTCATTGGATGTCATAACCTGATGGAAGGACATTACAGAGACTTAGAGTCTGGGTACCTTAGGGATGCTAAACACCCTTCAACTCAAGAGCCACTCAATGAAGATTTGTCAGACCCAAAATGCCAATAATGCCAATAGAAAAATGCCACTTTCCAGGACCTTCAAGATGATGAAGGAGACTATTATATTTCATATATAATAATGAAATACTCTTAGAAAATAATAATACCTATGGAGCATAGGATGCTAAATTAAAATTAGTATTACTCAGATTAGTTTACCACCTGAATAGTTTCTTGGCTCAAGTGTGTTTTATGATTCTCAAACTATGTTTTATGATTCTGTGTATTTTATAGAACTCTTGTGTTACCATAGAACAGAAGACATAATATATGATCTTATGTGAAAGCCCCTTCTCAGTAAAAAGGCTTTACTTTAGAGTCTACAGTATGCTAATAAAAATCACATCCTTGGAGAGTGGATCCATGCCTCTTGTAAGAACTCTGGGCTCTTCCAGAGGCTCTGTCAAGAAAAAGCACACCTGCTCTATCACACACAGGCTGAAGCTAATTGTTGATTTTAGTTGCATAGGCACTTACTCCCCCCTAGAAACATAGTTTGGGACCCTCTTAAATTTTTACTATAATGAAACCTTCACTAATCCACTTTAAAATATTTAATGATAAAAAAAAAATCTTGTTTTAAATATACTCATTATGACATTAGTATTTGCTTTAAGTCAATGAAAAGCAGCTTTTTTTTTTTTTTTTTTTAACCTACTAGTGAATTTGCACTTCTCTATGAAGATGAATAACTTACAAAGTCATCACAAGGATTCGGGGCACTACTTGGGGCCTCCAAGAAGCCCCTCTCTTCCTCATCTTCGGTGCATAGAATCTCCTGGAGCTCCTTTCCACTCTGCAGAGCCAAGCCCACTGCATCCTGAAACCCAAGAACAAAGTCATGCAAAGGGCCAAGTTCTGAAGTCAGTTGTACAACTACAAGGATCCCAGACTGACACTCGATTGTCAGAACCCTCCATTCCCAGAGAGATAAGAGGGAAAAAACGGAGGAAAGAATCATGGGTACTCGGTACACTTAGGTTACTTGTTACAATCTATGTCCTTATTTTCCTCCCATGTCATTTTCTCCTACTGCTCTGGATGACACCCTCTTTCATTGAATTCCCTCATTGGCTATTTTTCAGCATTCAATTCTTAAAGATCCTTTATTTTTTAAAAATAATCACTCTTTTTTGATTCATGTCTTCAGTTTTCCTTAGTGAATGTAATGCTCTCCTGAAGGGAAGATGCTCCCATTTTTTGTTGAAATAGAAGACTCCTCTGGAGATATTCCCAGGGGGCAATCACACCTCAAAATGTCTACCAAGAGCAGGGCTCCCACTGTCCTCTGGCTATTAAAACTAAGTTTTGGTTTGCTTTCCACAGAAAGCAGTGCTTGAAGAAGAGATGAGCAAACCTAATTGTAAAATCAGGCTTTACATCAGTTAATAAATAAGAAAAGAAAGCCCTGGCTGGTGGCGCAGTGGATAAGGTGCCAGCCTGTGAACCCAAAGGCCACTGGTTCAATTTCCAGTCAGGGCACATAACCAGGTTGCAAGCCAGGTCTCCAGCTACGTCCTTAGCTGGAGACAGGTGAAAGGCACCATACATTGATGTTTCTCTCCCTCTCTGCCTCTCTCTCTTCTCCTCTCTCTAAAAAGATAATAAGATCTTTTCAAAATAAATAAATAAATAAGAAAAGAATGTGGCTTGTTGGTTACACAGCATAGAATGCTGTCACCAAATCATTGTGTCCCTGTCAATCCTGTGCCAATTTATTTAAATGGGCAAACATTTGGTTCCAAAACAGATATTGAAGAGAAAACTGGCAAATGGGAAGGGAGCCTTTTAACTGACTTACATACAAGACTGCTAACACTCTATGTTGCATAGTCATGACCGTAGTCAGGATATCTTAGGGATGCTCTGTCTTCTCCATGAGACCATTAGAACAAACTCCAGACTGGTCTTCCTGCTGAGTATAATTATATTGAACTCCAGTTGGTTTGCTTACTTCTGCCTCTTAACAAGGACAGGAAAACTTCATAGGGGGTTGGAAAATTTGTGGCATATTTTTGTCTTTTACTATATGGGTATATGGGAGAATTCGTACATTCTAATATGAATTGTTTCATTAGAATTTATTTTTATTTATACTTATTTTCATTTATGTATGCCTACCTAAAAGATTGAACTATCTATATATACATTTCAGAACTATAAAAGCTGCATTATGAAACACTGGTTGTAAAATGCACAGAGATGCTGTTTGTGTTAGAATTGAGTGATTGCATGCCTTTTGAGGGAGTTGGCTCCAAGGTAGAATACAGCTAGACTTGAGGTCTGCATGGATTTTAAGGGTTTTTGAAATGGCTTTTATGGTATGCACTTTTTACTTTATAAATTCTATTTTATATCCTTCTTTGATTATCTTTTATTATTTCAGTTCCACTCTTAAATTTGCAAATATGTTTTGAGCTATGCTGGAATAGTCAAACCAAATAAACAGAAAATTTCTGCCTTGTCTGAAATTCGCATTAGTGAATTCATCTCTAGGAAAACATACTGATGACCCATACCATTCACATGATAATAATCATGTGAGCAAACACCCCATGCTTGGGTGATTTGGATGGGGTAAGTGTTGAGTGGGTCAGGGAACAAAGAACAAAATCTAAGTCCTTATATTGGGTTTCTGCACCAGCAGTTGGCAGCCCCCCAAATTTGATTCAGTAGGTGTCATCACATAATGAATGACCAGTCACATTTACACCTCAGAATAGCCATGGACATTAGTACCTGATGGTAGCAATGTTGAAAACAGTCATGCCTCCCCTACCTGTATGTGTTGAAGACAGAACGAAATGTTCTTCACACAGTGCCTCACGGTCTTTTCTAGAGACCTAAATAGCTTTTCTTCTCTGTTAAAGGTGTTGTCTTTCACCTAAAATATAGATGAAATTATGTATTTTTTATAACTCATATGAACCTGGTATTGAAGGAAAAGCATTTCAGACCCTATTGGCCTAGCACATTACCAAAAAAACACCCCGGTGAGATGAAAATCTTTCAGAATCACAGGACCCTGTGCACAGTGCACAGCAGCTGATGTGCAGCTAAACCATGTGGCACAGCCCAAAGTGCCATTTGGTTTTCATGCAGCTTCATCTGTGTCACAGTAGCTGCATGGTGTGAAACTTTCCTGCTGTCTTTAATGACATGTATTATGTTTGTACCCTTATGTTATATTACATCTGTGGGTTTATAAACTAATTAATAAAAGTGAAGTGGAAATTAAAATGAAAGTTTGATCGGTTGATGGGAATTTCTGGTTTTGCTGATGTGACGCATTCCATTTTATTTCACAGTGGTTATTTAGAAAACATTTTTAGGTCCTTGGTTAAAGAAATATGAGACCCTGGCTGGTAGCACAGTGGATAAGGCACTGGCCTGTGAACCCAAAGTGCGAGGATGCGATTCCCCAGCCAGGGCACATAACCAGGTTGCAAGCCAGGTCTCTAGCCAGATCTGTGGCTGGAGGCAGGTGAAAGGCAACCATACATTCATGTTTCTCTCCCTCTTTGCCTCTCTTCCTTCCTCTCTCTGGAAATAATAAATTAAAATCTTTAAATAAATAAATAAATAAAATGTGACTGTTTTTTATCAACTCAAATTTGAAAGGTTATAATTTGAGCAAAACTAGCCCTCTGTTAAGAAAACTCAACAGTCAACACAGTGGTCACATGTATTCAGTTATTTTTTTCTTATCTTACATACTAAGCATTCAGAAAAATATGCTTTTTCTGCACTTGTGGCAGTTTCTGGGGATACCCACTTATTATCGCTCAATGGTGATAAGTGTTTCTTGGCCATCCAAGTGGCTACCACAGGTCACAGACAGCCTCCTGCTGGCAAAATCTGTGGGAACATGCAAATGTTTTGTAGAATGTGGTATGTATTCTTCAGTGTGGTACCAGATGGTAACCATGGCTGTCTTTGACTCATGCATTTGTTAATTTAAGACAGTTGACCTTAGAACTGAATGCATAGAAAATGGTGATGTTTTTATTTTTAAACCCCTTAATATCACTTATCTAAAAAGATTTTTGCTTAAATGGGTAGCATAATTCCTTGAAATCCACACAAACTCTAACACTCTTGACCTGAGGACACCTGTGCTCTAGTCCAGTTTAATATATCTAACAATAGGCTGTGGTGGATTTTTTTACAAAGCAGTTTTCAAAAACACATCACCCATTATTTTGTTTAGTATATTTTGGCTGAGACCCATATGATTTCTGAAGTAAGAGACTCAAGGGTCTTGCTATGATAAATATAGCTCATTTCTACTTCTCTGGAGTCAAGCCACACTGCTTTATTTTTCTAGACTATGCTGTTGTCCCCTTTCTGCCTTGATAAATTCTATATTTTAAGAACTTGCTCAACTGTCACCCCCTCTATGAATTCTCCCTATCATTCCTATTCTTTCCACTGTAGAAAATGAATAGCTGCCTCCTATGTACTCTCACAAAACTAGTTAATTATTTAAGCTATTCTCTCCAGTAATGGATTGCAAGCATTGGGATTATGCGTTGTTGTCTTAATAATAATAACTTTCCTTAAACCCTATGTCCCAGACACTCTGCTAAAACCTGTCTTTTATTTTCTCACTTTAATTCATATACAACCCCATGGGATGGGTGCTGTGATTAATCCATTTTGGGGATCAAGAAATAGGTTTCTAGAGGTATGACAGAGATTATTAATGTCTCTCCTGTCATTGAGCACTGATAAAGCCTGCACCTCTAGTTTAAGGAGACATGTGGCTGCCCTGCCAGTCCCTACCCTTTCCAGACAGCTAACCCTGTCCTGGGAACTGGGTTTGGGTAAATAGCACGTAAGTAGAAGTGATGTATTCCATTTCTTAATCTTGGCCTTAAACCGTCATCCTTGGGATTTGAATGAAGGCCTAGCCGAGACCCAGCTTCAACCAGGAAGATGAAGACAATATGTTTAGGAAACAGCAAAGCACAAAACTGGGGAGGACTGGGTTCCTGAAGCATCTCATGTGGAAGAGCCCACCTGGACTCACATCTCAGGTCTATCATAAGAGAGAGAAATAAGTGATGAGTTGACTCAAGCTTATGTTTTGGGACCTCTGTGACAGAAGCTTGACTTTTCTCCTAACTAATACAGGAAGTCACAGAAAGTTGCCCATGTTAATAGGTAGGACCAGGATTCAGGCCAAGTGGTCTGAATCCAGAACCTCTTTGTATTCCCAGTTTCTAATACAGTAGCTGGCACCTGAGAGTTCAATACATGTGTGATGAATTGCATAGAATCTTCCTCTTGGGTGATAGTTTTATCCTACCTTTGCCAAATTATTTCCCTTGAGCTGCTGACAAGTGCAAAATAGACTGATTTGAGATTTATCTCTTCTACACTCTAGCCAATGCAGCTGATTTTCTGATTACCTGTGAGATGCTTCATTGCTGACAGGACATCCTCTCAGAAGCTTAGGGGGTGAAAACTAATTACTATCACCCCATGCCACTTTAACTACAAATTACTTACAGTCCACAATTGAAAAATATCAGGAGCTGATGATATATCATATGTTAAAGGATATATCAGCTTCTACAGAAGCCTGCTGTGAATTAAGATCAGCCTATTATTTCTCACTGGAATTGTCTTAAATCAGAAGCAACATTTCAAGCCATGGTCTCTTCTCAAATGAATCCCCAATTCGATTTTATTACTTCTGTCTTCAGGTGAAATGCCTTGATTTTCCCTTCCCCAATCAATCTATGACTACACACCATAATTGTCCCAAACATCCCACATTATAGCTTCACATTGAGAGGAGAGGCCTGGAGTTACCTCCTTTATGCAACGAACCCATCAAGTCCCTAGAAGTAAGAGGAAGAATAATAAGAAACATGTGTTCCAAGGAAGTCCACATGGATATGGTATGGGAAGGCCATTACAACCAAAGAGAAAATAGGAACAAGGCTTAGACAAAATATATTATACCACATATTGTGCAGGGGTCATGGTCAGGTGATAGGAAGGAACAAGGACAAAGTCTAAGCCAGTGTCTTTATGGCATTTTTTGTGGGAAACCCTATAGAAATGGCTGGGGCAGGGTAAACAGTTTAGGGTGAACCAGTTTGAATGATTTCTATGGGCTTGGGGATAGCCCATGGCCTCTAATAGCTTGTTAGCACAGAGGCACACTGCCCTGTGAATTAGGTAAGGAGTGGGTTGGGACTGTAGATTCTGGATTGGATAGTTTACTGGTTTACATACAAAAGAAGTGAACATGGCTGAGCCCTTGGCTATCTCCAAGAACCGGCTAGCCCTGGGCTGGACTCTCTCCTCTGCTAGCAAGCTGTTTAAAGCTATCAAAAAATCCCATTTGTTGATTCATTCTTTGATTTCCTTTGCCCTTGGTGAAGTATCAGTAAACATATTTTTGCGTAGACAACAAGCAAAGCAGAACCAAGTATATGAATACAAGGAATAGGCCTTCAGTGGTCAGGGGGAACGGGGTTGGGGGGAGGGGGGAGGCAGAGGCAAAGAAGGGGAGCAGCTTAGACAAGAACCTAGTATAAAGGAACCATGGACATGGACAACAGGGGGGACTGACTTTGGGGGGAAATGGGTGGGTGGGGAAGGGGACAGAGGGGAGCAAAAAGGGGATGGATGTAATACAACAACAATAAAATTTAAAAAAAAAAAGCTATCAAAAAAAATCACAAAATACAGAAAGTAAAAGACCTGATTAATACACCATGCATAAAGGAGTTTACACCCACATGGGTAGTATGGAGTCTGTGCATTAAAAGGTCAATAACAACACAAGGCAATGATATAAAACAATGATGGCATTGATGATGATCATGATGCCAGATACAGCGAATGCTTACCCCCTTGTGTTAGGTGCTCTCTTTATACACATTGCTCCATCTAATCCTCACAACACTTCCACATGTTAGGTCCTAGTGTAATTCCCAGTTTACAGATGATTATAATGAATTTAAGTTATGTGGCCAAAGACAAATATTTATTGACTGAGGTGAGATTCAAACCCTGGTCGATGTTGACAATTTCAAAGATTTTGTTCTTAATGTCTGCCACCTGCAAATATTAACAGTGCTACAACTGGGATACACCCAGAAAGTGTGTTAGGCACCCAGAGGAGGAAGAGGCCACTCCTAGTGTAGTGGTCAGAGAGCTGCAAAGATAATGGAAAATGGAAAAAGAAAGAAGAAGAACACAGCAGCAAGAGAGTGAGGCAGATGTTGCCTCTAGTTCAAATTGAGAATCTTAGTGAAGTTAATTAACATTAGGGATGAAATGAGGCAAACAGTGATATAAGGGATCTAAAGAACCTTCCTGCCCACTTTTGGTTAGAAACCCACTGTGTTACCACCTGCAGGTCAGGAACTTCCTATCTTGTGATTCTTAAAGTGTACCCCATTGATAACATATTTCAGGGTTATTTAGCTTCAAAACACTTGGAGTCTCTGTAAAAATACAGACTTCTAGATTTCACCCTTGAACCAGGGGGAACCCCTGAGTCTTTTAGCAGGCTCCTCAGCCAATTCTTAAGCACATTAACATTTCAGAGACTCCACTAATCCATCTATTATGCATTAGGGGCTGAAGTAAATGTTGTTCCAGTCTGGATAAACAGCTGACACAAAACAATTACTCAGTAGTATCATGTATCATGTATATCTGGGGTTGATTGAGGAGGGGCAGAGGTAGGAAATAATGGGTAGGAAAAAAATCTCACTAACATGTGCACCTAAACCCTTTTTATTGTAGGGAAAATAAAGATAAGAGGAACATCAAGGGAACCCTAAAGAAAAGAGATTATTTTTAAAGCAGAAGTAAAAGACAAAAGATTTATTCGATCTGACATTTGCCAATGATACATTTGATATATTTATATATATTGATCTCCAATATATATAAAGAACTCATCTGACTCAACACCAGGAAGACAAGAAATCTAATTTTAAAATGAGTGAAGGACCTAAATAGAGATTTCTCTAAGGAGGACATACAGAGGGCCCACAGTCATATGAAAAGATGCTCAACATTACTATACATGAGAAAAATGCAAATTAAAGCCACAATAACATAGCACCTCACACAGGTCAAAATGGCCAACATTAACAAATCAACAAACAACAAGTGCTAGTGAGGATGCTAGGAAAAAGGGAACCCTAGTACACGTTGGTGGGAATGCAGGCTGGTGCAGTCATTGTGGAGAACAGTATGGAATTTCCTCAAAAAACTAAAATTGGAACCACCTTTTGATCCAACAATTCCACTGCTGGGATATACCCTAAGAACCCAGAATCACCAATTCAAAGGAATTTGTGCACCCCTATGTTCATAACAGCATTGATTACAATAGCTAAATGCTAGAAACAGCATAAGTGCCCATCAGTAAATGAGTGGATCATTAAAAAAAAAAAAAAAAAAAAGAACTGCTACATATACACAACAGAATACTGCACAGCAGAAAGAAAGAAGGAACTCCCACCTTTTGTGACAGCATGGATGGAACTGGAAACTATTATGCTAAATGGAATAAGCCAGTTAGTGAAAGACAAATACCATATAATTTCATCTAATACAGGACACTATTGAATAAAACAAACAAGCAAAATAGAAGCAGAGACATGGAAACAAGTAACAGACTGACATCAACCAGAGGAGAGGTGAGGAGAGAGATAATGGTGGAAAGAAGGGGAAGGAACTGGTCAAAGAACATGTATGAATGTCCCATGGACATGGATAACAGTGTAGGGATTGACTGTAGAAGTGGAAGGTGATCTGGGAGGAGGACAAAAGAGAAAAAAATTGGGACAACTGTAATAGAGAAACAATAAAAAGCCCTGGCTGGTGGCACAGTGGATAGGTGCCAGCCTGCTAACCCAAAGGTCACTGGTTCGATTCCCAGCCAGGGCACATAACCAGGTTGCAAGCCAGGTCTTCAGCCAGGTCTGTAGCTGGAAGCAGGTGAAAGGCAACCATACATTGATGTCTCTCTCTCCCTTTCTGCCTCTCTCCCTTCCCATCTTTCTGGAAATAATGAAATCTTTAAAAAAATAATAAAAATTTTACAAACTCTACATACTTACTAAAAACCATTGAACTGTACTTACAATGGGTAAGTTTTCCAGTATGTTAATTAACACTCAATAAAGCTGTTAAAAATGAAAATCAGAAGTAAGTCAGGTATGTAAGGAGGCAATGCCTTGCACGAAATAATGTGCTGGTTAATGGCGAGTGTCAGAACCCCAGGGACATGACGTGTTGAGCCCCAACCTTATGTCCATATCTCTACTTTGCCTGCTTCCCAAGTGGTGGAAGTACAACAGCTAAGATAGTGTCAAATTCACTCTTACTCCATTTTTCCAACAGGGCAGAGAGAGAGAGAGAGAGAGAGAGAGAGAGAGAGGCCTCATAATAACATTGGGCAATTATCTTGATTCCTTGATTCTCAGAGTTCTAGACACAGTTGTGTAACAAGACAAACCCTCACACAAGATCGGCGTTTATGTTCCCCAGGGAAATGAATGTGGCCCACAAGAAGAATTACCTGTGATTCCCCTCTGGTCAGAATCTTCAGATAATTTGTCACTCTCTTTGATTTCTTGCTAATTGAATGAATATTCAATTTAGACAATTTATCTTTCAGTGTTTCATCCTCATCATTCTTCTTGTATTTTAGCACTGAAACAAAAGAATGCAAAGATGTATCTGGACACATACAGCATAGAAAGTGTTTCATCTTAAGTATTTAAGATCAATATTTAGATTTAATGTAAAAATCCGCATGAGTTTTGGCTCTCTGTAGCAGACACAGTATGCTGCAGCCCCCTTCCCAGTCCTAACTCCAGCCACCCTCCCCACCGTCCTTCAGAAACTTGGCTGTCCAAGGGTATGCACTTCTCAGAGCCCAAGGTTCACTGACCTCCCACAATAAGAAAATCCCAGATACTGAAAAAAAAGCTCTTCCTCTTATCTCAGATAATGTATTTGCCACCTGGGGTCTCTAGAATGAAGCATCAAGACCAAACCAATGGAAAGATATCCAACCGAAGGAGACTTCTGATCCTAGAGTAGCTTTCTGTTAGCAGTGAGATTTGGGGTAAATTGAGTCACCCTCTGAGCTTTCCTTTTTTTAACTTAAAAATCATTTTCACTTCTCATATTGTTCAGATGTTAAATGTTTCTAACATTCTTTTTGGTAAAGTTGTGGAGAAATGGGCAATCTTGTATATTGTCAATAAGGATTAAACTAACACAGTTTTTGTATAGAATAATTTGGTAGAATTTTATAACAATTAAAATATTCATAATCTAAGATCAGGAAGTCCATATGCAGCAATCTGTTTTCAGATTACAAAGTTATGTTTCCTACAGCAATTTTTTTCTAATAGCAAGATGTTGGAGACAATCTAAATATTTCTCCTAGAAGAATAGTTTAATAAATTATAATATACTCAAAAATGGAATACTATGAAACCATTAAAAAGAAGGCCATAGTAACTGAAAGAATGTTCTTGATATACAATTATGCTTATTATTAAAAATCCAGCAAACTGTAGTATATCATACATGTTACAGGAAGGAAGCAAAGAAGAAGGGAGTTAGAGAGAAGAAAGAGAATAGGAAAAAAGACATAGAAATTCTAAAGAACATGATAAAATCTTAGCTATGCAAGCTAGAATCATGGGAGAGGAAAAGTTTTTCTCTGTAAAACTTTGAAATATTTTAAGCAAACAATAGTAAAGGAATAATACAACAGCTATTATATGTCCCCTAGCTTTGTCAAAGCTTAATTTTGCCTTTTTTCCAATTTTTTAACTAAAAAATTAAATAATAGGTGAAGCTTCTCTGAACTTCATCCTTAATCCCTACAGGAAATCGTGATCTTAAATAATGAGTTTATTATATCTGTATCTATTTTTATGCCTTTATTGTATATGTATGCAGTGATATAATACATGGTATTATTTTGAATGATGTAAATCTTTATAAAAATGGTACCAAATTGCGTATATTCTTCTGTCACTTGATACTTAACTTTAAGAAAAAGAACTCAGTATTGTTTTGATTTATACAATTGATACATATACTTAAATTAATTTTTGTAATTTTATGTTCTCAAGATATCAGAGTGTATAATACACAGTTTACTTTTTATCTGAAAAATAAGTTCTTTTTTTTCTCCCTTTTTTCTCTGCTATTATGAACAATGCTAGTTACCAATACACCTCTCTATGATCAGATGGGCAAAAGTTTCTTGGATATTTAGAATGACTTTCTTAGTCTTGGATGTGTGAACCTTCAACTTCTCTAAATGTTGTCAAATTGTTCTCTAAAATGGTGATTCCAATCTGCCTTCTTACGGCAGATTGAAATTCAGCACTAACATTATCCATTAAAAATCTTTTTGACAATCTGATAGGCTGAAAATAATATCTCATTATAATTGTAATTTGTGTTTCCTTGATTATTAGTAAAGCTTAACATTTAAAAACTTGCTGTTTTTCTAGAGAATATTATGCTAGGTGAAATAAGTCAATCAGAGGAAGACAAATGTCTATGATCGCACTTACATGCAAAATCTAATGAACAAAGTAATTACAATAGAAGCAAGAACACAGATACATAAAATAGAGTGACAGCTGTCAGAGAAAAGGGAGATTGAGAGGTTGGGTGACAAAAAGGTGGAGATTAATCAAAGAAAATATATATCTCTCTCTCACATGTGGACACAGATAATAGTGTGTTGATGACCAGAGGGGAAGGGGGTTGGGGGAAGTTGGAGGTGGGCAAAGAAGGAATAAATGGGGATGGAAAGGGACTTTGCTTTAGGCGAAGGGCACACAATGCAGGGTGCAGAAGATGTTTTGTTGAGCTGTACACTTGAATCCTGTCCAGTTTTGTAAGCCAGTGTCACCCCAATGAACTTAATAAAGAAAAATTTATTGACCTTACTATAAACTGGTATTAAATACATGACACTGAGTCTATCCCAACACACCATGACATCTGGGATGATAGGAATGGTGTACTTGTGCCTCCAGTTTTGAAATCTACAACTACTTAGGACACCAATTTTACCCCTTAGTTAACAAAGAGTTAACAATAATGTGTTGATTTGAGAAAAAAGTACATTTGATCCCTTCAATGGAAGAAATCTCCATTCTTTGTGTGTCAGAAGCTAGTGAGCTGAGGTGTTAGCTGGATCTGCCCCTTTCTCCACCAATTTTGGGCTCTCGTTTCCCACGGCTCCAGCTACCCCACCTCGCTGTATCTCCTCCTTACCACACACAGTGCCAATGACAAAAGGCTATATTCTACAAGTATCTTCAGCCTGCAATGTCATCAGGCAGGCAGTGGTCACAAGAGGTTGCATATAGACCTGTTTGACTTCTTTTTAATGGTAATTTTCTGGTACCTCATGATCTTCTTCTGAATCCAGCTGACAAGGGGAAAGCCTCACTCTTTTCCCTAGCTTTGAACTCAAGATAGCAAGTGATTTCGATCACTACAGCTGCTGTAACTACTTCCACATTCTGATTCTTAGAAACGTAAACAGAACAAGCCAGTGGTGGAAGGGACCGGATTCGTTACATCTCTTCTTACCCAAGTCTTTCCGTCTTTTAAGTTCATTGATGTTTACATTAATGTCTTTGACGGCAGCAAAGGCATCCTCCAGCGCTCTGAAGTCTGGGTGACAGGGAGGGGTAGAATTGCGAAGTTCGCACAGTAATAGGGGGTATTTGGTCACACGCTGAATGGGTTTGATCATCAAGGAGCCCATGTTCAGTAAGTTTGGCTTGCCTCTACAATAGAGATCAATAATATCAGTTTTACAAACATTTGTCTGAATATCTTCTTTTCAAGTTTTGAGGGTTTTTTAAATGATTAATCCTGAAACTGTTTTTCTTCCTCACCCCATCCATTTGGCTATGTAAAATTTCTAAATGAAAGCAGGAGCAATGGATGACAGAAAGAAACATGGCTGAAAAATCCTACGGCTGAACAAAAACCTACAACCGCCCCCCCCACAAAACTATGTATTTGTCCACCCAAAAGGACTCAAAGCATGATTTCCATCCATGTTCCACTTAAAGATTTTTTAAAATAAATAATAGGCTTTATAATAATAATGGGAAACAACAAACAATTTCAGAATGCATTTTCCAAGGAGAGGCAAGAGAAATGGTTTTTTAAAATAGTATTTTTGTGATTATTAGTGAGAAAAAAAAATTCGTTATTTAAAAATTTAAACAAATGACTTGCCAAATAGAGTCAAAAGAAAGCGTTGTCTTCTCTTTTCTACCAAATTGAGAAGTAACATTTATATTGTTATTGTTTCAGAGGATCTATCAGTCCCCAAAAGATTTATAATAAATGCAATTATTCTCCAAATATTGATACCATCACTATCACTGATTATTGTTATCATATGATGATTTGACATGGCTTTCTGTGTGGAATTGTTCTTAGCTAGCAAATCTTCAAAGAGCCACGCAAAAGTGAACACTCATGCCTGGCTTTAAGCTTAGGCATGTCATTGTCCAACCCATTGTCATTCATTTATCAGCCAGAATGCAGTAGTTTCTAAAAGTCTCTGTGCAAAGAGAAAACTGAAGACACACAGTAAGTGAAGCATGAATGCAAATCATACTTTGAATTCCTTCTGGTGGACAGATATATTTATTTGTTTTCCTTTAGGTTTTCATTTAATAAGTAAAGAATACAGTCACTGTTTTCATAACCTGGTAGGTAGATTTTTCACTTTTCAATTATTATTTTAAGTACTAATATGATTAAACAGATCACATAATTGAAATAATGAAATGAATCTAAAAAACACTGAACAAAATTAGAAAAGTTGCATTACCAGATAAGATCTAAAGACACCTTAAAGACCAACTAATGGAATTCTTCATTTAAAACATGAGAAGTTAAGCCCTGGATGGTGGCTCAGTGGATGGGGCCCCAACCACCATGTGAACCCAAGGGTCGCTGGTTCGATTCCCAGCCAGGGCACATAAGCAAGTTGCAAGCCAAGTCTCCAGCCAGGTCCCCAGCTGGAGGCAGGTGAAAGGCAACCATACGCTGATGTTTCTTTCCCTTTCTTCCTCCCTCCCTGCCCTTCTCTCTAAAAATAATGAATAAGGAGCTCCAGTGGTGCAATCGGTTAGCGCACAGTACTTACATAAAAATAATCAATATAATCTTTAAAAAAGAGAGAAATTAAGAAACTTTATCACATATAAATTCATATATGCATACACACACACACACACCAAATGCACACATACATAGCCATCATTCCTTATCACGTCTTTCTGTTTTATTTTCATTGTAGCAGTTACCACTGTCTGAACTCATCTTATTTCTCTATTTACCAGTTTTTGCTCAGTTTCTTGTCACCACTATATCTCCAGTATGACATATAGTATTCTCTCAATGAAAATTTGTTGACTGAAGTGATAGATTTCTCAGGTTTTTAATAATGTATTTTTATTTTATATTGAACTTATACCCCCACCCCTGAAATTTCCAATAGTCCCAAAAAACTGAGGAATTCTATTCAGGTGCTGAGCAAATGCGGATACCAAATAGAAACAAAAACTAAAGCAGACCAAAAGGTAGCATTTTTTAAAAAAGAAAAACTAAGCCCTGGCTGGTGGCACAGTGGATAAGGTGCCGGCCTGCAATCCCAAAGGTCTCTGGTTCGATTCCCTAGCCAGGGCACATAACCAGGTTGCAAGCCAGGTCTCCAGCCAGATCCATGGCTTGAGGCAGGTGAAAGGTAATCATACATTGATGTTTCTCTTCCTCTCTGCCTCTCCCTTACCTCTCTCTCTAAAAATAATAAATAAAATCTTTAAAAAGTTGTTTTCAAGTGTGTAAAGAGCTGCTTTATATGACTTATCTTGTACCTTCTACCCATTTGCACCAATTCTATTAAGGAAGGTGGAAGGGAGGTAAGGGGACAGGGTGGTGAAGAAGGAATCTGGGAGAGATGCAGAGAGAGACGTTATTGGTTTCGAATGGTTTTGAAGAGGATAGGATGAAGCAGATGGAAAAATGTAAATATCACGAATACTGAAAAAACAATAAGTAAATCAAATAATTCAATCAAATAAAACTCTTTTAATAAGATAGCTTATTAGTGTAGTTCATTGTTATATATATATATTTAATTCAAAGAAAAATCCCTGAATATATTAATGGATACCTTTGTATCTTTGAAATACAAAGATCTGTCAGAGGCCAAACTAGGCCCTTTAAGTGGCATCAAAGTTCTCTTCTCTCCCTAATATATTTCAAATGGCAATAATAACAGTGATAAATGATTACTGTTTCTCTTAAAAGTATCACAAATGCAAATATCAAAAAGGCTTTCTCAAGACAAAGCTCCCAGACATGGTTGTCTTCAGGCATGTGCTTGGAACAGTTGTCCAGGTGACAATGTTCTGACATCTGCACCACACAGACAAGCAATATGTAGAAAAGACAGAAGATGTATCATAATGACATTCTATGCATTCAGTGCCAAATCTCACTCATCTAATGCCTCCCAATAAAATTTAGTTCTGCTGTGATACAATCCAGTTCAGTCAACCAGCCAGTTGCCACATGCCTCCCCTACAGAAGGTAACCAAACAATTTCCCATACATACAGGGCTGAAAACCAAGGAGGTTATGAATCTGTAATTCTGTTTCATCTTCCTTATCTTATTGTGAATACTTTGGCAAGTAGTGCCATAAGTAGCTGAACTAATCTCCTTATGAATTATTATTGGGACTTTACAAAGCCAAGTAAACACAGCTGGCATTGTGTTAGCAGCATCCAGTTTTGCTATAAAGAGATGTCACCAAAATATAAGAAAAAATTGCACAATGAAAATAAAAATGACATTGAAACAATGTAAAAATGATGGTGGAAAGCAGAAAAAGATTAGATATTCAACACTCAGGCACATCTGTATTCCTTCATTAGAGGTAGAAAATGAGAGAAGGAAAAATAATCATGTGGTTATTGATCATGTTACTTTGAATTTCCTCTATTTTATGACCACAAGTATTCTAAATATAATAATCTAATTTACAGTAGCCACAAGCCAACTGTACTGTTATTGATTTTTTCAATATATTCTCCCTTTAAAATATAGTAAGTTAACTTCAGAAGAAACTCTATATTGCCAAAATAATAAGCAAATAGCAATTGCCATACATTAAAAATAGCTTTGGAAATAAATATAGGACTATCAATAAATTTTAGAAGATGTAAAGAAATGAATGAATAATTGATATAGCAGACCAGAGAGGATCAGTAATATGGAAAGGAAATAATTTAATAATCCTTCCAAGAGTCCATTAATTAACATTCCTGTGAACCTATGGTAATGGAGAGAGATGAAGAGGGGGGTTAAAACAAGAAGGGCCTAGTTGAAAACCTGTTTTACAAACAGTCTAATTATTAGGGTGCTACAAAAATAAAGGAGGGCTTGGTGACTAAGAAAGACCTCTCAGAAATTAAGATAATAACAGAAATAAAAACTCACTAGTGTTGGGAAACTATTCAGGAACTTTCTAGAGAAAAGAGTAAAAATACAAAAGCATTGAAAATAAAAGTACAGAAAATTAGAGGACTGTTCTAGGAGGGCCAGCATCACAATAAAGAAAGAGTCCCAGAAAGAAACAAGGGAGAACACGTGGAGAGGAAACCATCAGTGAAATAACTCAAGGAAAGGACATGACTTAGCTGGTTGAAAGAACTCACTGAGCATCCAGAGCAGTGGATGAAATGGACTTACACCTTGGAATTCATAACAATTCAGACTTTGGGGAACAAAGCGAAGATCCCACAGAGAAATCCTCTGGAGAAATATATACACGAACAGGTACAGTGATTAGGTATCAGAAAAAGCTTCAGATTTCTTGTAGCAACACTGAAAACTAGAAAACAATGAGCAGGAGAGAGCAATGGGAGCAGGGGGAGGGGGAGGTAAATAGGACACCTGTGATAAAAAAAATGAAAAAAAAAACAAAAACCAGAAAACAATGACAAACGCCATCAAAGTTTAGATGAATGATTTCAAATTTAGAAATCTGTATTGTTTAGAATTCGAACTCTAAACTATGTGTGAGGGTAAAAGAAAGGTATTTTGATTGTAAACGTTCTTAAAATTTTATTTCCTATAAGTTCTCTGATGAATAGAAGAAATGACTGAAGGACAGGCTTGACCAAAAACAGGAAACAAGCAAAGAAAATCTCTACAATCATGGGAGAGGAATCCTGGTAGCTGTGCCTAGTGTCACCTGTCCAAATTCAGAAGCCACAGGTCAGAGGGCTCTGGGAGAAACATGTTTAGGGAGATGGAACTGATAGTATATGTAATGCATCTGGCTATCTTGAAATATGATTGGCTGTGAGTTTGGCCTTAATGATTAGTACAAAGAAAGTGAAAAAAGAAAAAGAAAATATAATAGTTAACACTCAGAAAATAATCACTTATTTCAAGGTTTAGCTCTGAAAAGAAATTTACCCAGAATACGCAGATATAGCAATTCAAACACTGATTATTGCTCTAATCCAAATTATAGTGTAACTATATAAAGAGAATGGAGAGATGGGAAGAATGTGTGTGTGTATGTGTGTGTGTGTGTGTTGGAAATGGGGTAGGCGAGATAAATTATTGTCTTCTACATGGAAAAGTCAATATAGAATACCCCAAAAGGTAAAGCCAAACATGTTTTCAGAGTCAGGAAGACAAATTTCAAAATTATCACGTAAAGATGTGAAAATGCTTGTGTTCTCATGAGTAACATTCCACAGCAGGTAGGAGAGGACTACTATTTTTCTTAAAATTTGTAGGACTTTAAGGCTTTTTGAACCTTGGTACATATAATCTTAACAAAAGAGAAAGTTTTTAAAGAAGGAAACATGCAAAAATATCCTAGAAATTCTGAGAAGGGTACTGAGCTTCGATTAGTTGGACCTGATATTAAAATATAAAGCTGCAAAATGAGAATAGTATAATATGGGTACATACATAAACAGATGATTAATGCAAAATAGAAAATCAAGAAGTAAATACAAGTATGTATGGAAAATAAGTACATGGTAAATATGACATTCCTACTCAGTAAAAAAATATTAACTATTCAATGTCAACTGTTACAATAATTAGCTAGCTACATAGGAAAAAATAATAAAAATAAATTTTTATACCAAAATAATGTCTAGCTATATCAAAGATTTAAATGTTAAAATAAAACTACACAAGAAATACAAGAAATCATAGGATTACTTTAAAAACAATCTTGGAGTTTCTAAGCAAGATACAGATTTCAAAAGCCATAGTAGAAAAAATGATAAATCTATTTTATAATTTACTCCATAAAACTGTAAGATAAAAATAAAAATAGAATAAGTCATAAACTATGTTAAAAGTCAAATGAATTGAAAAAATATTTATAGCACATAACACAGAAAAGGATTAATACATTTGCTAATTAAAGAGCTATTATCTATTAGAAGATAAACATCAATAAAAGTGATCAAGAAAAAAATAATTCATTAGACATGAAATGCAAATGTTTAACCATATATGAAAGAAGCTCAAGATCATTATTAATTAAAATTCAAACAATTAATTACTACTTTTGGCCTACTAGAGTGCCATGTGTTGCTAAGATACAAATATTAACTATATCTAGTGCTGGCAAGTAGCAGATAAATGGACAGCTCATATATGGATAGTGGGAATACAAATTAGTTCAGCTTTTCTGGAATTTTCTGGTAATAGGTATGAAATATCTTTTGGTCTAGTAATCTCACTTTCAGAAATTCACCCTAAGAAAATAATCAGATTATTATACAGAGATCATGTATAAGAATAAACGCATGGCATCAATCTCTACAAGACAGAAAGACACAATTCAAGTATTTATAAGGGTTAAAATAATAATTTAAAAAAATACAAAGCTCAAAGAAAGAGAAAGTAACTTTAAAAACATTTTGCAATAAATAGAAATCCTGAGATCCAAAGTTAAAATAGCTGGTCAGACTGAGAACACAAACAGAAAAGTTTAAAAAGCATAAAAATCCAACACTGCACTTTTGGAGATAGTTAAATTTGGAATAGGTATGTTTTTCTTGCTATAGAACATGGGACTATGTAAGATGCATTTTTTGTAGGGGATCAATATTTTCTTTGACGTTTGCATAAGATTGTAACTCAAAGTAGTCATTTCAGAAATTATAAATATCCTCCTGGTTGGTAGCACAGTGGATAAGGTGCCAGCCTGCGAACCCAAAGATGGCTGGTTCGATTCCCCAGCCAGGGCACATAACCAGGTTGCAAGCCAGGTCTCCAGTCAGGTCTATGGCTGGAGGCAGGTGAAAGGCAACCATACATTGATGTTTCTCTCCCTCTCTGTCTCTCTCCTTTCCTCTCTCTCTCTGGAAATAATAAATAAAATATATTAAAAAAAGAAAGAAAGAAATTATAAATATCATTGTCTTTCTTGTGTTTTAAAATGTAGATTAAAAAGCAACAACAACAGAAAACTTGCGGTTTCCATAAGAAAGGCATTGTTTTTTTAAGCTCTTAAAACACCCACCCCTCCTAAATGCTCTCTTGGCTGCAACCTGGCCTTAGGAGCCAAGGAGCCCAACAATTACGCAGCACCTGACATCGCCCTTTACCCTTCTGGGTCGGCTTGTGTGCCTGCTGACTCTGGTGAGAAACAGAAAGGAAGGCAGCTCCCGGCAGACAGGGCTTTGATGTTCATCCAGCCGCAGGCAGTGAATACGCTTCCTCTTTTTCAGTTCTTGATGTCGAGGCGACAGACGCTGCCTCTAATCCCACACCGTATGTAGAACCTCCGCAAGGAAGCTGGTGCGAATTTTTAAGCAAGTATTTCAATACCACATACTGTTTGTTGTTGGTATCCTGTATGGAACAGCACGTGCATGCGAACCGTATTAAAATTTTCTCTTTCTCTTCTTCTGCATCTCCATCTCCCCACTCCCCCTTCCTTTCTCTCTCCCTCTCTCCGTGTTTTGCTTACAAAGGCCCAAGCTTTAGGAAAAGAAACCTGAGCAGAATCAATCCTAAACACAGTGACACCAACGGCACAGCCTTTGTAAACAGCAGTCCCCCGCCCCTCACACCCCATCCTTATCAACTTGCAGTGACTGGAAGCCAGGAAGGCCTTGGTGCCTTGGGGTGCGGAAACACGGAAAGGCCCTCTTCTATTAGCCCATTTTCAAAGTCAAGTGATCCTGGATTTGGGAACTCAGTGAATAGATCTACTCATCTGTTTACACGATAGGATTTTTGTTCTTTTGAAAGAAAAGACTTGTAAAGTGAGAGAACTGGGTACTTGTTTGGTGTGGCAAAAGCTAACTTTTCAGTCGGGCTGAGGTATAGTAAGGTTTAGTCCACAGGTGTCCTGGATGGTGCCTGATTCTTCAGTTCTGAAATTTTGTCTCTCCTAGTGGTTTTTCTGCACCAAAGCATGAATGACAGGTATTTAGAGGTTAAATTAGTGTAATTTTAATTTGTTAATTTTGTATTCCTTGATGTAAAGTTTCCAGAGTGGGCTACACACACACACACACACACACACACACGCAAATACACAGACAGACTGGGAACTCAGGAATTAGTTGCTGACCATGCTAAACCAGGCATGTGCTTTTTCAAGTTCTATCAATCTAAGTTTGTATGTAAGCCAATATCATCCTTTCAGCATTAGTCAGAATAAGCATGATTTTTTAATATAAAAATGGGCATCTTCCAAAGTGTGTGTTTTTATAAGATAATTAATATACTCTTAGTGACCAACTATTTCACCTTACTATTTCATTGTCATGCTATATGTGGGTGTGATCTTTTCTTTGCCAATTATATGAGTCCAAATGAGAAAAAACAGTGTTTCTCTATAATGCTTAGGGAGTCTTTCTTTTGTACATTAATCTATGGAATCTTCAAAAACATCGTATTAATCTGAGATTTTTTTTTAGACTAATATTTTTAGGAAAAAGTGGTTCGGGTGCATTAAGATTCCTAAACATATGTATGATGAGAAGTGCCTGAGAGTTCCTGGCACCCGTAAACTTGTGATTTAAGTAAATTTTATTTCAGGATTCTTCTAAAAGTTTAATGAAGTACAAGTAATAAAAATTTAATATATAGATCATCTCAGACAAATTGGAAAATAATGTACCAATAATGTCTATGGTAAATACCTTTGAAATCTTGATTTATTTATTAAAAGCAATAAACAACTGCAAAAATTACAACTTCTGATTTGTACAGAAATATTCAACAGCTCTTTCTCATGATTGTTATATTTGATTTTTGTTATTAAAATAAAAGTACTTACTCTTGAATGTATATTTTCCTGTAAGAGAGGGGGGGGAAAGTAAATTCATGTAAGTCCACATATTTGAGGCAATTGGCAGCATTATACAAATTTTTAGGTTTTACTTCATAAAATAAAGTTATAAATCATTTTCATGATTTTATGAAATAATGAAACATTTCAAAATCAATATTTCATAATTATATCCCCAAAATTGTATTTTAGTATACATGCACCATTTTTTTCCTACTATAAAGTATAAAATTTTAAAATGTTGATTCAGATTATAGATAGTAAATTTTCATCTGCTGAAAATATAGTTAAAGGTCAATTTTTGTTTATATTATAAAAGAGATTCTATTAATAGGAGAAACTGAGATTACAAGATGACAAAGGGAAGTGCAATTGACTTGCAGAAAATGACTGCTCTATAATGTATATAGGATACAGATTATAAACAATTTATCTATGTAGTGAGAGAATACCACAGAAACTCCCACAAGGTATTGCTAGCTTTGTGGCTTCCATTTACTCAAGTAAAATCCAGATCTTTCCAAGGCAGTGTGCTCTGCCTCTCCTTCCACCTCCCCTTTACCTCCTTTCCTGTTGATCATCTCTGGGACCACAGGCTTCCTAGCTCTTTGCAAAGCCAGAAGACAGGCTCCTCCTGCCTGCAGGTCTCTGCACATGCTGTCCTGCCTCATTGCTCTTCCTCCCGATAGGGCTCACTCCTTACCTCCTTCAGTTCTTTGCTCAAATGTTCCTTCCTAGCGAAGCCTTCCCTGACCAACCTCTAAAAACTTGTATCCTGCCTCCCATTGTACTCACTCCCTGCTTTATTTCTCTTCATCAGGCGTTGTCACTTTCTAATGCACTCTGTGCTTCTTCAGTCTATTGTCTACTTCTCCACTCCCCCATCCCAGTGAGGACACTGATTTATGTGTTTTGTTCTCTGCTGTAGCCCCAGTACCTAAAAAAGTGACTGGCATATGGCAGGAGCCCAAAACATACTTGTCAAATTAATTAATGAACAATGAAGAAAGCAGCACTCATTCAAGTTCAATTACAGGAATAAGGGTAATGAAGGTTTTCTCTAGAAGTCTCTCATGTGGTTATAGAGAAGTAAAGTAACAACTGGTGTCAATACCATGATCACCTTGAGCTCTGGTTTCTAGTCTTTTGGAATACAGCAAAGGTTTTCAACATAGAAAAACATTAACCAAATTTCATAATAGTAGATGGTATTTTCATATTCAGTGATTGAGAAAAACTCAGTTCTAAATCCCTATGTGGAATTTGAATGACCTTAAGAGAACTCTTTTACTTTAATGAAAGAAATTGCACTACCACTGCCCCTTGTCCAATATTTCCTTCCATTCATTTCCATGAAGTTGACATTCTTTTTCCAATTTCTCTTCCCTTCTAATGAGCATTCCCCCCACCCCACCCAGTATATACTGTGGATCATATGTCAGAAAATTTGGGGGAGAAATTAAAAATAAAAACACAATTTTCTATAGAAACAAACAAGTGAACAACATGATCATTTCAAAGCCAAAAAGCATACTTTGAAGTTAAAAGAAAATATTGTCTTTTTCACTCCTAGAGAAGACATGAAAAAATTTACTCCTTTTAGTTTGTTTATTTCAAATAAAATCAAACCTAAATATTATAATATGTTAAAGGCTGTGTTTAATGTAAGTGTCACATTTTTTTAAAGTGACCTGAAATATCTTTAACAGACTTTTCCTGTTGGCATAGTGAAATAGTGGCACTACATTATAATATCTCCTTTTTTATTTGCTTGTTATTTTTTAAATCTCTCTTTCAGGATAAAAGTTTTCCAGAAGCTAACCCCAGCCAAGGACAATTCAGGTGGAAGTTAAATTGTATTCATTTACCCTTTTATGGGATAAATTAACTCAGACTACCCACCACTGCATCTCCTACATGTGTGGGCTCATTATAATTTGGCCTACAATTAACAAGTTTTCGCATGGCTATTCCTGAAGAATGAGAGTATTTGTTCAAACATGATGCCATGTAACAAAGAACTGAAAGAATTTCTAAACGTGAGTTTTTATGTGGAACACTCCATTACAGTAAGATTATTATTAACATAGAATATTAAGAAGTAAAAAATGTGGTAAACAAGTTGAAATCCATTTCTTTAGAGTTTGTGCTGGGTGAACTTTTAGCTTCCTCTCTGAATGGAGAGGCTTTGGCAGAAATACTAGCAGCCCAAGTGCCCAGATGACTGGAAGTTAAAAGTTTTCCTTCTATGGATGCTGGACTTAGTTAGGAAGAAGAATGTAGACACATTTATAACAACTAGATATGAAGCTAGAAATGTGTCTTCCAGCTACCAAAAATTTTTGGAAAAGCCCCTTCATTCTTTTTCTGTTTCAAAAATAAACAGATCTCTAGGGCCTCTGAAAGGCAGAGGGTTTTGGCGGTATTTATAACTAGAAAAAAAAAAAAAAAACAAGAGAAAGAAGGCAACAGACAGGCTATCTAATTATAGCTACCCTGGCATTGATAGCTATTCTATTTTTCGCTTTTCTTATACAGATGAGAAACCTTAAATAACCCCAAAATGGCTGAGTAACTAGATCTTTAACAAATAACTTCCATAAACTTAGAGACAGCATTAATCCAGTATTTCCTGCAAACGCAGGGGTCACTAAAACAATGTGTAAACACTCCTTGTTGAATAAGTAAAAGCTTGCAGATTTCTGGTTTGTGTTCCCACTGATGCAGACACAGCACTGTGCTTCCCATTAGTTTTAGTCTTCTCTTTCTTAAATTCTCTAAACCCTGAAATTACTGTGTAGATTATACCTATAGCTATGGGGGATAGGGGAACAAACCCACGCACTTCAGGAAAACAGTGAGAGAGAACTGTGGGCAATTCTCCTAAAGAATCCTGAATTTGACCTTCAGCCATCTTTGTTTGGGTCTGGAGCAGGATTTAGGAATCTGAATGTTTTTTGTTTTTCTTTTTAAAGATTCTATCCACTCATTTTTCAGAGAGAAGAGAAGGGAGGGAGAAAGAGAGGGAGAGAAACATCAATGTGTGGTTGCCTCTGTCATGTGCCCTGGCCGGGAATCGAACCCTGAGCCCTCAGTTCGCAGGCCAGCGCTCTGTCCACTTAGCTACACCAGCCAGGGAAGAAATTTGTGCTTTTAATACACATCCCTGGTTGAATTGATGTAGGGGAACACACACACACCAAGAAACGCTGTCCTAATGTTTCAAAGGGACGCAGAATCATTTCCTGGATACAAATGTTATTTTCTCTCTTGAAAGAAGATGCGCTTCAAAGAATAGCCAAAAGTTAGGCGCTCACATCTGTTACAGAACCAAAAATCTCTCTACCATCTTTTTGGAAATTAGTGCTAGCTTCTGGTGTGTTATGTAAATTAATGCTGGTATTGCTATTCAACTTTCCAGATGGTTTGTTTACCTACCCAACTAGAAGGTGTGTTCCTAGGAGGCAAAAACTATGCTTATACATACATTTTAAAAATGTGTCCAAATAGTATCTAGCATTCTTAATAAATATTTATTAAGCCTGCAATCAACTTACTTTAATTTTGATTAAAATGCAACCGAAGTGGCTTTAAAATCCTCTTTAACTTCTGAAGCCTGAAGCCACTTCTCTCTCGAATATTGCTTCAAACCTACTTATTCTAATATCTCTTCCACAGTAGAAGATGGAGGCCATACCTAAGACTCATTAGAAATTGGTAACTGCACACCTGGCACTGTTATTTAGCCTCAAGGAAAAAGCAGAGCCACAGTAATAGCTTTGACTGATTACTTGGCAAGGGAAACCAAGCCCTTGGGTGTTCCAAGTTCTCTTTGACCTATAAACCTGTTAGAAAACCTGTTTCTCAGAATTTAAAGCGGAGCCCAATTGAGGTCCGTATTAGAATAATGTCAGTAATGCTCCTGCTCTCAGCTTTCAGGCAAACTAGTACAATTCGTCATTAACTTTTATGTTGGCGAAAAGGCAACTTTTGGGAAAATAGCTCCAACTTAAGCTCTTTCATTTTGATTTTCTTTCCCTTAAATAATAGTTCTGCCAATATAACTTCCTTTGGATTTGTGCTTTCTAAACCTTCGCAACTTCCAGTGCCTAAAATTATTCCCTAAAATCAGACTGGTGCTGAATATGCAAGATTGGGTCATCGCCAGGGCAATAAACTTGAGGCTTTCAGAAAAGGATCAAATAAACCATCGGGTACGGAAGTAAGTTTCAGCAATTCGGACTTCATGAAGTTCTAAATTGCCTCTGTCTTTAAAGGCTTTTTCAGGGTTATGAGATAGAGTTCTACTGCCTAATTGAATATTCTGGCAAGGTCAATTTCTTTCTCTTAGGGGTCAAAGCTTAACGAATAATAAACTAGTGTTCATCCCCTCTGAGGAGACAGCTCCACTTCTAGTCAGCTGTAAGATCAAGTATGTAAATAACAGACTATGTCCTATTCTGTTCGGATTGCCATTCTGGGGGTTGGAGCCAGACTGGTGATGCAGGGGTTAGGTGCTCCCTTACTGTAGGATTTCTCACTTTCATTCTAGAAACTGAGGGAAGAAAATGGCTCAATATAGACATTTATTGGGTCAGCTGTTGCCACCAGTTTAAGGCAGAAAAGGTGTTCATTCACACAAAGGATAACACCATTATTTCTCTCTGGGGGGCAGGGAGTGGGCGGAGTATCTATATTTAGAAGAGTTTGCTTTTAATCTCTTAATTTATTAATAGAAGTACAACATCAAACTTTAAGGTTTCTCTGAATTAATTTGTTAACACGGAACTAAACTTCAAGTAGTGAAGAAATAATGAACTAGAGCTACACATCATATCACATATTACCTTTAAGAGTTAGTTACCTAATCATATTATTGAGCTCTTATGGAAAAGGTTTAAGAATTATTCATTTTTGTACTTCGTGTGCCCAGATTGATGCTTGCTATAGGACAAGCACTAAAATTCCTGTGAATTAGGTACTTAAATATGTGTTTCTTTTCCACAGCATGGGCGTGAAAAAACCGTTCAAGAAATGTAATAACTTAGTGACCAGTAGAGGGCAATAAAGTCAGTTTTTAACATTTCTTAAGGCCCAGTATATGGCCACTTTCAATTCCAGTTCTCTCCTGGAAAGACTTTCTCTAGAGGAATCTCACTTAGTCTCCTGATTTCAGTTTAGCTCAGCTACCAGCCTCTTGTATTCCACCAAGACCCCCATTTTGGCCCCTATAATATTGTATATAAAGGGGTTGGATGTACCTGAGGGTCCGACTGGTTTGAATGCATTGATGTATCAAACACAGCTACCTCTGGTCCATTTTTGGCCTAATCAAAACCATTTGACAATAGGTAATCCTGAGAAATGAAAGACCACAACAGAACTACTAGGTAAGATGTGGATCAGGGCAGACATTATAGCTTCAAAATTCACATGGTAGAAAAAGATATATAGTAAGATACCAATTCCATTTAAAAGGATTACTTGCAAACGCATGTTCCATATACATGCGTATAGATAGGGTCATAAAATAAAATACAAACTGGTTATTAATACATGGTTTAGTGAGAAATTAATACATGTAATTGCAAGGGCTTTTATCTTGTTTGTGTTTTCTTGTATTTTCCATATTTTTACAATACATAGGAATTTCTTCTGGATAAAAATGTATATGTTATGTAGCACCACCCATGGTCACTTTAGGGAAGGCATGAGTAACATTCCTGAAACAGACTTTAGCAGGGCCTGACCTGTGTGGGCCGCTCCCGCCCCCGGGGAAGCTGAGGGTAATGCACAGAGTCAGGCACTGCATGGATTCATTATTTCCTGTGCTCTGGGGTCTTGGTGCCAGGTGCTGTCTTCCTCTTCCTCCATCCACGTGGAGCAAGCAGGTAACAACAGATTTAAGGAGGGGCTTTTCTCCTATGTCTCATTTTTAGATGTTGCTTTCTTCTATTTCTACAGAGCCCTGCATTTTTTCCCATGCTATTTTTAGTCATTCTCGCAGGAGGGGGAAAATGTCGGTCAGGGTTTCTGGCGCATCAGCTTTTCATAAAGAGAACGCAATATAGTCTCATCAAACCTAGGATTTACGTGAGACCTTTCATCTGCATCCAGTTAAAATGTCCCCTGTTAGGCAACTGCAAATGCGTAAAAATCATCCTTTGAAAGGCCTTACTTTAAGGACTGGATGCAGAGGCTCAAATGCTGCTTCAGTTCCTCCTCCTTTTCATAGGACTCCAGGACACTGTGCGCTTTGTCGTGGTGATAGCAGTAGGTTTTGTAAATATCTTCCAGTGGTCCTTTAATCTGCAAGAATACTTCTCCTGATAAATGTAGAACAAAGGCAAAATGACATCAAGTCAGACCCAGCTGGGTCTTAACATATTTATTATTCAGCAATGTCACCTAGTGTGGTTCAAAGTTGGATGGATCTCACTTTCTCCCAGGGTTTATTCAGAAGGGGTTGAAGAAATGAAGTGATCTTCTCCCCTTTTTTCCCCCTTATTTCCTTCCTCTTTTCTGTCTCCCTCCATTTCCTTCCTTCCTTTCTCCCTCCCTTTCTCTTATAAAACAAAGGATAAAGAGCTTAAGAGAGACAGGCAGCAAAAGGAAGCTGGGTTTCTCAGAGGTGACTTTGCACTTGGCTGGTGTGCAGGAGCCTGGCCAAGGGCAGCATTTTAGAATCAGTCCATCTGGGTTTGGATTGGGCTATGCTACAGGCCTGGACAGGTTGTGACATGGACAATTTATTTATACCCTCTGAACCTACTCCTTATCTATAAAATGGGAACAATAATAGATCCACCTTCATTGGGCCATTATTAAAACCAAAGAGATAGTGCATGTGAAGTTCAGAGTACAGCATGTACAAAGTAAATTCTCAAAATGAAACAGTTATTGTTAATTTATTAAAAGTATGGGAAGTGAAATTTGAGGTGCTAGGTAAATTATTTTTTCACTAACATTTCCTGAAGTTCTGTGAAAGGCAAGTAATGGAGTTTAAAGAAATAAAGTGTTTCCTTATATGTGATAATAAAAAGAATTGGACATTATTTTTGTTAAAATAATGGATATAATAAATAATGTTAATTGGAGAACACTGTGAACAAGGGTTATGACTGTCTTTTCATAAAATAACTTGGGTTAATTGTGTCCAACCATTGAAGAAATTATTTTGATAGGATGACAAAAATGGGTCTCTAACTGACAGTTCAAGTAGACATTAAACAATGGTTTGATTTAATCACCCACACTTTTGCTTAAAAATATGTATTAAGCAACCATTACCCAACCAATCATGTGAAAATGATTACCACCCTCCACCCCCACACAAAATGTGATAGGGTCTGCTCTCAAAAGCACTGAAGATTTGGATTTGGATCTGGGCAGAGTATATTGGGAATGATATGAACATACTAATCTGGACCAATAAGTCATTCTTCCTTCAGAAACAGAAGTGCTCTTCATATTTTTAACATGCTTTGCACACATGAACTACTCAACTCCCTATATATATATATATATAGGGAGATAATAAATTATTTGTTCTTATTGAATAAGAATAGATGAATCTGAGCTTAAAAGAAATGAATTATTTTCCCAAAGTCTTAGGAACAAGAACCTAAATTCCTAGTCTAGTGCTGTTATGATTGGTATCAGTAGAAAAATGAATGTAAATATTATGATTATAGGTGGCAGGCAATTATTCATTTTGTGTTCTCAAATTGTCATTGGACCTTCATGTCATCTGTTGTTGGCAAAGCCAGGATTACAGACCATATTTCTCTCTCTCTCTCTCTCTCTCTCGCTCTCTCTCTCTCTCTCTTTTTTTTGTTGGGCTTTAGCTTTACACACACCAGAGCTTCTGCTGGGCACTGTGCGAAGCGATGCAGTTGGAAAGAATTAGAAACCGCTGTCATGTAGGGTTTGTGTAGTGACTTAAGGAATGGCTTTAAAATAATTCTTTCAATCTCAATTATATTATTTGTGAAATGGGAACAAGTAATAGTAATTCTCAAGATGAATTTGAGAATTAAATAGGCTGTGGATGTAATAAGTGCCCGGCACCAAAAAGTTGCTCAATTAATGTCACTTGTCTCTTAATGTTGCTTTACTATTCTCTCAGGTGAAAATACCAGTACTTTTTAAAACTGGTATAAATAAATAAATAAAATTAAAGTTTTTTCTTTCCTTTTCATTATATGGGATTTCCCTATGATTTTAGTTAGACTTTGTGTGGGTATATGTGTCTGTGTGTCTGTGTGTGTGTGTGTGTGTGTGTGCGTGTGTGTGTTATCTGTGCTTTTTTGGACTTGTTCAGAAACTCAATGACTGTGAGCATCTTCAGAACTGAAGGGATGAGGAATTCTTGTTTTGTTCCTGAGACTATATTGAGTTGATCCCTGTAGCATTATAGGTCTTATAGGTTTGCCTTACAAAACAATTAGCAACACAGACAGTAAGAAGTAGAGTAACTATAAGAAGAGAAAATAAAATAGAATGGTGCCCAAATTTAGGGTCAGGCATAAGAAGAAGCGAGCCTCCCAATGACAGAGCCAGGTGGCAAATGGGAGAGAGGACATTGGGTGGGTGAGGTAATCAAGGTCAGTTTGGGGTGAGTGCCAGGCTCAGAGAATGCTCAGGAGCAAGGTAAGGAGAGGGTACCTGAATTCCCACAGCCCTGCACAAAATGAAGCTGTAAATAGGTATGTTCACTACAAAGCTGCTTAGAGACAAAGAAAGGAAGAGGTAAAGACACACTCATAAATCCACAATAGGATCAAGTCAGAAAGTCAAAAGAGAAAGGACAAAGACATTTATTTTACACACACTGAAACCATTAATTGTAAATTCCCTTGAATTTTCTTTAACAGAAGTGATCTACTTCGAAAGAATTTATACATCCCTTAACAGCAGAGTCAACATTTTTACTCTTTTCTAAGTAAAATTCTATTGGGGCTCTAATAATTATTATTAAAATTAAAAGATACTTAAGTAATCTAATTGAAAGTCATTTATTCACCCAAAGGCCAAGTACAACACTGGCAGGCAGAATATTTGATTTTCCTCCCAGCCCTACCAATGTATTCTGCTTTATAATAGTGCAGATGAAGTGATGTGTCTTGCGGCAAAAAAAAAAAAAAAAAAAAAAAGATTCTGTTTCCACGGTAACATAACTCTCAGCTGCGTTTCTTCAGTGGTGAAGGACAGCTGCTCGCTCTATCTAATGTATGTGGGATTGAAGGGATGATTAGAAGTGGTGAAGGGACCAGCGAAGGTAATTTCACTTCTCGCTGCCTGTCACAAAGGCCCCAGAATCCTATAAAATAAATATAACTATCATGTGCTTCTTTAAAAAAAAAATTCTACAACCCAGCTTTCTGCCCTAGCTGATGTACAAAAGGATAAAGAAAAAGAACATTTCCTTAGTTATTTCCTTTAAAAACAAGTCCCAAGGATACCGAACATATTTTATGTCCTGGTGTCAATACTCCTGTGTTGCCCATTGTTCCCTTCACTAATATAAATATATTCATGTTCCTCTTTTTGGCCCACCTCTTCTTTACTTCCAGACCCTCATGCCGATGCCCAGGATGTGCCCTGGCCTATAATGAGGCCTCTGAATTATTCTGAACTCCACTCCATGACTTCACTATACTAGTTAGTGGGGGCAGTAGGTGAGCATGTGTACTGTATGGCCATCACATTTAAAATGACTGAGCAAGAAGAGCAACAAATCTGCATCAATGCATTAAACTCAAATATTTCTCTGTGGAAACTATTCGGATGATTCAGAAGGCTGCAGCGATGGGCAACTGGTGATTGGCAGCTTCATCAAGATAATGAGCCTGCTCATGCATCACGTCTTGTGCAGAGATTTTTGATGAAACATCTAATCACCCAGGTGACTCAACCCCCCTACAGGCCAGATTTGGCACTCTGCAACTTCTGGCATTTCCTGAAACTAGAATCACATTTGAAAGGGAAGAGGTTTCAGATTGTCAATGAGATTCAGGGAAATATGATGGGCTAGTTGATGATGATTAGGAGACTGTGTGACGTCCTAAAGCACCTAACTTTGAAGGGAGCTGTACAATGTCTCTTGTATCCTGTAGCTCCTGCAGTAAATGTCTCTACTTTTCATATTACAGGGCTGGATACCTTCTGCACAGGCCTCGTTTGTGTACAAAATGAAATAATGTGTGTGAAATGAAATCATGGGATATAGGTAGAAGTCACTGGAAGCGCTTTTCTATTCCCACAACCCACCCCTGCAGTGTGAAAACCTTGGAAAAGGTGGCTTAACTCTTATTTCCTGCAGGAAGTGTGCTTGGTAGTAGCGTAGCCAATTGAGGCCATGAAGCCAAATGTCACATGTCAAATACTGTGAAGGAAAAGGCTGCAGGAGGCAGCTGCCCTAGTCATGAACTACTGAATTACAGATTTTTTTTTTTTTAAGGGAAAAATAAATCTATTTTGTGTAAGTGCTTTTGGTAAGGTTCCTACTCTGAGCGGACAAGTGCAGTGCTCGCTGACCCAGCTGATGTGCCCCGGCCGTGAGGAAGGGTGACAGAACCAGAATTAAAGGCCATGCTCTTTCCGGGCTATTGGGCATCTTCAAGTCTGCGCCTCTGGCAAGGTGCTTCTCATTTTCACTTCCTAGTGGCTGGGAAAGCATTCAGGGACTCAGAGAACTCTAATACTCACAGAATTGGGGAATTTTTTCCCCATGTGTTTCCTGTGAAGCATTTGACTCTTCACAGCCCCATTCACGTGTGACTGCACAGTGAGCCCACTGACCCGCGCAAGCCACGTCCATCAGCAGACCACCCTAGAACTTACTGTTCTCCCCCGAGAGAAGAACTGTAGAACTTATTACTAAGCCCCCCTAGTTTTATTTTTATTACAGGAAATAAGTCCTAATAGCCCTGGGATCCACATTGACCTCACTCAGGTTAGACTCTGGAGGTCTAACCTCCGCGTTGCATCCCGGCGCCTGCCTTGTGCTGATACTCTCTTGCCTGTGTAGGTGGATGTGTACTTGATCCTGAAAGCCTTGACCCTTTTTTCTGTCCTATTCTTTGAAGCTGACAGTCAGCCTGTTACTACCACCAGTTGGAATAAAATGCCCTGACCTTTCAGTTGCTGCCCCTGGGTCTGCCCCTGTGAGCCCCACATGTTTCGGTATGCAGGATGCTCCAGACATGTCCTAGCTGGGCAGAGTGACCTAGGTCAAGCCTCTCTGTGTTCTGAGTAAAGCATGACGACATTGTTGCAAATGCATAAAGGGGCACAAGCCCTGCTTTGCCGAGCTATTGCTATGTAACAAAGACCCCTAAAACTTAGTGCCCTAAAACAACAGCCGTTTTGATTTTCTCTCAGGATTCTATGGGTTGGTGAGGATCAGCTGAGTGGTTCATCTGCTTCCCTTGATGTCCGCTGGGGCTGCAGTCATGTGGGGGCTTCACTGGCTAGAGGGCCCAAGATGGCTCATTCACCAGTCTGGTGCCTCTCCAGGGACAGCTGGAAGGTGGGCTTCAGCTGGGATACTGGGACAACAGGGCCACGTTCTCTACATAGTCTCAGGTCTAATCTCTCTTCATGTGACTTCTTTGTGTAATATTCCAGCAGGGTAGCTGGACTTCTGAAACGTCAGGTTCCCCAAATCACAAAAGTAGAAATTGCCAACTTTTCTTAAGGCTTAGGCCCAGTTGCTGGCACAGTGAGTTTCAAGGCCAGTCCAAGGTCAATACGGGACTAGACCACATAGTAGTGTGACTAGCGGGAGGCTTGGTCCATGGAGGGCCATCTTTGGAAAGTGACTTCTGCAATTGCTACACTCTACCAAATGTGTAAATGATATTTGATATGTTAAATCACCCTTCATAGAAAAATACGTTACCTTACCAGATATATAATCATCAAGATGCACAGATATTGGGAGTTTTTAAAAGCCACATACATCCAGTGATTTTGACTTGTTTGAAAAGCATGATCAGGATCTCTAGGGGATTAAGTCACACTTTATTTAACTGTTACACACATTTAAAAAAATAAGTTTTGCAAAAAGATAAACTTATATTCTTAGGATAGCAACATGCAAGTAACATCATGTACCAAATAGTTACTAAGGAATATTTACTCACTGGGCTATCATTACTCATACACAGTTTCTTATTTAACTTCCACGAACACTCTATAGGGTAGGTATTATTGCCTCAGATTTCAAGAAAAGAAATTGAAGTTCAATGAGATTTTGCAACGTGCCTAAGATTGCACGTCGAGTGAGTCAGGATTTGAACCTAAGTCAACTGATGCAGAAAACCTTGAGTTCTTAAACTCCATACTATCCTACTTGTTTTGTCCTTATTCACAATTTTCTTAAATTGTTACAGGCGGATCTTCAATTTAAGCGGGAACAAGAGGCACCTCTCGTACCTCCATCTCTGAAGATTTAGAACCCATTTCCTATTTAGACAGCCTGCTTCAGTCAAGATTCTAAAATCCAGTTTTGATCTTGGCATGAGAGTCCCAACAGCTCCGCAGCGCTCTCATATCTATAAATACATGCCTCATCCAAACCCCAAGGTTATTTTTGAGTAAAATCCTCCTCCTGGTTTGTCTGGGTATCGGGAACGCCTCCCCTTGATGCCAGAGCTATCTGTGACTCACAAACTCTCACTTGTGTCATCTAAGGACAGAGAAGTGGGACACCTGTTTCTTGTTTTGTGGTAAATGATTTTGGAGTACCTCACCAAGAATCAGTTTACATCATGAAATGGAAGAGCTTTGGTGGAAAGTGTTCAGTGAAAGATGTTCAGTGATGGAAATTGCCGCCGAACTCTGCACTGACATGGCTGCCATACGTGGCTCCATGGAGCTGTCCTTGGCGCTACCCTCCAGCCACATCGGATTGCTGCGTTTTATAAGAATTTTCCATATTCTCCTGCCATGAGGCCTTTATGCTATTTGGCATTTAGAAAGTCATTAGTTCCAATGTCCACTTTTCTAAATTCTTCAAGTCCCAGCCTAAACACATCTTCCAAACAATTTTTCCCCCCTCATCATCTGGGTTGCATTAATTAATCTCTTCTCAGTGAAACTGTATTACTTAGCAATTGGTGCAGACCTTCCAAAAATCACCCCCAAATTGGAAGGCTTAAAACAACACTGTTTGCTCACAATTCCCTGGGCTGACAATCTGAGAAGGGCTCAGCTGGGACAGTGTGTCCCAATGTGTGTGGATGGGACTTATTCATATGCTTGCAGTCTGTGGCAAGAGGCCAGCTGGCTAAGGAGAACATGACTTGCAGGTCCAAGGCCTTGATTGTGTTGATTGGAATGAATGGGTAATTTGAGCCTTCTCTCTCTCTGTGCAGAGTGGATATCACAATACTGTTGTAGAACATCATTTTTGCCACATTTCTTTGGCCAAAGCAAGCCAGAAGGCTGGCTTAAATATAAAAGGGGGGGAGAGAGGAAGAATGGATGAAACTTTGACTCCAACTTTTTCTTTTTTCAAATATGGCCTGTTTTAATTTTTAAAATAATCTTATTTTTTTATAATCTTCAAAGTTGCAATTCATGGTTAGTAATTTTGAAATTGAGGATATCTGTTTTCTCTGTAAACCATATTTCTAACTCTTCATTTTGCGCTATTTTTACACTTATTAAAAAGTTACAAAAGTAGTACCAATAGGTTCCAAATATTCCGCACTCGGCTTACCCAGTGTTGACACCTTACATAAGCATAGTACGTTGTCAGAAAAAGGCAATAAACTTTGCTTCAACACCTCATTTGAACTTCAACATCGGTGTTCCTAGAATCTATCCAGGCTTCCACTTGCATTTATTTGTTATTCCTCTTTAGGCTCCCGCAGCATTTAACAGGCCACACCTTCCCAGTCTTATTTTTAATAACCTTGACTTTTTAGAAGAGTACTGATCAGTTATGTCACCAAGTGACCCATTTGTGAGCTTGCTGATGTCACTTTTTTTCTGATGATTGCACACATTTTGGACAAAGGTACAACAGATATGATATCGTGTCTCCCTTAGAGCATTGTAACCCAAGTTTCATCATGTGACTATGTGTCACTTCCTGAAATTGATTGTCGACCTTGGTCACTTAAGGTGTTCTCAGCCTGGCTTCTTATTGTAAAGTCACCACCCACTTTTTCCCTTTGAGATTCATCATCACTTCGGAGATACTTGGAAACTATGAAAAGTATATTTCTCTTCAAACCTTCAGCCAATAAATGTAGCATTGGTCAGTGGATTTTTGTCTGCAATAATTATAACAATGGTGTTTGCCTAATGGTAACTTTCTATTCCCCTCTTGCCTTCCACATTTATTTATTGAAATCTACTGTAAGGAAGATTTTTCCTTTCTCTTCATTTATATCAATATGGACTTGATATTTATTTTATCCTATGGGTTAAAATGTAATACTAGCATTATTTATTTTGTTGCTTAAATATGTAAATCATAATATTTTTAATTGGAAATACTACCCTGTGAGCACAAAATCCTCTGATAAGCTCAGAAAAAATTCTACTAAATGGAAGATATTAAAATTATTATTATAAACCTCCTTGTTGAAATGTTTAACTAGTTTGGTGCAAATATCCTCACAGATAATGGCTTTGCCTCCATTTTGTATTCTTTTATTATTTTCTGTTTCTGCAGAATAAAGTTCAGCACACAAGCTGTTTTTATTTATGGTTTGTGCAATATTGATATTGCAAAACCTGGAATAGACTATAACTTTATATTACTAAATAGGAGCTCCATCAAAAGCTTCTTTCCATAAGTTATGTTTTCCAAAATATAATTACAGAATTTCAAAATTACATATTTTATACCACATAAACTCTCATTGTTAAACTTTTTAGTTCATTCTTTGTTTCTGTAAAGATAAATTTCAGAGCCCTGGCTGGTGGATCGATGGATAGGTGTTGACCCGTGAACCCAAAGGTCGCTGGTTCGATTCCCAGCAGGGCACATAACCAAGTTGCAAGCCAGGTCTCCAGCCAGGTTTGTAGCTGGGGGCAGGTGAAAGGCAACCATATGTTGATGTTTATCTCCCTCTCTGCCTTTTTTCCTTCTCTTCTCTCTAAAAATAATAAATAAAAATCTTAAAAAAAGAGAAATCTTTAATAAAGTATTAAAAAATAGATAAATTTCAGTGTCTTCCCATTTTGAATTTTGTTTTCAGTAATTGCCATTGTAAAGATTTAAAAAGCTGAAATTACTTTTTTCTTTGTGTGTTGAATATTTTAACCAAAATCCTTCAAATGGTTTTGAATAAGATGCGATTTCCAAGAGCTGGTTAGTGATCAGCAGCAAAGAAAATGTATATTGTCATCCATAAGATTTAAAAAAATAATATCAACTTTGTCTTCCAAATATCATATGTAGTTCACTCTAACTTTGTGCATCTAAAATTATGTATGAATTTTGATTAATTACCATTTCAGTTAATAGAGTAACACAGCTTTATTCCATATGCACCATCATTGATCCCAGCATATTTCTGCTCCATAGGTTTCTTTCTCTAGTAAAAACATTATTTCACTGTGATTCTGAGCTCCATCAAAATATATATTTATATTATCATTTGATTCCCAGGTTTAATTTTTTAAGTTTCAGTAGCATTTACCATAAGGTCAGAAAATTCAACTTTGACACAGTCAACTTTCAAGAACTTTTCTTTGATTCTGTAAGTTGAATTAAAGAATTTTCTATTATTTTTTGAATTAACTGATTTTCTATTTAATTCATTGGCTCATACTTTATAAAACTGTCATAATTGAACTATTTGCAAACTCTTCTACTTATAATGTCAACTCATTAATAGCCATTGCTTTATGTTGCTCACAGGTCCAAGGAAGCTTGGATTTTTTTAAATGAGAGAAATTAATTTAAGGTAACTGTCATTTGACCTAAATGAAATCAATCTGCATGTATTAAATCATGTGCACTTGGGCTTAAAGGTATAGGTCAGATTTCAACAAGGTGGAGGTAGCAACATGAACATAAAGCATTAACAGCAAATGCCAAATGCCAAGGATGTTTTAAAATAATGGGTGCAGTCTTTAAAATAGTGACTAGCTTTTGTTGTTGCTGATTCTTCAGCAGGTTTCTGTCTTCAGATTATCTTATGGTCAGTGATAGTATTAATGAATTTTAAATCTTTCTGTGGGAGAATTTACTTGATTGAGTTGGCATTTTGGTCTGTAAAATACTACAAGTAGCCAGGTTGAGTCACCTTTTATATAACATCAGCCTTGCTGATTAATCTTTGGGTCATCCATAAATACTAAACAAGATCAATATCATGCCATTTTTATCACTCTGATTTCCATGAACAAATAAAAACATTATGAGTGAAGACATAGGTGTGAATGTGAATTTGTGTCTCTGTGTCTATCAACAAAAAGATCTAACATATAACAATGGCTTTTTAAGAAGAAGACAGTGGCATTGTACGGGTATATTACCCTGTGTGCTCTTAAACTATTTTAATATTCTTGTAATGAGAATATTTTCTATATTATGTGTGAAACAGAAAATGGTTTTTAAAGTTTTTAAAAGAATCATTGGCCTACTTGGCACTATGTGAATGAGATCTTGATGTGGCAACTGCCTTTCAAGAGTTCACACACAGTATTCCTTTTGCACCTCCCAAATGAGTAAAAACTTGGCTTAACACATTTCCAATGATATCTCTATTAAAAAAAAATCTTACCAGAATAAGAAAATAACCTATAGTTGTTTGAGAGTGAAAACATACTTAAGAAGAAAATAATATAGAGAAAAAAGCAAAAGCATGAAAAAGTTAAACTTACTGTCTTACAAATCATATAAACTTTTTTACAAAAATGTACAATTCAAAAATCAATGGCTAGGCCCTGTCTGGTAGCACCAGCCTGCGAACCCAAAGGTCGCTGGTTTGATTCCCTAGCCAGGGCGCATAAGCCAGGTTGCAAGCCAGGTCTCCAGCCAGATCTGTAGCTGGAACGAGGTGAAAGAGGTATACATTGATACCTCTCTCCCTCTCTGCCTCTCCCCCTACCCTCTCTCTAAAAATAATAAATAAAATCTTTTTAAAAAATCAATGGATTTGTAGGCACAGATCTGAAAAACAATGTGATTAAAGTTAAAAAAGCTATTAAAGTATTTAAATATTTAACTCTTAAGGATCAAGGATATGTCAGTCATAAAACAAAATGTGAACATCTGGAAGGCAAAGAGGTTGAAAGATTGAAAATTAAAAAGCAAATGGTGTGCTTATGCTACTGAGAGGCTTCAGCAAATGGCTATAAACCCATTTCAAAACAAATACAGAGTTTGTGTAATTACAATAAGCCTGAAGATGGGTTTCACATTTATATATCTCCTGGGAAGTTTGGTGAGTCAGAACTATAAAACCAAAGCAAAGGGAGGTTATTGAAATATTATTTCCTGTTCTGTTGCAGAAGGAGAGGAGAATAAACATACCGATTACTTGCATGGCCGGTTCCACGTCTGTTGTGGCCTCTTCCAACAATGACAGCAGCTTGGCTGATATCTCATGCACGGATTCAATATTGCTAAACAAGCTATCCACGTCCAGCCGATCAACCTAAAAAAACCCACAAACACTGAGTAGCAGCTGACGGAGAGACACGCTGTATTTAGGATGTTTTCCCTTGATAAACAGGAAGCATTTTATATGCCAGCCCAGGCTGCTTTCATTAACCATTTCTGTAAATGCCCTTATTTAGGATTTCCAGAGGAAATGTTCAGTTTTTCATGCAGAAAATTGGGATGGTGCAATCTCTTACTTCTGTCTTTTTCTGAATTTTAACTTGTGTGTGTGTGTGTGTAGTGTGCATCTACATATTCCTGTAATAACCAAAGTGTGAGGATGTGAGCTAGCTAATTGGTATTTCTATGATCTGCCCTCTATGAGGGTATGTACCTGTGTATATGAATTTAGAATACTTGACTGCTTACACAGCAGACGTCAAGCCTTACTCTAGGCAAATAACTATTTTCAAAGCTGTTTTAAAACCATAGATGTTCTCAAAATGATAACATGGAGGTGTACTAAGTTGCTTCCTGATTTTTAAAAAAAGAAATGTGAATAGGAATCTTCACATGTTCTGTAATTAAAGGTTCATCATATTTTGCAACTTCATGCACACCCTCAAAAATCAGTGTAATCATTCCTAAATCTTTTTTTAAATTAATTTATTATTGTTGTATTACATTTATCCCATTTTTCCCCCATTGCTCTCCCCTGTCCCATCCTTCCTATCCCCTCTCCCACAGTCAATCACACATGTTGTTCATGTCCATGGGTCATTTATACTAGTTCTTTGACTAAACTGTTCCCCTTCTTTGCCTCTTTCTCCCCCTCTCCCTTCCTCTTTGCACACTGAAAGTATGTTCCTTGTTTCCTAAATATTATAGCTGGTAATATTTATAATAACATACCTATTGATTCATCCATCCTTTTACTAAATATTTCCTGAGGCCATTCTATATACCAACAATTGTCACAGAAGCCAATCTGTCAGAGGCTTTGGCTGATTAATGGAAGGATGGCCAACTATCCTAAACAATCTAAGTGAATTGTGGTGATATCTGTACCCTGATTTTACCAGATCTTACTCAAAAGCTTTCTTTTGAGTTTAAGTCAGATCTTTCATGATCAAACAGTATCCAGCTGGGTCATAAACAGATTGGTATAGGCCCCACTGTGCTACCACAGAGCTTAGGAGTTAGGTAACTCTTACCCATGGTGTATTATGCATGAGGTCATAGGTAAAAGAAAAAAAACAGCAAATCATCAATGATCAGTCATGGAAGTGCTTCAAAGATGAAAAACAGGGTTCAGAAACCCCAGTCAGCAAAATTAGGAATCAGAGAGAGACAGAAGGTTGAGCTAAGGATCGGGGGTGGGGGGGGTGGGGACAGGGGACTGAGAAATTCAGGCAAATTGGCAACGAAAATAGAATAAGAGACGTGGAGGAATTCTGAAAATGGGGTCCAACAATTCAACTTCTTTCTCATGCTCTCATCATCAGTTTCATTAGGTGTGCTAGGCATCTTTACAGGGAAGAAAGGAGGCAGGCACTGTTCTTCTTATCTGCTCCTTTTTGACATGGACCCACCCATTGTTCCCCATATGGGACATAGGTATTATTGTGATAAAAAATATTCTATTATTGAGCACAGAAGCATTACTTCACATTGCACCTTCTTTAAAATTTGGTAACTATGTCAGTTATTTCTTATGTACTATGGTCTGGCTATATTCATTTCGTTCAGGTGTTTTGGGAAATTCCTCACCTTTCTATTACTAGTCTTGTCCTCAAAAAAACATCTAGCCTCATTTGTAATCAAATTCCATGTGATTGTATATAAAAGTTTATTTCAATATAGCACAGCATGATACAATGTTTTTCTATTTTTATGTATTCTGATATTATCTTTAGCTCTACAGTACATTATTACATTGTAATCATTATTAATTCTTAAGGTCTTTAACCCATATCTCACAAAATGTTCCTTTGTTAAGCAGTTGCTTTAACAGGATAGGGTGTATATGGCTATTCTGCTTGAAATCTATGGTATTTAATATTATACAAAATACCTAAAAAGCAGACAATGGTTGTATGGCTCTTTTGTTAATAATTTTAAATAGTTCAAATGTTGTATATCTCCAAGTACCACTGATTGAACAAATTATTCTAAAGAATTACTTTATGCATTGGTTATTAATTAAATCACAAAAGTATACCTTTGTCTAGTACAAAATGTTTTCCAAAAGTTGAGTATAAATCAAATTTTTGTAAATTGAGTTATTTTAGATATACTAGCTAAATATTTCTCAAAATCATCTTTTGAAAGGAGTCCTTCTAAAGTGTAAAAGTTCAGCCCTCATTTACTTGCTTTATAAGATAAAAAATTAGATATAATTTATACAGTGGATAATTTCATTTTATTGTGGAAACTTTATTCTGAGAAACTGAAAGTGCTTCATATTTATTGTTTTATAGATCATTCCAATTTCTCTGTAAAATATGAACCAGTTTGAAGATATGGAAAATCATGCAGAGTGAAGAAATGTGCCATGCTTATTAACATTTGGAAGTTCAAAAAGGAGCTAGAACTGGAAATGGATCCTTTTAGTGTTATGCCTTGGTACATTACCAGCAAATTTTATTAATATAATTCCCTGCCATTTTGATTTGAATTTTTTTTTTGTTCCTGAGTTTTTACTAAGTTGTCACTCCTACAATTCATTTCCTAAAGAAAGAGCCTTGCATACGTGTCTAATTTAGATTTTAAATTAGTTTCACCAAGAACCAATTCTATATCTATCATCTTAGCTTTGTGCAACAAATACTAAATAACAAAAACACAGCTTTTAATTTCATTTCTATCTGAAAGACAGGAAGGATTAAAACATCAATTGGCCTAGTTTCAGCTTCCCGTATCACCATGGGCCCATGGGGATTCTGTGCTTCATGAAATTAATTCACATTCAATCACCACTATGCCAAGGAACAAACAAAGGTCTGGCCCAAATAAGCTTTTAAAGATGGTAAATGATTTTATAATTATTGATATAAATACAGGAATCATTTATGTACATTTATTAAACATTTACTAGGAAGAGGCAATGCTCTTAAGAGCTCAAGTTATATTTTAAATGAATTAAAAATTCATTTTTTTGAAAGAAGTTTTAGTCTTAGCATACATTATTCTAAGGAAAGTCAGTATATAATATTCAAATGTACAAAACAGAAAATTAAAGGTCAGTGTTCCTGATGACAATTTAATTCTTTGCTTTACACGAGTATTCATCACAATATCTAGTATTTCAAATACCAAGTTCCCATCACATTTGACTAATTGCTGAACTTACAGTTGCATGCATGCAAAAGATCCCAGGTAAAAATGTCTAAGTAAAGGAAAATTTTTATAAAACTGTCAATTCAGAGACTATAATCATTGGTATAAAATTACTTTGTACCCAACAAGCACCATACACTCACTGTTTTCAAAATATTCCTTGAGTTTCCCTGCATTCATATCCTAGCCCAAGCTCTTCCCTTTTCTCACAAATGCTTTGCCTTCATATTGCTTTACGATATTCTACCCATCTGAAATGGAATATACTAATAATAGTGTTTGTCCAGGAGTTTTGTGCAGATCTCTTCCCTGTCTGTTGCATTTCTGGGGAAAGCTACACCCCCGCCCCTATTCCCTCCAGCTCTATCTGATCTGGTGAAACTCTCAGTCATGATGCCCTGCCTAGTTTGGTTGTTAAAAATATCACATTAAAAGAATATTGTATCATTTTCCACTTAATTTTATCTACCAAGACACGCTGTTGTGCTCAGTTTGGCCATAATGTGTCTAGAGAATTTGCTGACAAAGGCCAAACTCCCCCTTTAGTTTACATTTGGGAAATCCCTGTGTATTGTTTTCTGTTTAATGAGCTCTGGGACATTCGGCCTAACAGAGTCACAGGGAGGAAGAACCAAACATTCTTAGATGTGTTGTGTAGACCTCCAGCCAAAAACACCTTTAAGAGTGAAAGTTGCAAATAAGTCTAGGAACAATATTTTTTAATAAATGATTATCATAAAAGTCATGAATGTTTACTGTAGAAAATTAAAGGTGGATAAATAAGTAAAAGAAAGAAAATACAATGCTTATCATTCTACCCCCAGCAATAATCACTGATATTTTGAAATACATACTGACAAATGGTTTTTCTCTCTCCATATGTGTACATCAAAAGATTTATGTGCTTCAAATAGTGTTTCAAACTTTGGGTGCTTTTTTTTTCTTCTTTTCTTTGGGTGCTTTTTAAACAACATAACATGGGCATCTTTTCATGGCATTAATTTTCCTCAATACACCATTTTTTAATGTCAAATTATGTAGAAATACTCTAGTTTACTTAACGAAATCCTAGAAATCTAGATGAATTACCATTTACACTCTTATATTCAGCTCTCCTGGCTAAAACCTTGTTCACAGCCTTGATTATTTCCTCATGATAAATTTCATAAGGATAATTACTACTAGTATTTCTTAAGGTTTTTTAAAAGTCTGGCAAAGTATAGCAACGATTACAAACATCATTTTCCTTCTAGTAAACAATGAATTAAAAACCTTCCGTTGGATATTGCTGCTCTGACCTCAATTTGGAAATACATTTTTTGGCTTCTAATTTAACAATCAAAATCACACACCTTTCAAGTTCCAGATATAGACAGAGGATATACACATGACTGTAGAAAACAGAAGAAAATAAGAAACGTCAATGTTGGTGCCATGATGATTTCCAACAACCAAATGCTTCTCTGGAAATTGTTTCCATAAAAGACTTCAATGTTCCTAGTTGGTGTGGTTTGGCAGTAGGGTCCAATTCTGGGCTCTGTGTTAGAATTGATACAAGGGAAATCCACTTTGGATGTCATCTGACTGAATCTAGGACAACCTTGGCCCACCTACCCCTTCCAGAAGCCAGTTTCATTAGAGTGGGAGGGAATCCACAGCTCCTTAGTGGACCTGCTGTCTAGGAGGGGCCAGTTCCACAACATTATGAAGCCTGGCTGTGTTCCCCAGGGCAGTGCGCTCCATTACTCATGTTGAAGCTGTGGAAACCCAGTGATATCAAGACTGTAACTATAACAAGTAAGGTAAGAAAGGTGGGAAGTTAAAACTGCATTATAAAAAATTGCAAGAAGTAGAGACCCAATGAAAATATTCTGAGCAGGAAGAACCAGATCTTTGTCTCGAAGAGGGGAATGCTTTAGGCCAAAATTGTAGCAGTGGAAAAACATGTTGGCAGGAGGTACTGGCAACCGCAGCCTGGAATAATTATGTAATTATTACGGCAGTTACTCATCTGGCTTCTAGATTACTTTTCAGAGTAAACGAGCTATTATTTCATCAGGTTTCACAAAACTACTGATCTGTATGCATGACAATTCCTATTGAGAAACTAGGTTCTAAACTGGCTAGTGGAGTCAAACTACAAGTTAAATCAATCTCACTGCTAGACAGCAAGTCTTTTCATTAATCTTGCAGCTAAATGTACAAGTTACCTGGTAACTGCTCGGAAATGTTCCAGGCCAGGAGCCATTAACGAGGACAGAGCTATATCGCCGTAGAGATGTCAATGCCTTTAGAAAGTAAGGCTGGGTTCTGGGACAGACATCTCAGCCTGTGTGAGGGGAAGGGCTGAACCAGCAGAGGTGAATAAAGACAGATCAGAAACTGTGGTCAGATTTGAGAAGTTCCTGAGGTCTCTGACAAAGATGACTGAAAAATCCATCCCAAACTTTGTTTCATTAATAATAATAATAAAAAAAAGTAAAGTGGTTATATTGATATCCTTGAATAAAAGGTAGATAGCTGACCAGAGATCTTGCCTTTGTTCCTCTTATGTGCCTTGAGGACAGAAAGAAAAGAAGTTGCTTGGTGGGAGGTTGGAGGTGGTCTCCAGTTTGCTATCCTTGCCTCCTTAGAATTTTATATGAAATACTCAGAAGACAAAGAGTACTGCTAGGAATAGTCCCATGAGCTGAAGATTCAGTAATTTTGTGATCCTTCAGAAACTCTGAGGTAAAAAAAGTAGAAAACAAGCAACTAATTTGAAAATTGGAACATCAGGTGAGATTGTAAGGAAAATATGTACATTTTTTATGCAGCCAAGTCAACCGAAAAATGTATTTAAGGCCTCTAGGCTGAACACAATGAATAAAATAAACATTTTTGTGCTTTGACCACTAAGTACCTAACTGTCTGTGTGAGTGTATGCCTGTGTGTACACATATGTGTTTATTCTTTTCCCTGTACCCTTAGACTCAGATCTTATTTGGTATAAAAACCAACCATCTAAATAAATAAAATTCTTAACCTCTGAACTATTTCCTTTAGATAGATATTTGAAAAAAAAAAAACAAGTGATATTTAAAAATACTTCCTCCACATTTACCAATTATTCTTCCACTTTGTAACACAACTTAGAAAGTCCTAAGTATTTTTTTAAAGATTAAAAAAATAATCTTATTATTTTTAGAGAGAGGGGGAGGAAGAGAAGCAGAGAAGGAGAGAGACATCAATATATGGTTGCCTTTCACCTGCCTCCAGCTATTGACCAGGCTGGAAACCTTGCTTGCAACCTGGTTATGTGCCCTGACTGGGGAATTGAACCTGCGACCTTTGGGTTTGCAGGCTGGAGCTTTATCCACTGTGCCACCAGCCAGGGCTTCCAAAGTTCTAAGTTTTAATGATATAACCAAAGACTAAGAAAGTCCTGGACTCACAAAAATAATTCTGAAAAAGAAGGAGAGACTTCTGAAAGAGAAAAAAATATATATAATGTTTACTTCAGATACTAAATGCAGCAAAAAAGAGGAGTGAGACAAAAATGTGAAGAAAATAAGACATGTGATGAGCAGGTATGTAATGGTGGCCTAGCATAAAGCAGGAACTAATGACAACTGTATGACATAGAACAAATACCCCTGAAGTCTATCTGTGTCATAAATGCTGGAGTTTCCCCGAGTTTAGTCATTCTGATACAGCGGGATCTGATGAGATTGCTGGGAAGAGGGGAGGGACCCCAAGGCAGTGCAGAAGAGCCCAGGCACCAGAGAAGGGAGGGGTCAGGAAATGCAAGGGCAGCAGGACTGAAACCATACCCCAGCGAGCGATAGATTTCCACATGTCTAGGTAAAGGGAAAACAAAACAGTGTGGTTCATGACACAGTAGGAGCAAGCTTGCACAGTTTGCACAGGTTGGAGAAGTCTCAGCCACACGTGTACCACGGAAGTTAACACAGCAGCGTGGGGAAGGGCAAACCTTCCAGTTCAGCCCACAGGACTGGCTAGAAAGCAGGATGCTTCTGGAGCACAAGGAAGTTTGGGGCCAAAGATTTAAATAAAAGGCAGGCAGAGTCTCACCCCCTCTGTTGCCTCTCACTGGCCTGGTCGGGGGCTGGCTCATGCCAAAGCCAGTCCCACAGGCTGGGCTGCACCTCAAGGACACATGTCCTGGCTGCTGTCCACAGGACGCTGAGGCTCCACACTGCACAGGTGGTCCCGGATTGTACCCTTCACTTGGAGATGAGAGTTTGAGTGGGTGCCAGGGACAGAATGCTTGCCTGCCTGGGGGTGGTTGGAGGGGTTGGGGGGCTAGCAGCCTCAGGTGCAGGCCTGGCTAATGGAGCGCTCCCATGACCCATAGCCCCTCCATGACCCTCTGCAGTGGTCATGCAGGGGAAGCTGCATGAAGAAATGGCAGTGTTGGCCCCATAAGTGCGCTCTCCGGGGAGGGAGCCTGAAACTGGAGAGCTGTCCCTCTAGCAGGCTTGGGATCCGGAGGGACAGATAAGAATGGAGCTGGGTTTGTGGACACTGTCTCTGGTTCTGGGGGCAGCTGGGTTCTTTCTGTGTTTGGTGACAGAGATTGGCCTGGAGTTGAGGAGCCCCCTAAGCTCCCAAGTTGAGCAACCTTTTAATATCGACCTTTTCTCTTCCCCACTGATCTTCATTGTCTGGCTGTTGGGTGGCGGGCAGCTGAATCCCATTCTGTTCCGTGACAATTCCACTACTGGCATCCCCACACCTTCTCCCTCAGGAAATCTCACTAATTTTTGGCACTCTGAGGACCGTATCTAGATTGATCATGATGATGCTTAAAGTTTTCACTGGTTTTCCATCATACACATAAACGTGGCACTTCCACCAGGGGCTGTGCTCTGTGGCCTTACCTATCACACTTATATTGCACCATCTCCAGCAACTTGGAGATCATATCATGTTTCCTGCCTCATTCTGGAATCCAATAATGAGAGCAAAAATACAATAGAAGGTTAAAATCAGATACTTCCTGTATGTGAGGATACTGTGGCAGCAGGAAAGTGGTGGACAACTTGATACCAACTTGCATTCCCTCAGGCTTTGGGAGCAAATGATGCATGAATGTTTCCTAGGGATCAGATGTGGTCCCTATGAGGGAGTGAGCTTGTATGGGCTCATTTTTTATTTTGCCTTCAGTAGTGAAGGGCTGAATGTGGAGGTAAATCCTGATGCCTAGAAGCTGAGGACAGTTGCAAGCTACCATCTGGAACAGAGATGCAGTCTGAATCAACTACTTTTCAGGAGAGAATGCCACCCCCTACAACTCTTCCCCTAACCCCCCATCACCACTGTCATGGAAATTTACACACACACACACACACACACACACACACCAGGGAAGCACCCATAAGGGAGTTACATTATTACATTTGGAAGGCCCACAGAATGTGAAATCAGTCTATGATGGCACCAGTTCAAGTGGACCTACTCTCTTCCTCAACTTGCCTTCCATCCATCCTTCCAAGGGTCAGAAGTTGGTGGTGACCTGGTGTGCAGGAATGAGGAGGAGCAGCATCAGGGGGAGAAACAGGAAGAAGCCACCCACACTCTCTCCCTGAACTGTAGGTTTCTGGGTGAAGCAGGCCTGACCTGAGGGAGAGTTGATGCCAAAGTCAGAGTACAACTTAATATCTGGGGCTGACATTCTAACTTCAAAATGAGACTGTCTTAGGGTCTGTTATGTAAGAGAAAAGAGTCATGGCCTGCCAAAATTTTCATCCAGAGGCAGGACAGTATTTCCCCACCATTAGGTTTATTTTTGCTCCTCATAACATTGTATTGTGTCTCACTCTGAATCCTGAGACCCACATAGGAAAAGGAAGGAAGCAATGCAAGTGTTGATTTTAGAAAGCGGAGCCAGTCCCCACAATGTTTTTAAATTGCTAGTCGTTTCTCACTTTCCTCCTTTTTGAGAAACTACCACTTTGTTAGGAACCCAAGGTGCCCAGTCCAGTGTGCTTCAGCCACCTGAGTTCTAGAACAGACTCAAAATGCTGCAGAGTTTAGATTTCCTCCCAGAAGGATGATCCCTGGGAGAGGGGGCAGATCATGGCATTCCATGTATTAGTGGGGCTACCAAATCCCAGACTCCAAATCTCAGGGATGCCCAAGGTTACTCTTCTATCACCCTGACCTCAGATACTGATAGTTAAACCACACAATTTCTGACATTCAGTGAGCTGTTGTTGTTCTTCTTTTTCTCAAAGATTTTATTTATTATTTTTAGAGAGAGGGGAAGGGAGAGAGGGAGAGAGACATCAATGTATGGTTGCCTTTCATCTACTTCCAGCTATGGACCTGGCTGGAGACCTGGCTTGCATCTGGTTATGTGTCCTGGCTTGGAATCAAACTAGTGACCTTTGGGTTTGCAGGCTGGCACCTTATCCACTGTGCCACCAGCCAGGGCAGTGAGCCATTTTGTTACTCCATGTTACACTGTCCAGTTGTACTTCGTGCTTCTAAAAATGCTTTTAAGCTCATCTTCATTATCTAGGCCACAAATTAAGTTACCTTAATACTTTCAGTTTTCCAGAAAGTTGAGTTTAATGGGATTTACAACGCAATGATAACCTCTTCTTTAAAATATTCAGTTCCTCTCAGTTGCCTACAGAAAAACCCTCTAATTCCTCACACTGACAGTTTTGTCTGGTCAAGACCTTGTCTTACTCTAGTTATTTGTATTCTTATAATGACCATCTGCTCCAATCAAAAGCAATGGCTTGTTCTCAGACTTGCCACACACTAGCTCACTTTACCACATTGGCTCCTGTGGTTCTCTGCTTCTGGGCTCTTGCCTAACCAGTGTTCACCAGGGGCGGAGCCTATCCCTCTCCCAGTCCTTCCAGACCACTTACCCACCGGAGTCATTCATCAACAACCAATAGCTATTTCAACTTATGACCCAGACACTGGGGATATAGTAGTGAAAAAAATAGAACAAAAATCTGTGTTTTATAAAGGAGACAAGTAACTAAAATAAATAAGTAAAATATAGTCTGTAAATATAGGATGAAATGTGATAACGTTGGGGGTACTTCATCAACATCCCCTTGGTACTAAATGTCCTTGTGCACATTGAAGGCCTTCCATTGTAAGCAGTTGATTCTCTACTGAAAAATGTTCTGTGACCACAGATGCATACTCTGTCAACACGCAGGGCAGTCTAGCATGTCAGGAATGAAAACTCCTGGGAGCACCCCTCAACCAATGTCAACTAATGGAAATTTGTGGGTGAATACCCCTCATGTAAGATAACTCTGAGGTGTATTCTATACAGCGTCCTAGGGCTCCCAGTGGGGTATCAGCTTTAGTTGGTTACCGGAGTAATCTGCTCATGAATGTATCCTATCTTGTCTTCCTTTCCTTCTTTGTCTCAGTTCCCCATTTCTTTTCTTTCTTTTCTTTTTATATATGGAACGCTTCATGAAATTGTGTGTCATCCTTGTGCAGGGGCCATGGTAATTTTTTCTGTTTTATTCTAATTTGAGTATACGTGCTGCTGAAGTGAGCACACTCAGTTCCCCATTTCTTTACTAGTGTTTCAGGAGATTGTCTCCCAGATAAATGATTTGCTCTTAAATGGTGATAGCTGGGTCTGTTTACAACTCAGTATAGGCTAGCATGAGGTGGTCAAGGAATGTTTAATGGGTAAAGATTTGAAGGAGGTGAAGGAGCAACCTATGAAGTTATCTTGGCGAAGAACAGTCAAGGCAAAGAAAACATCAAGAGCAAAGTTCTTGGAACACTAGCATTCCTGACTTGTTCACAGGACATTGAGAGGCCAGAATGCAGAAATCGGTGAGCTCAGAGAGAATGAGGAACCAGCTTATGCCAGACTTCAAAGATCATCATAAGAATGCTAGGTTTTAATCAGAGAGTGATAAAAAGCCATTGGAAAGTATTGAGTAGAAGAGGGACATGATCTGACAGATATATATAATTTTTTAATCACTCTGGCTTTCTGGTTGAGACAAGGGTGGAAGAAAAAAATGGGTCATGAGGCAGGTACAGTAAGCTAGGTGGTTACTGATGGGTTTTTGAATCAGAGTAGGAGTAATAAAGGAGGCTAGCAGTGGTTTAAGGCAGGATGAATTGTGAAGGTCTACTTCTGGATGAATTGTGAAGGCAGAGCTAATCGAATTTGCTGAGGTGAGAAAAACTGCAAGGGGAGCAAATTTTAAAGTGAAAATTAGGAGCTTGGTTTAGGACATGTTAAAATTGAGAAGCCTTGTAAACAACCAAATAGAGATTTGAGTGGAAAATTGGATGTAAGTAAAGCAGGACTTCAGGACAAATGTCTAGACTGGCGATAAAAAAAAAAAAAAAAATTGTAATCATCACACATAGAATTTAAAAGCATGAAAGCAGATCAGATTTTAAACAGAGCGAAGGTAGTAGATAAAAGAGAGAAGAGGGTGACAGACTGATCCCTGATCTATTCGGGCATTTAGAGTATAGGATCCACCAGCAGAGACTGAGAAGGAGCAGTTGGAGTAGTAGGATGGAAACCAGGTGTATGTATATGGAGTTGTGAAAGACAGAGAAGAAAGTCATTCTTTCAAATGCTATTGACAGGTCAGGAAAGTGAGTGCCTCCTTCTGATAATGTTTGAAATAATTGTTTGCTGCATAACTAATTAGCATAACTAATCGTGAACTGCCTTCTGTCACCATCATTTCTAGCATCGCCTTGAAATATATTTTTGATTGTTATTTGGCTTTTTATGTGTTTATGTGTCATTTTCTTAACCAGATTATAAACTCTTCTAGGGGAGGACTGTGACATAAATTCCCTTGATTTCCACACAGAACTCAGCAGAGGCATTCATTGCATGTAAGAAACATTTGACAAACATTTAATCCTATAATTTGCATATTCAACTGAAATATCACAAGAAATATTGCCTTGGCTATATGTCTGGAAGGGATCTGTCCCTTCTGTGAACTCTAGTTGTGCTTATTTTCTGCACTTAACAATATTGCTTTGAATTGCAAGTTACCTTTTCCTAGCTATGAGTTGTGGCACCTTTAACTAGAGATTCAGAATCTTTTGATGGCAAGGAATAAGTTTCATATGTATGTATATATGTATGCATTTATTTATTTATAATACTTTCTTATTCATTATTTTTAAGGAGAAGGACAGGAAGAAAGGAAGAAAGGGAGAGAAACATCAATGTAGGGCTGCCTTTCACCTGCTTCCAGCTGGGCATCTGGCTTACAATCTGGTTATGTGCCCTGACTGGGGAATCAAACCAGTGACCTTTGGGTTCACAGGCAGGTGCCTATCCAATGGGCCACCAGCCAAAGCCATTTATGTATTCTAAATGGCCATGAATGAATGACTGAATTAACTCATGTAATCTTCCATCTTGTGTATATCTAATGTGCCTTAAATAAGTGATTATTAATAAACACCTATTTCCCCAATATGTACTTTCTTTCTGTCCCAGTACATATTCTCTGGAGTCTGAGATTTCTGGCCCTGCATTGATATGCACAACTATGCTGCTCTTCGAGTGAATAGAGTTGTTGTCATTCCATTAAAGATGTTATGACATTATAATAATCACAGCCACCAAAACTTGTTTATTTTCACAAACAAAAGCACATTAACATAGTGGTTTGTACATCTCAATTCCAAGAAGGAGGTGATGAGTGAAACGTTGTGGACCCAGGCTACCAGATGACTTTTCTGGATATTAAAATAGGTCTGTATATCACATTTTTCTTTTTCAATTCTGGGCACACCAACCCTTGTACCTGAGCTGGAAAGTGCATTAACTTATATCCTCATATGGCCCAGCAAGTTTTGATCTGGACTAAAAGTTATATAAATTAGAGAAAACTGAAGTTTCCCTAAAATGGGGCTTATGAGGTTCTTACAAATGGAACTACACAGAAAAGTTTCCATTATAAAACTTCAATAAGAAAGGATAAAAAATAAATCACTTAATCTTCCAGCTTTCTAAACAAGGAAAAATAAGATCCCTACTCATAAATATAACCTTCGTATGCTAGAATATTGATGTATCACTTCTACACCCAACTAAGTATGAATCCAATAATTTGACAACAAACTTCACATCTTCCAAGGTGACAAAACAGAAACATCCTCCCAGGGGCAATGGGAGGATAAGAGAAGAGCAATGTTCAGGGTCAGCACTTAATACAAAGATTAGTTAGAAATTATATATTGTGATTGACAGCACAACTGCATCTGTGATTTTTACTTTTAAATCTACCATTTTATAAGCAAATGCTGCCCAGAAAGTCAGAGAATGAAGCACAAACAGAAATTGTTCTGTCACTATATTAAATAAAAGTCTGAGAAATCAAAGCAACTCCTGCCATTATAATTGAGATACGGAGAACAAAAAATGACTCAGAAGAAATATAGTGGAATGGAGGTGTTAGCTAAAGCTATGGTGGTGATTGAATGGCTTTTGTTTCCATGTTATCATTCTGGCTTTGATCTCTGTACTCATGAAGTTTGTGAAGTCCAATGTCTAAGGAGCTTGATCTCAGGATGCTGGACTCCGCAGAGGAAAGGACTAGATAAGTTGAAGGTGGAAGTGGAGACAGGAATTTAGTTGGCTTTTCCCTAGTTTGTTTTAGAATCTTGAAAAATCTCTGGCATTCTCTGGATAACATGAGAAAAAGCCAAAATATACAGGAGATTACTATGCATTACAAAGCTTCTTCTAAATAACCTACTGGGCATTTTTATACTAAAAATATAGTATTTAGTTCTTTGAAATCACAATAAGAAGAGAACTAATTAGAAAGTCTGGGAGAGTAAATAAGGTAAAAACTAAAAGGAAAAGTTTCTATCCTTATGTTTAAAATTTTTATGTGTATTTAAATGTATAATTTATTTAAAGCAAGAAAGGGAGATAGAGAAAATAGGCCATTATATTTATAATTAAACTTTTTATTTTGAAATAATTGTAGATCGACATGCACTTCTTGCCAAGTTTCCTTTAGTTGTAATATCTTGTAAAACTATAGTTTGTGTGCATTAGATTTTAATGTGGTAGGGTAGAATGTATCTTGAATGGAATATGGTGATTGTTTGCATTAAAAAAGAATGAACATGTCTATGAGAAGCATCTCAATTTCACTTAGGTCCGGGCAATTTCATGGAGGACACAGGGCTGTAGAAAGTAACTGACTAAGAAAGTTATGATCAGTGAGCCAAAGTGGAATGTGTTTGAGGCCCAGGACACAATCTGAAAATTTTGCAATTTAACAGAAACATGAAAATAGCTGGGTGATTCTATGAGGCCAGAATTACCCTAATACCAAAACCAGACAAAGACATTAAAAGGAAAAAAAAAGAAACAGACCAATCTTTCTCATGAACATAGATGTAAAATCCTCAATAAATATTAGCAGATCTAATACAATAGTGTATAAAAGTAATTATACACCATGAACAAGTGTGGTTCATCTAATGTATGCAAGGCTGTTCAACACTCAACAATCAATTAATGTTATTTATCACATCAATCAGCAGACTAAAGTGGAAAAGTTATAAGGTCATATCGATAGATGCAGGAAAAGCATTTACCAAAATCCAACATCCATTCATGATAAAAGCCCTCAATAAAACTGGGAACAGAGAGGAACTTTCTCATCTTGATAAAGAATAGCTATGAAAAAACAACAGCTTATATAATACTTAATAGTGAGAAACCTAAATTTTTCTCATAAGATCAAGTATAAGGATCCTCTCTTACTACCCTTTTTCAACACTGTAATGAATGTTCTTTACAATAGGACAAGAAAATAAAATAAAGATATACAGATTAGGAATAAAACTGTCTTTGCATGTGACATGATTGTCTATCTACAAAATTTAATCAGCCCTAGCCAGGTAGCTCAACTAGTTTGTGTGTTGTCCTGTGTACCAAAAAAAGGTTGCAGGTTTCAGTCCCAGTCAGGGCACATACCTAGGTTATGGGTTTTATCACTAGTTGGGGCATATACAAGAAGCAACTGATCTTTCTCTCTATTTATCTCCCTCTCCTTCTCTCTAAAATCAATAAACATATCCTTGGGTGAGGATTAAAAAAAATAGAATCAACAAAAAATCCCCTAGAACTAATAAGTATGCCAAGATCACAAGATACAAGGTTAATAATATACAAAATGCAATCTTTTTAAAATATATGCTAGCAATGAAGAGGTGGAATTTGAAATTAAAAACAGTATCATTTGCATTAATACAATCCCCCAAATGAAAGACTTAGGTACAAATCTAACATAATATGTACAAGACTTATTAAGGGAAATTGCAAAACTCTGATGAAAGAAATCAAAGAGGAACTAAAGACATAGAGAGATATTTTATGTTCATGGACAAGAAGCTTCAATATTGCTAAGATGTTAGTTCTTCACAACTTGAACCATGATTCAGTGAAATCTCAATCAAAACCCCAGCAAATTACATTGTGAAGTTTGACAAAGTGATTGTAAAGTTTATAAGGAGAGGCAAAAGACCCAGAAGAGCCAACACAATACTGAAAGAGAAAAACCAAGTTGGAAAATTGTATTACCTGAATTCAAGACTTGCTATAAGGCTACAGTAATCACAACAATGTGGTACTGGTGAAAGAACAGACAAACACAACAATGGAACAGAACAAAGAGTCCAAAATAGACCAAAAAGTCAATAACAAAGGAACAAAGACAATGAATGGAGCAAAGATGGTCTTCACAATAAATGGTTTTGGAACAATTGGACATCCACATGCAAAAAAATAAATTGAGATACAAACCCAACATCTTTCACAAAAATTAACTCACAATAAATCACAGACCTAAATGTAAAATGCAAAACTGTAAAAAATTTTGGAAGATGGCACAGAGGAAGACCTAGATGACCTTGGATATAGCAGTGACTTTCTTGATACAACACTGAAGGCATGATCCTTTAATAAATTATTAATAACTTGGGCTTTATTACAAGTAAAACTTCTTTAGGAAACACAAGGTCAAGAGAGTAAGAACACAAAGCACAGACTGTGAGAAAATATTTGCAACCCTGGCTAGTGGCACAATGGATAAGGTGCCAGCCTGCGAACCCAAAGATTGCTGGTTCGATTCCCAGCCAGGGCACATAACCAGGTTGCAAGGCCAGGTCTCCAGCCAGGTCCATAGCTGAAGGCAGGTAAAAGGCAATCATACATTGATGTTTCTCTTCCTCTCTGACTCTCTTTCTGGCAATAATAAATAAAATCTTTAAAAAAAAGAAAAGAAAATATTTGCAAAATATACATCTGATAAAGCACTATAATACAAAGAACTCATAAAATTCAACAATAAGAACACAAACTAGTGGGTCCATGAATTTAACAGACCTCTCACTAAATAATTCATACAGAGGGCAAATAAACATATGAAAAGATGACTCATATCAAATTTCATGAGAGAAATTCAAATTAAAACACCTGTAAAATACCAATATACCTAGTATATTCAAAATCTAGAATACTGGCAACACCAAATGCTGGTAAAGGTATGGAATAACAAGAACTCTCATTTATGACTGGTGGGAATATAAAATACTGCAGCTAATTTGGATGACAGTTTGGCAGCTTCTTAAAAACTAAACATACTCTTACTATATGATCCAGCAAATGTGCTCCTTGGTTTTACCCTTAATGAACTGATTACTTATGTCCACAAAAACCTGCAAGTGGCTGTTTATAGCAGCTCTATTTTTAATTGCCAAAACTTAGAAGCATCCTTGAGGTCCTTTAGTAAATGAATGGATTAAGTAAAGTGTGATACATCTAGGCAATCGGATATTTTTCAGAAATGAACTATGGACTTTGGATAATAACGATATGTCAATGTAGGTTAATGAGTTATTAACAAACTTAACACTCTAGTAGGGGTATTGGTAATAGCTATGCATGTGTAGGGCCAAGGAGCATATGGGAAGTCTCTGATCTTCCTTCTCCTTTTTACTGTGAACCTAAAAATACCTGTTTTTTTAAATGTGTAGCTGGATGATAGAAAAAAAAGAGAGAGAGAAAATGCATAGTTGCTTATTAAGCAAAAATGAATGACTATTATTTCTGATAACAGTGAAAGTGTTTTAGTGAAGGTGACAGCTAGAGAAGACAATTTTGACAAGAGGCTTTCTGTGACACTTAAAAATTCATGACAGAAGATAGTTGATCATCCATATTTTTCTCTCTTTGGTTTGCAGGCAAAGTTTTAGTAAATCACTTTGAGAAGCTGAATTTATCTATCAATCCATTTATGTATTTGTCTATAAATGAAAGCTGGGTGCATTTCATTTTATTTTTAAAGATTTATTTATTATTTTTAGAGAAAGGGGAAGGGAGAGAGGCAGAGAGGGAGAGAGACTTTGATGTATGGTTGCCTTTCACCTGCCTCATGCTACAGACCTGGCTGGAGACCTGGCTTGCAACCTGGTTTTGTGCCCTGCTGGGAATCAAACCAGCAACCTTTGGGTTCATAGACTGGCTTCTTATCTACCATGCCACCAGCCAGGGCTGAGTGTATTTTAATAATTACTAGATATAATATTTGTCTTGGTTCTTTTATCTTGTATTTCAGTGACCTTTTATAACTGTAATTCTGTCCTTTGTTCAGTGACAGTAACAAAATTTCATTACATTTCATTGTCTGAATTTCTCTTAAGGAGAGGTGAGAGTCTGGGCACTGGGTTGTAAGGGGAGGTTCAGACAGAACTGAGCATAATCCAGACAGTGCATCCGAGGAGCAAAACTCAACCCTAGAGCCAAGGTGGGTGTCCAGCTGCTGCACAGCCACTGGGCATTAACTGCTGAGATCGCCCCTCGCACAGCAGGGCAGCCAGGGGAGGGATGCTGACAGAGACCCAGCTTTGAGGTTCAATGCTGGCAAGGAAACTCCCAACTGGAAGCCATGGAAGAGGGGACAGGAAATGAAAGACTGCGAGAGTCCCTGAAAGTGTGCTGAAACTACAGTCACTTTATGCAGGACAGCAATGGGCTCGCGCTGGTGAGGACGGTGGCAATTGGAACACAGAAAACTCCAAGGGGGTATTGAAATCATTCACTGGAACATCACTCAGTCATAAGAAAAGGTGGTATACTGCCACCATGATGAGAGACCCTGAGAATAACATGCTAAGTGAAATAAGTCAGAAAAAGTCAAGAACCATACGATATCACTCATATGTGCAATTATAACAGTGGGAATGTTAACAGTGAGGAATTGTAACCCATTCATTCCATCATTCTCTGACTAATGTGTAGCTTGCAGATACACAACATGTTTGTACAAGAATCCTAGGAACTAACTTAAAAAAATACAGACTCTGACCTTCAAGCATCCCAGCTCCAGGAGGAATGCTGACCATCATTCCCGCCAGGGTAGCGGGAAGACAGGGTGACCAAACTGGGATGATGCACAACGGAACCTTCTCAGAATGAACTGCGCTCGTCTGCATGTGGAGACTTTTTCAACCCCCTCCCCAATGATCTTTGTTCTGTTCCCCTTTCCCTCCTTATAAAAATCTCTGTCTCCGTTGAGAGGTGGAGATAGACTTTGAGACATGAACCCCCCATCTTCCAGAGGGCCAGCATCTGAATAAACTGCTTTCCTCTGCATCGGCACCTGCGTCTTGAATGTTGGTTTCCATAATGGCAGGCAAGTGGACCTGCTTTTGGTTACAGGATATAAAACTGAAAGCACAGTCAACAAACAAGAAAAACAAGCAAACAAATACTTACAGATGCAGACAACAGTATGGTGATTACCAGAGAGGAGGGTGGAGGAGGAGTAAAGGGTAAAGGGAGGCAAATATATGGTGACTGAAGGTCTGACTTTGGGTGGTGGGCCCACAAATGCAATGTAAATGGTGTATCATAGAAATGTACACCTGAAACCTATATAATATTGTTAACCCATGTCATCCCTATAAATTTAATTAAAAAAATATATTGTTTTTGATCTATGATTGGTTGAATTTGTAGATGTAAAACCCAAGGGTATGGAGACCCTGATGTATATTTACAGAAGAAATCCACAGGTAAGTGGGCCATGGCTATCTTTATGCTCTATGCAGATTTTCATGGTATCATAGGATTTGAACGCTAGTTTCATTATTATAATGTATTTACATGCCCCTCCTTTCTGTCTCCTTTCAGAGATGCTTTAATCTACTGTGTGCTGTCCAGCTCAGGGAGACCTCCTCACGCAGCTCTACCCAGGTTGATATGATGTTGAGGCTACAGCAACACCACTTGAGTGGGGGACAAGGACAGGAAGCTGAATGCTCTGGGCTCTGAGACCCCCTTTGCTCCCTTGCCCCTTTGACAAATGGGTTTGTCTCTGTAATTCCTTCTCTTTGAAGTTCCCCTATTTGCACATTTTGGACCCTGAGGAAGAAGTTTGGTAGGATGTCAGCACAGTGTGCTATATGTCAACATGTGTTGGAATAATTGCTCAACATTGTCCCTGACATCATGACACCAAAACACCCCGCTGCTCACCTAGGCTTGTGTGATAACACTGGCAGGCACCATTTTCCATCTGGGGGCTTTGCATTCAGAGAGAGCACTAATACTGTTCTCCTCAAATTCATGGTCTCTCAATAAATAAAAGAAAATATTTTCTGAAATATTTTTCCACCTGGCTTGTGTGGCACAGATGGTTGAAGCATCACCCCATAACTGAAAGGTTGCAGATTCGGTTCCTGGTCAGGGCACGTGCCTAGATTGTGGGTTTGATCCCCGGTCTGGGCAAGTATGATCCCCGCTCCTTGGCATATAGAAGACAACCAACGGATGCTTCTCCCTCGCATTGATGTTTCTCTCTCCCCCTTTCTCACTCTCTAAAATCAATGAAAAAATTGTCCTCTAGGGAGAGGATGAAAATAAAGAAAAATATTTTCCCATTTAAAGTAATATTTATTTATGGTTAAAAGTGAAACACATAAATGTGTTTTTCAGAGAAAAGAGGTTTCATAATGGTATATTTGGTATGGTTCCAATTTCACAAAATATCTGGGGGAGGAGTGTGTTTAAGCTTAGACAAAAAATACACACACACACACACACACAAAATATTTACAGTGCTCATTTCTGTGAAATAGAGCTAGTGATTTTCTTCTATAGGTTTTTCTAATAAAATTGTTGCCTTATAGCTTATCTAAATTTTAACAGAAAATTTGTATGGAGCTCTTGCCAGACCAAAAGCTCAGATTTCTTTTGTCCTTTTTATTAGAAAACACAAAATGTTCATTGTAATGCACAGACCCAACATGAGCAAATCCAAAAACAAATCCATATAATTTTATTATATAAATAAAAATTTACCAAATGTGCATTCAAACGTACGAGGTCTGTCCCAAAAGTATCAGCTGCAAAAACTGTTTTAATTATGTTGACATTGCCTCGATACTTTTGGGACAGACCTTATATACTTATAAGTAGAACACTCATGGTTGTGTAAAAAGGGCTGGTAATGGTGTTTGCCACTGAAGAAGGAAATTAGGCAGCTATAAAATGCTTTGATCTCCTTGAAATCTTTGTTGTTTTCATGTTATGTGAATTTTATAAATTAAAAAGAAATGTTTAAAAAGAAAAACATGTGTTTAAATTCCTCTTTTTTTTTTTTTTTTTTCCAGTCAGCTTTTTATCCTTTCCTTAAACATAAAATCTTTTTCCATTGTTAGATTAGATTGACGTGGTTTTCATTTATTTTGACTTACGGCCAAAAATGTAGTGTCTCTTATTGCACTGTTTGGATAATAAATAACTAGAACCCGTTTTCCCACTAATGTTTCAACACCAAATGTTGTGGAAAAGTTTTGCCTTCTTTGCAAAACATCTCACAATGCTGCTATTAAAGATGATGCAACAGCTGAGTTTGGCCCTGCTCTGTTAGGTGAAGGCTTGTTTACCAAGAAGGCTTGAAGTTAAGATCAAGGCTTGCAACCGCACAGTTATCAGTCAAGCTCTGGGGCCTGGCTGATTCATTCATTCATGCAGGCTAACTCAGATAAGCCTGTGCTTTTTTACTTTTCAACTTCCTTCTTCTAATTCTCACTTTTATGAACTGACCAGTTTTTTTCTGGGAGTGAAAATACTTGGAGGTAACACAATGGAGCAAGCTAGTTTTCTTAACAACAGAAAAAACATGCACAGAAAAAAGACATGGATCAGATGACTTCCCAAAGTCTCTTCTAGCCTAACCTATACATGTAAAATATTTACTTAGCTTGTCTCAAGTTTGCGAAGCATGGTTTGCAGCTTGTTCCCACGGTTACATGAAAACTGTATATGTTAGTTCATATATTTTGATACTAATTGATGACAGGTGACTTGTGTGCAAAGACCATGGTATTTAAATAGGAGAAAAATGCAGACATGAAGGAGCTAAAGAACATTTTAAAGGTGGTCAAGTTAATGTTCTGGTGGAATCAATTAATTACCTCAGCACTTATATAAATGTTTATAACAGTTATATGAGTTCCTGAGCATTTATGTACCTAGTCAAAGGTTAAGAGCATTAAGAAGTAGGAAAAAAGTGGATCTGAGATGAAAAATCTGAGAAACCTTAAGATAACTACTATTTCAGTGGTGGTGGGAACTAATAAACTAATAGACTAAAACTAATTCTGCAATGAGGAAAGCAGAGTATTGGAAGATAACCAAACAAGAAGTGCCAGATATAAAAAAGTCAACAAACTATGAACAACCTTAATGTAATAACAGAGCAAATATGAGTTAGAATTCTGAGAAATGTAATTCAAAGCATTGAGAACAAAAGTTAAACTACCTGTCATCATGATGGAAATATTCCATCTTACATGGTCTGAATCTGAAACCACAATTTTCAGGTTTGCTTTTAAGAGTTACATAGGAAGCACAAAATAAGAAAAACAACAAAAACAAAAATTAGAGAGCATGTATAGAAGTACAGCTCAGCAATGGCATTTATATTGATGGGGCCAGTTTAACTCACCTGTGTGGAAGGTGGTTTAAAATTGAAAACACTTTTATACTGAATAAACTTATTTTATTTGATACAAAAACAGATTATGAATTCAAAGGAAAATATTTTCTCATATACTTAGTCTTTTTTACACTGATCATGAACTCATCACGGAAATACATTTTTGGTAAGATGTGATTACTCTGAAGCATGTCTTAGTTACATGTACTTATATACATATTAAATACTTTACATTCAAGTTGAAAAGAGAAAGAAAGAGAGAATATACAGAATTCTTTTTGTTTTTGTTTTTTGAGATAGCAGATAATGAAGATGAAAATGATTTAATAAGGAAGTTAAAATCAACTATGTAGGAGAGAAAAGACTTTGGCAGGAATGAAAGCCTGGACTCAGCCTAAGACTAAATCCACTGCATTTTTGAGAAAAGAGGTACCAGGAGCAGGAACTGTTAGCTTACTGCACTTGTTAGAAAAGAGGTATTAGGAGCAACTGTTAGCTTGGTTGCATGGATAGATATTCTGGTAGGCTGGTAGATTTGGTGTTGAGGGTGTGTGCATTTTCTTACTTTTCTCAATAAAAGGATTGGAAAGGATGTTAGCTGAGAGTTAGAAAATATGAGAGTGAAGTGTGAGGAGAAAGATGTGAAAGAATCCCTTCAGAGACATTACTGGGGGTCCCACTTGAAGAAAATGACCGTGAATTTTAGCGAGATTAGTTCAGATGCAAGGGGAACATGCAAAGTGGGCAGAAAATATTGGATTTCATCAAGGGTAGGTTTCTTTTCAGGCAAGTAAAACAATAAAAACAAACAAACACATTTCTTTAAAGCACAAAAGACATGGTTATTTTTCAGAAGGAATAAAAAGAACCTAGTCTTCATTGTGTATGAAATCAATAACACCCAGATTTAAGGAGGAGGCAGAGAAGCAAACATCTCACTGTTAATGGGAATGAAAATGAAAACAATATCAACTTTTTGGATATCTGTTGGCAATTTTTATCAACATCCTAAATGTGCATCTCTTTAACTTAGCAATTACACATTTAGGGAATTCTAAGGAGATAAGATGACAACAGCCCAAACATAGTGTGTTTCAGCATCAGCTACAGTAGAAAACATTTAAAAGTGTTAGTAGTCATAAAAATACCCATCCAACAGATTGCTAAATGAAATGAGTATACTACAAAATAGCATGTGTGCTTTAGATTACATTTATGCAAGAACATGTCTAAAAGAATGGTGATTATGTTGGAGTAGTGACATTTCTGATCATTTTTACTTTTTAGTTTATGTTTTTGTATATCAAATTGTGTATGAGGACCACTTGCAACCCTGTGATTAGATGATTGCTCCTGGAACACCCTTTACTGCCTTCAGGTCTTTGTTCAAATGCCCCTCATTAGAAAGGTCTGCATATACCACTTCATTTGAAATAGTAACACCACCTCTCCATTCTAATGCTCCATTTCACATCCCTGTTAGTTTTCTCTGCTGTACTTAACACTATCTAATACATTTTTAAATTTTTTATCTATTGTCTGACTCTTCCCCTCACCCTCTAGAAACTAAACCCACAAGGGTAGGATTTGATTTTGTACTAAACTGTAACCCCAGTGCTGGAAACAGTGCCAATCAAGGCAAATGAATGAAAATATCCATATATGTATGTATGTGTGAGTGTGTGTGTGCATGAGTGCATGTATACACTGATATATGAATTGAGCATCCTTTACCTTTACTGTAATTCTCTATAAGAAATTCATTGAAAAGTCCTTGATTAAAGAGGAGGAGAATGATTAACTTTTAAGCACTTTGAGTTTCGCCTGGGGCCAGCCCTACCAAAGAGAAAATTGTTACCTTATGTTCAGGATAATTTTTATGTTGAGTTTTATAGTACTTCAGCATTGACAGTCATGAATTTAATTGAGCTAAATTTAGTGGTAACTTTAAGTGAACTATCAATGTAAGAGAGAAAACCCACATATTTTTGTCACCTGAATCCTGATTATCTTTGAATCAAATGACATGCTTCGTTCCTAAATTGCTGAAAATCTGATGTTCACATGTTGTTAGCAGTTTCATAGGAATGCAAGAAAAAACACATAGAAATTTCAGAGTGTCCAAACAGAATTTCTTTTTCCTCATATTTTACAACACAATTTCCTTGGCCTAGAGGAGGCACTCTGGGGGTCCCTCTGCAGACAAGAGTGATAGGAGTCTGATAATGACTTCTGCCAGTGCAAACCCAGGCCCAGGGGAAAGGCCCCTGTGCCCACCTACACTGCAGCAAATGCCACCCTTGATACACTTTGGGTGCTTGGATTGCATGAAGTTGGTGATCCTACTTAGGATGTGGGAGGCCTCAAAGTTGCCTTTACCTGTTTATTTCTCAAGGGCTGCACCACTTCCTTAATGCATAGCTCTAGATCGTTGAGATAGTCCTTTTCCGTCTGTATCAGCTCCCTGATGATTTTCGAACGCTTTGCCATCATTTTCTGAACCTGCTGCTCCTCCTCCTGAGTTAGGGTCTCAGCCGCCGGACGCCCGGCCTGGGGGGTCATCTTTTCTGTGGAGTGAAAACATGTACATGTGAGTCCTTCTGCTGAGCTTTGTTCTTTCATTACACATCAGCCATGGCAGGGTCACTGAGCAAGGAAAAATGCTCCGACGTCCTTAAGGTGTATTCTTAGGACAGATGACGTGTGGTAGTTCTTCCTGAAGTCAGAATCCTGTGAAAATATGAGCAGGGATGTGAGAATGGACTACTTTGGACAAGTCAGTTAAATGACATTTGATGGTCATGGTTTGTCTTTAAAATATCTCATTGCTACTGTTTTAGGGTATAAACCTATCTTCAATCTAAAGGTAAAATGTATAAAAACACAGTTCACAAATTTTTCTGGATACACTTACTTTTTAAAATTAAAAATATATATTGTTGACATACAATCTTATATTAGTTTTAGGTATACAATATAGTGATTAGATGTTAATAGACCTTACAAAGTGATTGCCACAATAAGACTAATAGCCATATTACCATAGTTTTTACAATATTATTACTATCCCTATGTTGTGACCTACATATAATTAGCATCCTGTACTTCTTAATCCCCTTCACCTTTTGCCTATCCTCCAACCCTTTCTATCTTTAAAACATCAGGTTTTCTCTGTATCTATCATTTGTTTCTTTGTTTTGTTTCTTTGTTTTTTATATTTTATGTATAAGTGAAATCATACAGTATTTGTCTTTCTCTAATTTATTTTACTTAGCATAATACCCTCTAGGTCCATCCATATTAACACATATGGCAAAATTTCATTCCTTTTAATGGCTGAGTAATAGTTTGTTTATATGACATATCATATCATTTTTATCCATTTATCTATCAAAGGACACCAACATTGCTTTCATAACTTGGTGGTAAATAATGCTGCAATGAACCAAAGGGTGCATATAAGGTCTGATCCAAAAGTATCAAGCCAATGTCAATACAATTATGACATTTCGAGGCCCATACTTTCAGGAAAGACCTCGTATATCTTTTCAAATTACTGTTTTGGATTCCTTTGGATAAATGGCTAGAAGTGGGATTTCTGAGTCACATGGTAGTTCTATTTTTAATTTTTTGAATGAGCTACATACTGTTTCCCATAGTGGCTGCATCAGTTTAAAACCCCACAAACAGTACACGAGGGTTCTCTTTTCTCCACATCCTCACCAACACATATTCTTTGCTTTTTTTTTTTTTTTTAATATAATAGCATTTCTGACAGGCATGAGGTCATATCTCTTTGTATGTGTGTGTGTGTTTTAAGATTTTATTTATTGTTTTTAGAGAGAGGGGAAGGGAGAGAGGCAGAGAGGGAGAGAGACATCAATGTATGGTTGCCTTTCACCTGCCTCCACCTAAGGACTTGACTGGAAACCTGGCTTGCAACCTGGTTATGTGCCCTGGTTAGGAATCGAATCAGCAACCTTTGGGTTCACAGGCCAGCACCTTATCCACTGTGTCATCTTTGTGGTTTTGATTTACATTTCCCTCAATGATGTTGAGCATGTTTCATGAGTCTGGTGACCATCTATATGTTCTCTTTGGAAAAATGTCTATTTAGGTCTTTGGCCTATTTTAAAATCATACTGTTTACATTTTTAATGTTGAGTTGTATGAGTTCTTACTCTATTTTGGATTTTAACTCATTATTAGATATATCACTTGCAAAATTATCTTCTGCCTTTCAGTTGTTGCCTTGTTATTTTGTTGATGGTACCCATCATGGTGCAAAATTTTTTGAGTGTGATGTAGTCTCATTTGTTTATTTTTACTTTCATTGTTTTTGCCCCAGGAGACATATCTAAAAATATTGGAAGACCAATGTCAAATAGTTTACTGTCTGCTTTTTTTCCTAAAAGTTTTATGGTTTCTGGTTTTACATTTAAGTCTTTTTTTTAAAAAAGATTTTATTGATAATTTTAGAGAGGGGGAAAGGAAGGGAGGCAGAGAGGGAGAGAAATGTCAATGTATGGTTGCCTTTCATCTGCCTCCAGCTAAGTACCTGGCTTGCAACCTGGTTAAGTGCCCTGGTTGGGAATTGAACCAGCGACCTTTGGGTTCACAGGCCAGCACTTTTCCACTGAGCCACTAGCCAGGGCACATTTAAATCTTTAACCCATTTTGAGTTTATTTTTGTATGTGGTGTAAGAGGAAGGTCTTGTTTCTTTCTTTCTTTCTTCTTCTTCTTCTTCTTCTTTTTTAAAATATATTTGCTTTTAAATCAAAGGTGGCTTTTTAATTAGTAAGAGGATTTTTAATTAGTAAGTGGAACATTTTCAAGTTTTGTTTGTTCCCATTATTAAAATGAATTGCCCCTCATGGAAGTGGGTAACATACAAACCTCACTAAAATGGAAAATAATTGCAAATGATTGGGACTTTTCTTTCAATTCATAATTGGAGTCCATGAAAAGTGAGATAGATTAAATAAATATCAGCTAAGATTTTTTTGTATAGCTTATTTTTAATACTATGCTTATCTTGTTATCTCAAAATTCTTGAACTGCCAAACAGAAAGTTCTAATTAAAAAATGATAATGCTGAAGAGATGTTAAGGTAAATGAGAAACCTCACATGTAGCCAAAATTTTATATAAAGCATAAGAAAGCTAAATATTTCCAAGGATGAGCTTCCCACAGCAATGTAAATTGTTGGAAGCCACAAACTAGGTCACAAATGAAATTAGAGCAGTGATCGAGAGCAGGGCAGTGTATGTATAAATAAATTTGCTTTAAACTCGAGGTCATCACAAACCTAATTTTTATCTCAGATTCTGCACTTGCAGAAGTAATTTCATTTCCTTTAAAGCTAATGTGATTTTAGTAACTGATATGTTAGACATCTTCAATGCTGACACCACTTCCTGAGAACGTAGAGCTTTACAAAAGGGTTTATAAATACTCACGACAGTAAAACAAAAGTGCACAGGTCACAGTGTATGGAAAGAAAGGATATACTCCTAGAAATCACAAGAAATAAGGCTAAGAAAATTGAAGAAACTTTTTAGTAGAAGAATGAATGGCTTCTTTTTTTAAAAAGATTTTATTTATTATTTTTTTAGAGAGAAGGGAAGGGAGAGAGGCAGAGAGAAAGAGAGACAGCAAAGTACGGTTGCCTTTCACCTGCCTCCAGCTAAGGAACTTGCTGGAGACCTGGCTTGTAGCCTGGTTATGTGCCCTGATTGGGAATCGAACCGTTGACCTTTGGGTTCACAGGCTGGTGCCTTATCTACTGTGCTGCCAACCAGGGCCTGAATGGTTCCTTTTGAAGGACTGTGCCAAGTCCTTCAAAATTCAAGAATGTGAAGAGACATTCCAAATGTAGTGAGTACTCCTCTCTTTCTGGCCCACTGGTCTCAGGAGTTCCAGCAGAAACTTAGTGACCAAACACCTATGGGGGATACCGTGGAGGCCATGCCAGAGTTAGTTGGAAGGTGCACTAATTGATCTTCAGACAATTTTGGCTTGCAGGTAAGTATGCTTCTGGACCATTTGCTTGGTAGCTATCCTTTCTTCATCAGCAAAAAATAGATTTGACAGATGTTATCCAAGAGCACATAGTTATATAAGACTTGGGTCATTCAGTACCAGAGAAATAATACACCTGAACTACAGAAGAAAAAGATTTATACAAAGAGAGTATGAATGCATGAAATATTCTGCAGCCTGCATATCTTAATTTATGTTATGATCACTTTTGGATACTTGCTAATTTTTAGTATTTTTATTGGGGAATAGAAGAAGCCTGCCCATCAGCACCCCAAATTCAAAGGAAAAAAGTTATAATCAAGTGTCATTATTATTATGAATTATTTTAGATATAAAAAAGAAAGGCAAGTCACTGGTGAGGGGATATGAAGTAAGCAGGCTGTATATAATAGATGACCTACTTCATGAGCCTCCTTTTGGCTGTTTCTTCTAAAAGGGTGGGGTTGGGAGGCAGAGGACAGAGTGGGGATGACTTTTTTTAATTTGTTTTTCTCCCTTGGGATATATGAAGTAGCACACACACACACACACACACACACACACATGCATACACACAAACACCTCGCGAGTACAGAGTTGACAAACCAGTGTAGATAGTACTCAATTATTAGTTAACATTACCTTGAAAATAAAAGAAATACCATTGGAATACTGTTCTGACCAATTTCTGCTTTTCCAAGTTCTAAACTTGTTGTGACTTACAAACTGTATCTATTGATTATCTGGGGGCTTATCAAAGAGAAGGGCATCCTCCTGATCTTTGGGAAAGAAATATCCCTAAAATAGCTTTTCAGGTTCCCTTAGTTCTAAATATAGGGCCCAATTACTATTTTAATTTAATTTGTTTCACAGATTTCCCCTTGCTACACCTTAAAATATATCACAGCAGATTTTATCCATTTAAATTTACATAGATTTTCTAATACTGCTCAAGAACTTCTTTAGATACAGTTGGGGTCAACAGTAGCTGACATAGTGTTGTGCATGGTTTTCAACTTCAGAAACTTTTCCACTCAGGTATGAAAACATTTTGAGCAAACAGTGGTGCAAACAAAATATCTTTGTTCTTTTGATTCAAGTTTATTGTGAGAACAGAGACTTGACTTGCATCATTTTATGGTCAGGACTCTGAGTACTTTCAATGTTGGCATTTTGTAACCAATAAAGTCTCTGCCATGCATTGTGGAGGCAAACTTTAGATTTATAAGATCCTCTCTATCTTTACAACTTTTATATTTTAATTATACTATTATTTAACACATGAATATTACCAACATGTATCATCTAACTCTGTCCTTATGTTGAATACTCCTCCTGTGCAACCATGTTGTCATATTTGTGTGTGTGTGTGTGTGTGTGTGTGTGTGTGTGTTGAGCTCTCCCCTCACCAGCCAGACTGGAAGCTAATTAACCTGCAGATCTCTACTAGATCCAGATCCACCCTGATAATAATCTAACGTACCCCTGATCTAAGGCTCTTTCTGTGGCAACCAGCCTGGGCCCCCACATTGCAGATTTTCTTTAAAAACTCCAGTCAAGCTCAGTGAGTGTCAAGAGACATATGGGGATAAACTAAATTGTGTGGCTTCAGGATGAGAGCTGAAGAGACAGCTGCCATTTTCTATGTTCAGCCCTCCCCTGACACAGCCAGACTTGATTCTGCATTAGCCTGGTGCACTCTATTACCTCCACCCTGTTGACTCCCCCAACTCACATGCTGTCCAAGTCTCTTTCAGTGGCTGAGCCTGATGGACAACTGGCAGGCAGCAGAAATTCTCAGAGTGCGTTGGGTCTTTTGCTGACCTTTCCTGGGCATGGAACTGGTGGCAGCTGGCCTCGATTCACAGCAAGGCCCATCCCATGTGCATCTAGGTCCAGCATATTAACTACCAATTGTGGATCACTTTGTAGCTCCTAACAGGCAGTCCTGCGCCAGCCTGAGGCAGCTTCTGACATTGATCTGTGACTAACTCTATCCTACAAGGTCTCAGAACCAACCCACCCAATGGCAAGCATCAGAGGCCAATAAAACACTAACCAACTAGTTCCACAGGCAGCATACCAGAGGTCTTAGCAGGCACCAGATCTTTTTAGGGCTAGTCCCACTCCGTGCGGTCAGCACCCACATTGCAGATCCTATGATGTGGTCATAGCAAATCCTCACAGTCAGCCTGAGAATTAATCCCACCCACTGACATGCAATAGCAATCAAGGCACAGTTACAATAGTAGGACACACACAACCCACACAAAGGACACTCCTGGAGCACCTGGCTCACGTGAACAGGGAGACTGTGCCACTGGGCCCCTCAGGATACCTACTATGTAAGGTCAACCTGCAAAGACTGGGAAACATAGCAGATGGACCATTAATAATACATAGAAACAAACACAGAGAGGCAACCTAAGTGCAAAGACAAAAAAACATATCTCAAAGGAAATCTCAAGAAAAAGAACTACTGGCAAATGAAATAGAGTCTATCAGATACAGAGTTTAAAACACTGGTTGGTTATAAAGATGCTCAAGGAACTGAGTGAGAACCTCAACAAGGAGATATTTAGCATAAAAGGACATAAAACCATTAAAATGAACCAGTCAAAATGAAGACTAACAAATGAAATGAAGAATATAGCATATTAGATGAAGCAGGGGGTTGAATCAGTCATTTAGAATGCAAGGTAGCAGAAAACGCCTGTTCAGAATAGCAAAAAGAAAATGTAATTACAAAAACTGAGGATGCTGTAAGGGACTTCTAGGACAACATCCACATCATAGGTGTACCAGAAAGAGAAGGCAGTAAGCAAGGGAATATGAACTTATTGGAAGAAATAATGACTGAAAAATTCCCTAACCTGTTGAAGAAAAATGAAGAAAAAAGACACAAAGTGCTGGAAGCACATACATTCCCAAACAAGGTGAACCCAAAATGCCACACCAAGAAACATCGCAATTAAAATGTCAAATTTTAAAAGACAAAAAGAGAATCTTAAAAGCAGCCAGAGAAAAACCTAGAAGAGAACTCTCGTAAGAATGTCAGCCCCTTTTCCCAAAAGAAATATTTCAGGGATTGAAACAAAATATTCCAAGTGATGCAAAGCAAGGACCTGCAACAAAGACTACTCTACCCAGCAAGGCTATCATTTAAAATTGAAGAAAACATAAAAAAGCTTCCCAGACATAAAAAAGCTAAATTAAATGAGTTCATCACCACTAAACCAGTATTATAAGAAATCTTAAAGGGACTTTTTAATAAGAAAAAGTAACATAAATATAAAGAATAAAATACCAATAAGTACATACTTATCAATAATAATTATAAAGGTAAATGGAATAAATGCTTTAATCAAAAGCATAGGGTGACTAAATAGATTTTTTAAAAAACTCCAGAACTCCTACCTACATTCATACATATGTTGCCTACAGGAGATCTACTTCAGATTGAAGACACACACAGACTGAAAGTAAAGGGAGGATCAAAGAAATTTCATGCAAATAGAAGTGGCAATGGGGTAACAATACTATATCAGACAAAACAGTTTAAAACAAAAGCTATAATAAGAGACAAAAGAAAATATTACATAGTGATAAAGGGATCAATCCAAAAAAGAGTGTAACTCTTGTAAACATTTATGCACCCAACATAACAGCATTCAAATAAATAAACCAAATCTTGCAGAACATAGAGGGAACATTCAATAGCACTATATATTATGGAACTTTATTATCCCATAGATATCAGTTATGAAACTAGCACTGATGAGATTGTCAGTTGGACTTTTCCCTTCAATATAGTTTTTGCCTTTGTTCAATGTTTTAGCTTCCCATACAAGTCAAAAATAATCGCACTTGGAATATCAGCATAGGGTTAGAGAAAAGTTTTCAATTAAACAAACAATAAACCAGGTACTCCTTGTGGCCTGATGCATTAACATCTTGAATTTCGTTGAATAGTTTCCCAAGCAGCCACACGACAGCCCCTGTGGCAATTCCAGTGTGGCAGTGTCTCTAAAGGCCATGGCAGTGACAACAGTGGAGAGAAGAAATAAACCACTGTGAAAGAAGGCAGGCTACTCAAGGTATATTTCACAAATCACGAGAAAGGAATCCCAACCTGTCTTAGAGAGACCCAGGGAAATTTACAAATACCCAGGTAAAGCATTTTAAAAAGTTTTAATGGGATGATGAGTCTTCAAATATGTGTCAGAAATCCTTTGAGGGCAGGTAGCACACTCTGAATGTTGTCCATGGAATTACATGAAGCTGAAACCACCAAATATTCTTACAGGATCTGTAGATACCAGTAGACTAGGAAGATGGGAATTTTGTGTGCCTACAATGAAGAGACAGGACAGGGTAGAGACAGGGCCTGGCCAAAGTCTTTAAATGTCAAGGAGCCTGATTAGAGAAAGTGCCTAAAGCTAGGAGCAGTAAAGAAAACACACCTAGAGAAAAATGAACTAGTGAAAATAGTGTTGCAAAGGGGGAGACATAAAAGCATTATTTCAGCCATGCCTCTGGGTGGCAACAGAAAAAAGGACAGGAGAAAGCTGGGACATCAGTTGGCTCTCACATGGGATTGGGAACTGAACTCATTAAACATTTAACAAATAATTTTTAAGGGTCTCCTATAAGCCTAGAAGTATTGCAGGGGTTGGGAATACAGCAGTTTTATTTTTATTTATTTTTTAATAAAAATTGTGTATTTATTTTTAAAAATTATTGTTGTATTACATGTATCCCCTTTTTCCCCTACTGCTCTCCTCTGCCCCACCCTCCCCTTTCCCTTTCCACAGTCAATCCCACATGTTGTCATTGTCCATAGGTCATCCATGCTAGTTCCTCAACTAAACTGTTCCCCTTCTTTGCCTCTTTCTCCCCCTCCTTCCTTTCCCCTCCCTTCTGTACACTGAACGTCTATTCCTTCTTTCCTTGCCTCTGGTTCTATATTGCTTATTTGTTTTGTTCTTTAGCCAAAATAAATGGGTGAGATCATATGATATTTGTCTTTCACTGCCAGGCAGTGTGTAGTATTCCATTGTGTAAATGTACCAAAAGTTTTTTGATCTAGTCATCCACTGATGGTCACTTAGGCTGTTTCCAGCATTTGGCTATTGTTAGTGCTGCTATGAACATAGGGGTACATAGGTTCTTCTAAATTTGGTGTTTCAGGGTTCTTCAGGTATAATCCTAGTAGTGGAATTGCTGCATCAAAAGGCAGTCCAGGTTTTTGTGTTTTGAGGTAATTCCATGCTGTTATCCATAGCGGTTGCTCCAGTTTGCATTCCCATGAGCAATGCACCAGGATTCCCTTTTCTGCACATCCTTGAATGAACATTAACACAGAGAAAGTTTGAAAGTGAAAGATAAAAAAAGATATATTAAACTAATTTTTTTAAAAGGTGGGGAAGCTTTTCATATCAGACAATATACACTTTAAGGCAAAAGTAAAAGTGGACAGTATATAATAATAAAGTGTCAAACCAGAAGAGAGAAAAATTGTGTGCTGAATAATTTGTTTCAAACAAGTGAAACATAAAGTGAGAAAGTTATAAACAGAATTTTGACAAATCATCTGTTATAATGGAATTGTAAATATAACATATCAGTTAAAATATAAAAATTGGCACTCCAAAATGAGAGATTTTACATTCTTTAAAAATTTTTTTTAACTTATTATTTTCAGAAAGAGAGGGGAAGGGAGAGAGGCAGAGAGGGAGAGAAACATTAATGTATGGTTATCTTTCACCATTACCTGGCTTGCAACCTGGTTATGTGCTCTGGCTGGGGAATTGAACCAGTGACTGTTGGGTTCACAGGCTAGCACCTTATCCACTGTGCTACCAGCCAGGGCCAGATTTTATATTCTTTTTAAAGATACACTTAACCTTTATGAAAATACACCATATTTTAGGTCATAAAATTTAAAAATCAGGGATCCAAAATGACAGAAGGTTAGTAGAAGCTACACTAACCTCCTCCCAGAACAAAGTTGGAAATTACAACTAACTTATAGCGAAATCATTCTGAGTAACTGACTGAAGACTAACTGGAGAGAAGTCTTATAACCAAGGACTCACAGAAGAAACAACACCACTATATCATGACTGGTAAAAAGTGCAGAGGTGTAAGAGGGCTGGTGGGGCCCCCATGGTGGCAGCTGAAGTCCCAGAGGGATCTCTCAGTGGCTGAGGGGTTCCTGCTGAGAAATGTAGGGCCTAAACTCCAAGCTAGACTTTCAGCTGAGAGCCTCAGATAAAGGAAAGAGCCCATATAACATTCAGAGTGAAAAGCAGAGGAATTTCTGTTCAGGGAGTGATGGCTAGAGATGCAGAGAGGTTCTTAAAGGGCCAATGCACAAAATTTTATTTGCAGCCACTCGCCCTGGGCTTCAGTGGAGGGAGGACAGAGAAGACTAGAGCTGCATGAGGAAAGACTGGGGTTGGTGGCTCTGGGGAGAGAACTGAAGGAATAGACACCAGGATCCTGTGTTGAGTCATTCCACATTCTGCAGAGGCCATCTTTCTTGGGCAGAACACTCCTCCCCATGTGGCATCAGCCCAGAGGGAAGCAATAGCCTCACCCAAAGGAATCACTCTTACCCCATATTGTGGAACTTAAGCCCTGCTGAGTATAACCGGATGATCTTTCTGTGATTAAGCATAACATAGAGCCTATGGACAGGGTTGGATCTTTGGGTACTTAAAAACTTTGACCTTGGTGAACAGCTTATTTCCCCTATGCACCCAGGCCCAGCAGAAGGAACCACAAGCTGTGGAATGCTTATAGCTCTAAACAGATTGCTCAGGGCCAGTCAGGCAGAATCTGACATAGGTGTGCACCAGAGTCTTTGTAGATCTAAAACATATAGAAACAAACACAAAGAGGCAGCCAAAAATAAGAGGGCAAATAAATAAGCCACAAGTGAAAGAACAGGAGAATTTTCAAGAAGAGCTAAATGAATGAAAGTAAGCAATTTATTAGATATAGACTTCAAAGTAATGATTATAAAGATGCTCTACAGCAAAAAAAAAGGCATAGAAATCATATAAAGAACAATCATAAATGAAAGTGCAATATTTGTAGTAAGTAATACACTGGAAGGAGGGCTAGATGAAGCAGAGGGTCAAATAAGCAATTTGGAAGACAAAGTAGAAACAACATCCCATCTGAGCAACAAAAAGTAAAAAGAATTTTTTTAAATGAGGTTAGTTTTAAGGGACCTTTGGGACAACATGAAGTGTAACAACATTCTCGCCATGGGGATATTAGAAGGAGAAGAGAGAGCAAAGGGTCAAGAACATATTTGAAGAAATGAGGACTGAAAATTTCCTTAACCTGGTGAAGAAAAAAGATACACAAATCCAGGAAGCACAGAGAGTTTCAAACAATATGGACCCAAACAGGCCCAAAACAAGACGCTTCATAATTAAAATGGCATGAAATTTTTGAAGTGATGAATTGCTAGGACCTACAACCAATGCTACTTACCCAGCAGAGCCACTATGTAAAATTGAAGGAGAAACAAAGAGCTACCAAGACAAGAAAAAGCTAAACAAGTTAGTTACCACCAAACCAATATTACAAGTGGTAAAGGGTTTACGTTAAGAAACATACAACCTTTCAACACTAAATCAGGAAGAATCAGGTCATTTGAATGAGCACATTACAACTAGTGAAATTGAAACAGTATTTAAAATAAAATAAAACTCAAAACAAACCAAAGCCCTGGACCAAATGACTTCACAGATGATTTTTACCAAACATTCCAAGAATAACTAAGACCTATCCTTCTCAAACAATCCCAAAAAGTTCAAGAGGAAGGAATACTCCAAAATTCATTTTAGGAGGCTAATAATATCCTAATACCAAAACCATACACAGACACTCCAAAGAAAGAAAATTTAGGCCAATATCCCTGATGAACATAGATGCTAAAGTCCTTAAGATAATACGATAATACTAGCAAACCAAATACAGCAATGCAGCAAAAAGATCATATATCATGATATAGTGGGATTTGTTCTGGAGATGCAAGGTTGATACAATATTTGCAAATCAATAAACATGATATACCACATAAACAAAATGAAGGATTAAAACCACATGATCATATCAGTAGATACAGAAAAAGTGTCTGATAAAGTCCAGCGACTATTTATGATAAAAACTCTCAGCAAAGTGGAAATAGAAGGAACAGTCCTCAACATAATAAAGGCCATACATATATGACTAACCCACAGCCAGCATAATAGTCAATCATGAAAATCTTAAAATTGGGAACAAGATAGAGGAGTCTGCTTTTACCTCTCTCATTCAACATAGTACTGGACATCCTAGCCACAGCAATCAGACAAGAAGAGGAAATAAAAGACATACAAATTGGAAAGGAAGAAGTAAAACTGTCATTATTTGCAGATGACATGATGCTGTACACAGAGAACCATAAAGAGTCCACCAAGAAACTATCATAACTGATAAATGAATTCAGTAAAGTAGCAAGATACAAAATTAATATCCAGAAATCAACTGCTTTTTATATACCAATAATAAACTATCAGAAAGAGAAATTAAGAAATAATCCTATTCATTATTGCTTCAAAAAGAATGAAATACCTAAGACTAAAATTAAACAAGAATTTAAAAGACCTGCACCCGGAAAATATAGGACATTGAAGAAAGAAACTGAAGAAGATACAAATAAGTGGAAGCATATAGCCTTTTTATACACAAGAATTAATATCATTAATATTTCCATACTATGGAAACAGTCTATAGAGTCAATGTAATCTCTATCAAGATACCGATGACATATTTCACAGAATGAGCACAAATATTTCAAAAATTTACATGGAACCACTGAGGACCTGAATTGCAATAGCAATCTTGAGAAAGAAAAATGAGGTTGGAGAAACCACACTACCTGAATCAAACTATACTAAAAGGCCAAAGTAGTCAAAACAGCATTAAATAGCATAAAAATGGACACATAGATCAATGGAACAAAATAGAGAGCCTAGAAATAAACCCAAACCTTTAGAGTCAATTAATATCTGACAGAGAAGGCAAGAACATACAATGAGCTAAAAATATTTCATTCAATAAATAGTGTTGGGAAAACTGGACAGATGTGTGCAGAAAAATTAAACTAGACTATATATATATATTTTTTTTAAAGATTTTATTTATTATTTTTTAGAGAGAGGGGAAGGGAGAGAGGCAGAGAGGGAAACATCAATGTATGGTTGCCTTTCACCTGCCTCCAGCTATGGACCTGGCTGGAGGCCTGGCTTGCAACCTGGTTATGTGCCCTGGCTGGGGAATCGAACCAGTGACCTTTGGATTCGCAGGTCGGCTCCTTATCCACTGTGCCACCAGCCAGGGCCTTAGACTATATTTTTATGCCTCACACAAGAATAAATTAAAAATGGATTAAAGACTTAAATGTTAAACTAGAAACCATAGAAATCCTAGAAGAAAACATAGGTGATAAAATCTTGGACATTGCTCGTAGCAATATTTTTTCTGTTATGTTTCTTCAGGCAAGCAAAACAACAACAAAAAACATTTAAAAAATGGAGCTATATCATACTAAAAAGGTTTCTCACTTCAAAAGAAACCATCAACAAAAAGAAAAGACAGACACAACAGAGAACCAAGGTGGTGGAGGAGTAAGTGGAGCTACACCAATCTCCTCCCAACACCAAACTGGAATTACAATTTAATTGGGGAGAAATCATCTGGAATAACCAACAGAACACCAACTGGAGAGAAGCCTTATTACCACAAACAGAACAGAAGAGGCCAATTCATCACAATGTGACCAAGGTGCCTAAAACTGACCATTGATCACAGACTGATTGGATTGACAACTAAAAGAGACAGACAAAGACAGTGGCTCTCTGATAGTCTCCAACTGGCTGACTAGGCCCAGACTGGGACACGAGCTGATGTCACCAAGCATGGAGCAAGAAAGTAAAAAAAGTGCACCTCTACACCACAGAAGGTCACATCATTAAGAAAGTAAGTCAAAGCAGACCAATCCAAGAAGTAGATACAAATAATAGTTACCTAAAATGGCGAGACAAAGATATAAACCCTCAGCAAAAGGAAAGGAGGAATCCCTAGGAAAAGTGCAAAATGAAATAGAGGCAAGCACTCTATCAGACATGGGATTCAAAATAATGAAAATAGAGAAGTTCAATGAGCTTGGTGAGTTCAAAGAAAACTACAAACAACTCCAGGGGAACTACAAAGAACTCTAGGAAAGCCACAAGGAACTTTACTGAGAACTATACCAGCATTAAAAAGGACATACAAACCATCAATAAGAGCCAGGAGGAAATGAAGAATACAATTTCTGAATTGAAGAACACAGTAGAAGGAATCAAAAGGAGGCTAGAGAAAGCAGAGGATCAGATCATTGAGCTGGAGGTCACTGTAGAAGAAAATTCCCAGGCAGTGCAACAAAATGAAAAAAGACTAAAAAAGAATGAAGAGGTTTTAAGAGAGCTGCAGGACAACATGAAATGTAATAACATCTGTATCATAGGGATACCAGAAAGAGAAGAGGAGGAACAAGGGATAGAAAACCTGTTTGAAAAAGTAATGATAAAAAACTTCCTTAACTTGAGGAGAGAAAAAGTTATGCAATCTCAGGAAGCACAGAGGGTCCCAAGGAAGATGAATCTGAACAGGCCCACTCCAAGATACATTATCATGAAAATGGCAAATTTCAAAGACAAGGAGAGAACCCTAAAAGCAGCAAGAGAGAACAGCTAATAACATACAAGTGGGCTCTGACATGTTATCAGCTGATTTCTCAACAGAAACACAATAAGTCAGAAGGAAATGGCAAAAAATATTTCAAGCAATGAAAAACAAAGGCTTACAACCAAGAATACTCTACCCAGCAAGGCTCTCATTCAAAATGGAAGGTGAAGTAAAAAGTTTCCCAGACGAAAGAAGGTTAAAAGAATACATCTCTACCAAACCAGCATTGCAAGAGATGCTAAAGGATCTGCTTTAAGAAGATGAAGAAACAGAGAGAAAGACAGGAACACAGGTACAAAAGGAAAAATAGATAATGAATATGTACCTATCAATAATAACCTTAAAGGTAAATATATTAAATGCACCAATCAAAAGACATAGAGTAACTGAATGGATAAGAACCACCTTTTACTTATGAATGCTTTAAAATGATCTTGTTATAAATAGATTTTACTAAATAAGGTATAATGTTGTATATTACTTGTATCTGCATTACTGCAGATTAAGTTTTCTTAGATTGGAATTACTTCACAATATGGGAAGATCATGTTACTTGCAATAACTCAAAAAAATCAAATGCAGATAAGGAAGAAGAAAAAGGTAAGAAAATGTGAATGTATATTACATGGAACACATGCTATCTTTCTTATTCACTGTTAGAAAATATGTGCTTATTTGTGGGTGTGTAATATATAGATTTTGTTAGCAAGTTATGTTTTAAGTAGCAACCAACTGGTCATGGGTGTTGTGAAATCAGTAAATCTTTAGGGTAGAAAAGATGCTGAGAATGAAGACCAATTTGGATGGAAGTTGCAAACTACTAAACTATATGATTCATGTACGTAGTCAATATATATTCTCATATTAGTATGTAAACTAGATGAGATTCCTTTCAAGTAGATCATGGAAATATACATTTCCAGTTACGAAGGCCTCCAAACTGGGGATGCTTGGGAAAAGGAATTAATGCTACAGTAAACTTTATTATTGAATGTGAATATATCTAATCTCTACCTCAACAGACTCTTAAATAGTTCAGGGGTTAGTTTAGGACCACATGGGAAGTCAATCACACATTCAAAAAATAGCTAGAATACTATTCTACAAAATTATTTAAATCCTAGGGATTTTTATTTTTTACCTCAACTTAGTAGACATAATCATTTCTACTCTGGGGACCAGCTGAGCACTGCAAGTGCCATTATTTCTGAAGGCTTCAACTCATAAAACACATATAGAGGAAAAACAGAGGGTACTAAAAGAAGTAAGACCTTTTAAGTAATAATTTATATTACTCAAAAGAGTAATTTTTCAAACAAATGAATTAACATTGGCATTTTGAAATAATGAAAAGAACATTTTGTATAAATGTGATGTGAGAAGCTGATAGAAGGCAGTAATTAAATGGTGAATTGTCTGGATGTGAAAGGAAAAAAAAAAAAAGTACACATGGTGGTTACAGAATAGACAGGGAGATGTTAAGAAAAATGAAGGAAACAGAGAAGCCAAAGAACTTAAATGACACATGGACATGAACTAAGGGGGGCATTGCTGGAGGAAATGGGGCACTGGATGGAGGGGGACAAAAGGGGAAAAATTGGGACAACTGTAATAGGAAAATAAACAAAATATATTTAAGAAAAAAATCTTTACAACAATTCTGTGCATAGTATTATTATACCTATTTCTTTATAGATTTGAAAATAAAGACAGGTGGAATGACTTATGATTAAATATTATTGTGGTACAAATGTTAAAAGAAGAAGAAAGAAAAGACAACTTACTGAATGGGAAAGTGTATTCGCCAATGACACATATGATAAGAGGTTAATATCCAAAATTTATAAAGAACTTAAACAACTCAACACCTAGATGATAAGCAATCCAAGTAAAAATGGGCAAAAATCCTAAATAGAAACTTCTCCAAAGAGGACATAAAAATAAGCAATGAACAGATGAGAAGATGCTTAACATTACTAATCATCAGAGAAATGCAAATGATATATCACTTCACAACATTCAGAATGGCTATCATCAATAAATTTTTTAAAAAGTGCTGGAGAGGATGTAGAGAAAAGGGAACCCTTCTGCGCTGTTGGTGGGAATGTAAACTGGTGCAACCACTGTGGAAAGCAGTACGAAGTTATCCTAAAAAAATCAACAATGGATCCGCTTTATGAACAGTGATTCCACTTTTGAACATTTATGCAAGGGAGAAACTTGAAACATTAATTCAAAAGAATATATGCAGTCCTATGTTCATTGCAGTATTATTTACAATAGCCAAGATTTGGCATCAACCCAAGTGTCCATTAGTAGATGACTAGATTAGAAGGCTATGGTACATTTATACAATGGAATACTACTTGGTCATAAACAAGAAGAAAATTTTACCCTTTGTGACAGCATGGATGGACTTGGGGAACATTATACTAAGTGAAATAAGTCAGTCAGAGAAAGACAAATACCATATGTTTTCATTCACATGTGCAATCTAATAAACAGACTGAACTAACAAATGAGATAGAAATAGAGTCATAATTGAGCAGGCCAACTGCTTGGACAATGTTGGGGAACAGAGGAATCAAGCAAAAAAGAAAAAGGGCTCATGGACATGGACAACCGTGTGGTCATTGTGGGCAGGGGTGGGTGAGATGGAAGAGGGTATAAGGGGGATAAATGATAATGAAAAAATATAATAAATATAGACTATTAAAAAAATTTAAAGCACTGGTACATAAGAGCCACAGCTAAATGCCATTACATTATAAATAAATAACAAAAATAAAACTTAAAAGCTCATTTATTTTGGAATTAAAAAAAAAAAAACTTCTAAATAACTAATGGGGCTATATCAAACTAGTGGGCCATAAAAGAAATCACAAAAATATACATAAAATATTTAGTCTGAAGTAAATATCCCACACACTTATGGAATGTAGCTAAAGCATTTTTTACAAATAATTTATAGTCTTAAATTTATATGTAAGAAAAGAAGCCAGACTGAAAATTAATGATTTAAGACTCTAACTGAAGAAGTAAAATAGAAAAGTAGTAAAATGCAATAAACCAAAAGGAAATTAAGAACAAAACAATGAAACTGAATAAAACTTCAACTTAGCCTTCAAATAATTCCCAAAGATAGATTGTAAGGAGTGTAAGATCACATACACACACACACACACACATACACACACAATACCCTAAAACACACAAAGAATCACCAGGCAGACATAGGGAAAAGATAGCACAATTATACCCACAAAATCTAAAGATATTGAAATTATTAGACAGATATTAAGTGTACTTAATACATCTAAAGAAACAAAGAATAGTTTGAAATTATGAGCAAGATACAAGAGACTGTAAAAATGACCAAATAGATTTTAAAAATATAAGTTTGAAAAATAAAACTCAGAAGGATTAAAATTTTAAACTCAATAGATTAAGAAAATGAAAGGGCAAAATAGTATATTATACAAACCTGAAGGAATTAACTTATTGAGTCAAAGAAATTGTACAGAGTGCAATAAAAAAGGTAAAGATGTAAACTATGCAACATAGGTTAGGGGATATAGAGAAGTGAATGAGGAAGTGTAACAGGTGTTTAATTGGAGTTCTACAGGGTACAATAGAGGATGTAAGGAAGTGGCAATATTTGAAGTGTTAATAGCCTGGGATTTTTCGGAATTTTTGAAAGATGCTAATCCTCGACTTGGAAATTACAATGAATTCCAAGCAAGATAGAAAAAATTAGAACACCACACCTAGAGATAGCATTTAAAATTTTTAATAGAAGAATTAATAGTTTTAAAATTAGGCGATAAAAAAGCCCAGTTACCCACAGAGAGGTAGCAATTAGATTCATGCCTGACTTCTCAAAGCACCCATAGAAGCCAGTGAACATCTGAGAGAAAATAACCGCCAGCCTACAATTGCTTGCTTAGAAAATCGTTCTCAGAAATGGTGGTAAAATAAACACATACTTTTAGCAAAATAAGAATCTTAGTTTACTACCAAAACATCCTCATTAAAAGTATAATCTGCCCATGGACAATGTTGGGGTTAGAGCTGCCGACCACCCTGGCAGTTGGAAATCTGTGTGAAGTTTTGACTCCCCAAAGCTTAGTTGTCACTTGGTTCCAGGACCCCCTGGGGTACTAAATTCTTTGGATGCTAAAGTCCCCATATAATATGTTGCAGATCAACGCATACAGTCAACCCTCCAAACAGCAGTCAAAAGTAATGAAGGTTTTGGCCCTTGCTGGGGAGCTCCTTTGGTTAGACCCTCATCCCGATACACCAAGGTTGTGGGTTCCATACCCCATCAGGGCACATACAAGAAGTAACCAATGAATGCATAAATAAGTGGAACATTCTCTCTCTCTCTCTCTCTCTCTCTCTCTCTCTCTCTCTCTCTCTCTCTCATTCCAATAAATTTAAAAAATAATAATGCAGGTTTTTATTGAAAAATTCTACCTATAAATGAACTTGCACAATTCAAACCTGTTGTTCAAGGATAAGTTGCAATTCTAAAGGATGTCCATTCCCTAGAGGGCAAAGGGTACCAAAATGGAGCTTGAACTGTGAAACTAAATAGGATAGAAATGAAGAGGGGAAGATAAGTCACATGGAAGATTCATCCAAGAAAAAGGACCCCTAAACTGGTAAAGAGAAATAAAACAGTGTAAAGCGGTAAGTGAAATTGACATTTCCAGTCCTGAAATCTTCAGTTATTTTTCTCATCAAAAGGGCAACACACCTTGGCTAGTGGCTCAGTGGATTGGCACTGGTTTGCAAACCCAAAGGTTGCTGGTTCAATTCCGAGTCAGGGCACATAACCAGGTTGCAAGCTCGGATCTCCAGGTCCATAGCTGGAGGCAGATGAAAGGCAACCATACATTGATGTTTCTCTTCCCCTCTTCCTCCCTCCCTGTCCTTTTCTCTGAAAATAATGAATAAAATCTTTATTTAAAAAAAAAAGGCAACACAAGGTAAAAAGGAGACACCTAACCATATTTGGAGAAATTTCCAAATTCCATGAATACAGAGAAATTCTTACTAGCTTCCTCAAAGAAAATATTGGGGCAAAGCCAAGACTTCAATTAAATTTTCTATGTGTAACATTGCATGCTAGGAGACATTAGAATAATATATTAAAAATTCTGAGAGAAACAGATTTTTATTATTCTTTATATTTTAGGACAAAAGACTACCACTTTAAACTGTAAGGGAAAGTAGCCCTTGTAATCTGTCTATCTGAAAACTTTACCCTGTAAGAATGCTGGTGAGTATAGGGGGTCTGTCCACAAAGTATTGAACCAACGTCAATATAATTAAAACACTTCGCAAGGCTGATACTTTCGTAACAGACCTTTTATAGGCTCCAAATGTCTCAGGATAGCTGAAGACCAGATGCATAAGAAGGAGTAGCAGAGACTCCCTTTCCTCAAGCTGCTGATGAAGACATTCAATAAATAACAGCATCCTGCTCAAAAAGTTTAGAAATCTCAGAGCTTTGAGGATAAGTGCTTCTGGAGACATAGGGGATTGGCAACTATTCACCACAGGGACTAACGAAAAAACAGGTATTTGGAGTTACTTAGAACAAAGGCTAGAGACCAGAAATTCCTTTCTCTGCCCAAGAGGGTCTGATGTAACTGAAGGGAGGGAGATGAGGGTGAATAATTAGAACTGATATTTTACAGAAGCAGAACTAATGCCACAGATAAAAGAGAACTTCAGTATGAATGTAATGACACTGTGAAACAAGGCCTTCTGTGTGTATACTAAATATTGTTCTCCAAATTTTTACATTTATTATAGTAGCTAAAAAAAAAAAAGAGGAAAAAAGTTTCAGTGTCAGAAGGAAGTCATGTTTTAAAATTCAAAATGGTTTTGAATTGGGCTTGGAGTGCAAGGCAATTTAAACAAAACAGACCTTCTCTTCTTTAAAAAAATAAATAAATAAAAAAGCCTTATGGGAGTTTTAAAAATCACATAGACAGGGAAGCTTAAAAATGAGGAGTTGGAGTATAAATAGAGTAAACAGCATAACTGAATGCATCTTTGTTCCAAATTTTATCTTGGTGACGGAATGACCTTCCTAGTTAATTACATCCTTGTATCTTGCAAGCTGTTGGGCGATAGATCATGCACTGCACACATGACTAATGTACTTTCACTTGGCTTCTTTCTTTCGTGCACCACATGTCTGCCACATCTAATTTCCTGGGAAAAATGTTATTTCAAGGTAATGTGTATAATAAAAATGTTCTCTTGGTGTCACAACAATATTATTTCTCTTCTGACAGCATTGTTAGAATAATATCCACATTGATTAATACTCACCTGACAACTCAAATAGGGACATATGTTGTGGATAAGAATAGCCATGCATGCCTTCTCACTCTTATAAAACACATAAGCTAAAGTGACTTCTTGATGAAATTTGACATAAAAGATAAAAAATATTGCTAAAGATGCAGGAGCTGATCTTGAGACTATGATTCTCATTTCAATAATTTTAGTAACAATGTTTTACCTCTTACAGAAAGATATGTTTTTCCACCTAGTTTTTATTGTGTTTTACTATATACCCAACATAAATTTATCATGTTAGATATTTTAAGTGCACAGTTCAGCAGCATTTAGTATATTTACATTGTTATGCAATCATCACTGGTATCCATGTCCAGATTTTTTTCATCTTTGCAAACTAAAATTTCATACCCGTTAAACACTAACTCTGTTTTCTCCTCTCCCCTGTTTCTGGCAACCACCATTCTACCTTTTATCTCTATGAATTGGGCTACTCTAGGTACTTCATCTAAGTGGAATCAAAATATGAAGTCTATCCCAAAAGTATAGAGCCAGTGTCAATATAATTAAAATATTTAGTACTGCCAATACTTTTGGGACAGATCTTCCATATGTCCTTCTGTAATTGGCTTATTTCACTCAAGGTTCACCCTTGTTATGCATGTGACAGAGTTTCCTTCCTTTTAAAGGCTGAATAATATTTCATTGTATGGATATACCACATTTTGCTTATAGGAGCATGTATTCTTAAAAATTATTTTTTATATTAAAGCAGTAGACACTACTACAACTGCAATACACTGATTACAATATATTGTGATAGGCCTTTGGTGAGAGCAACATTATCAACTATCTATTATGTACCCTTTTAAAAAAACATACATTGTCTATTGCAGCAATTTTCATCTGGTGTGCCACGAAAATTTTAAAAACATGCAATACCTGACAATTTAGTCAGAGGCCCTGACCTTTTTTCCCCTTAGACTGTTTAATAAAAAATAAAAACAGCCTACACAACAATAGCTGTCCAGTGTGAACCAATCAAAATTACACCTAGTGTTTGTCAGATCAGCACAGAATTTTAGCAATTAGTTTATGTAGGCCATGAGATGGAAAAGGGTGAAAATTGCTGACCTGTAGTCTTTGTCACAACACTAAAAATGAGATATGACTCTAATTTGAGAGATGAGGAAACTGAACCCAGCGAATGTGAGTAAAACTTATCCAGTGACTCACAGAGGATGCCGATAGCTGGGATCCAAGCCAGGTGTGCTCAGCTCTGAGGCCTGGCGTCTCTCCTCTCTACCACATGATGCTTAGGCTGTGATCAGGGCACATTGTGTTATGTGTAGTGGAATCATGCTGGACAGGCAGATGTACAGTTTAATTCGGGCTCTGCCACTCACTAACTGTGTTACCATGATTGAATCATCTGGCTCCCCTACATTGCTTCATCTGTCGAAGGGGAACAAGAACAATAGTGATGATGATGATAATAAGAGCTATCATTTTTTAGTGCCCATATTGTGCTCACAACTGAGCTCATCTCATATTAGCTCTTCAGTCCTCATGAAAACACGCTAAGGTAAATTTTCACTTACACACAAAAAAACTGAAATACACAGAGGTTACAGCCCAAGGTCACACCACAGTAAATGGATTCAAACCGAAGCCAATCTAACCCCTAAAGTTGCATTCTAACCAGTCCTCGCGGGCTAGGAGGTTGTGGGAACTGAAAGCGAGCCTGCAGATTGCTTAACTCAGGGTCTGACACACAGAAATCTCTCAAAAAATGTCAGTCCTTGTTTTTAAGACCATGATTTACTTGCCACTTTTCTATATCTGGTTCTGAATGGCTGCACCTGCTTTTCCTCTGTTTTCCCTTGGAAATGTCCCAAGGGAAGAGAGACTGAGCAGCCATCACGAAATTGCCCTTTTGGCTCTGAACCTGCTCTAAGAAAAAGCAGAAAACAGCAAGGACTTCTACAAAGTCATTTCAATACCAGGCCTAATGTGCACTCTTATTACTCAGGCTGAATTAAAATGAGGTGGGGCTATCGCTCTTGCATGCTGTTTGGCATAATATAAACCCTTAAATTTAAATAATCTGATTCTCTCCCATTTACCCTGAAGCTAAATCACTAATTCAAATCACTTTCTGAGAAATTCACTGAAAATGTTCTGCTTCTCAAAATAGCTGAGAGAGTAAGAGGATGACTAAAATATTATAATGTGCTGTTAACATACACAGCTTATTATTATGTATTTTGAAAATTACATTCTTATTTATGTAAAGCTCCCTAGATATTATTTATCAATGACTACCAATAAACAATTATATATTTTGATTTCTATAATTATTTTAAAATATCACTTATATTTTGATAAATAAGAGAGTTAATATTTTCATATACCAAGCTTAGAGTTTTGCTTAATGCTTTGCTTAACAACACTCACCCTCACACTGCACCCCTTCCCCCCAATACCCACAAGACTAGGCAAGGCACACATACACCATTCAATACTTACTTATTGAACAACCTGAAAAATTACTTGACTGTGGAGAACACAAGCATAATATAATATAAAAAATTACATATTTTTGCTGATCTGGCCTTGAACTAACTCATAATTTCATTACAACCACAAAGATGTTTATAATTAAGTAAGAATAAAAATATCAGAATTTGAGGTTTACAAATTTCATAGTTTTTATTTTTTATTTTTTAAAGATTTTATTTATTATCTTCAGAGAAGGGGGAAGGGAGACCTGGCTTACAACCTGGTTAAGTGTCCTGGCTGGGAATCGAACCAGTGACTTTTGGGTTCCCATAAATTTCATAGTTTTTGGAGTTAAAGAAACCTTGTCTCTAATTTAACATCAGTTTTTAAAAGTTTGTATTGGGTTTAAGCTGGCGCTATGGTTTATGTTGCGCACATAGTAGTAAATAAAGCAATAGTGCTTATAGTTAAAACAGGTGTACACTAGGAGTAAAAATATGTTATTAAAGTCACAAAATAAATAAATACTCTAATTCCCTCCCTAAGACATTTTAACTGATATCTATGTATTTATCCACTTAATTAGTTGTGTTCAACAGCAAACATGATTATGTCAGTGGCACTTCTTATTGTAATTACATTAACTTAATTAAACTTGCACAAATCAATATTTCCCTGAAACTGCTTCAATGTTTTGAAATGGGTTGATAAACTCAAGTTGCCAAAATATTGCTGCTCTATTAGGAGTTGAATAAGAGAACTGTAAATAATTGAAGAGGAAATTATTCTAGAAAGATCTCTAATCAGGTTGCTTCATAGTTTAAAATAATTAGTCAATATTTAAAACTGGTGTGCCAGCTCTGGCTGGTGGCTCAGTGGATAAGGCACTGGCCTGTGAACCCCAAGGTCACCGGTTTGATTCCCCAGCCAGGGCACATAACCAGATTGCAAGCCAGGTCTCCAGCCAGGTACTTAGCTGGAGGCAGGTGAAAGGCAACCATACACTGATGTCTCTTTCCCTCTCTGCCTTTCTTCCTTCCCCTTTCTCTGAAAATAATAAATAAAAAATTAAAATCTTAAAAGATAATAATAAATAATAAAATAAAATAAAATAAAACTGGTGTGCAAATACAATGACAATCAACTGTGACCTAAGTTGAGCAGAGCACAGCCCCAAGGTCAGGCTCCCTGGAGAAGTGATACATAAATGAAATCTGAAAGAGCAGCATCAGTCAAGGAGAAGGGAACATGCTCTGAACTGAGGAAACAGCATGGCCAGAAAGACTTGAAAAGAGTGTAGTGTGATTGAAGTACAAATGTGAGAGCATGTGGTAAGGGAGAGTCTAGGGAAATGATCAGGATTCAGATCACGAATATATAGAAATATAGGCTTTTTTTAAACTACAGGAAATCAATGAGGAAAGTTTAAACAAGAACAGCATGGTCAGATTCTTGTCCTAAAATCACTTGGGCCTCAGTAGAACCAGATTTTGTAGAAGAGGTTGGAGAATAAGCCTGAAGGCAAGGAGACAGTGAATGGTCATGACCCTGGGCAGTCTAGGTCACTAGGGAAAGTTAAGCGTAGTTACCAAGAAGATAGAAGGGACTAATCAGATCAAGAGAAATTTAGGAGACAGAATTAGCATGAACAATCAGTTTAGGGGGTAAAGGACATGAAAAGTCAAAGCTGACTCTCAGATTTCTGACTTTTAACAGTGTAGTGCTGCCATTTAAAGAAACAGGGAACAATGGGAAAAGATAAGGCAGAGGAGATTAGGGGATAAGGTCTACCCAGGTCCATCTCATTATGTAACAGAGAAGGTCAAGTCTTTTTACTTAAGTAAAAGAGTCAGAGATGGAATCTGGATCTTTGACCATGACCCCCTGCCTACTCTACCTGTCCCCTTGTAACTATATACAAACACTACCCATTATTTTATTTAGGGCTTTATTCCAGACAGACTGTTACCAAATACCCAGATACGATTATAAATGTTCTTTCACCCCTTTCCCATGCCATATTTCATGTCTGCCCCTCCCCAACCTCCCATAAACCTAAAAACCTTGGCTTAGCATAGCATCAAACCCTACTGACTTAAGTTTCACAGGGTGAAATCTTTTATCCATTTCAGTGGAAAGCCGACCCAGGGAAAGATGAATGGAACAGGCCTTCTGTGAAATAGATTGAAAATAATTGCATGTCAGACAGGTTTTGGCGAGGAGCCAGTAAAGTATTAAGTGAAAATATGAAGGAGCAGAGCCTCCACGGCTCTGAATTTGAAAACTCAAACACCGGGGCAGGGAAATATTTTATCTTTGTTCGAAGGGCATGTAATTCATCTCCTCTGACTGTTAATTGCTGCAGAAAGTAGAGAAGTGGATTTTGAAAAGGAATTCAACAAAGCCTACCTGACTTGAAAAATACTTAAGTATTTTTTTTAATTGGTTTGAAATAACAGGCTCCTACAGTGGTTAGCACAGCACATCCAAAACAAGTAGGAACAAAATAAACGGCACTTTCTGCAAATGTCTTTATTTAGAATCTTTAGCAGGAGAAGATGAGTGAAAGAGGATAAATTTTAAGGTCTGAATAGAAAAGGAACTTTACTTGGTAAAGTCCTCTTTGTATTTAATTTTTCAGTTGTAATTATTCTGTTGCTGAGAAGGCAAAATTGTTGACTGGGTAGAAAGCCTAAACCTCTACACTGACTTTATCCATTTGTTCACTCAACAAATATTTTGTGCTGGGCATTGTTAGGAATCACGGGTTCTCAGCCAGCAATTTTGCTCCTTGCACTACTCCCCGCAAGGCTACTTGGCAATGTCTGCAGTAATTTTGGGTTGTCACAGTTGGGGGAGTGGCAGTGCTGTGGGTATTTAGTGGGTAGGAATGAATGGTGCTGCCCATAGATTACAATGTACAGGACAATACCCTGCAACAAAGAATTAATAAGCCTGAAATATCTATAGTGCAATGTTGAGAAATCATCTTCTGAATACTAACAATATAGCAATAAAAAAAAAATGAACAAAAACTTTAGGTTCCATAAAACTTAAATTTGAGTGATGGAAGAGAAGCAATAAACTGATTAATAGGGAAAGAGATAGCATGCCAGACAGTGATAAAGCACTATGAAAAAAATAAAGCACATGTTGGGTAGTGGTTGCTACTGTGTATGGAGAAGTTGGGGAAGGCTTCATTCATAAGGTAACTTTTGAGCAGAACCTAGAGAGAACCAAGTTGTGATTATAGGAGTAAGGACTGGTCCTATTGTTGTCTTCATTAATACAGCAGCAGGTTGTCAATCATGCATGAAGTTAGGGTAAAAATAAGTTTAAGAAAAATTTTGAACAAATTATCTGAGTCATTGTTTCTTCCCTTCTTTTTTTTTTCCACCAAAAGCTTAATGCTGGTTTAGATATAGGAATAGAACATTTTCCAGCTTTTATGTATTTTAGATAAATGAGAAACAGGGATGGTTTTCCTCACGAATAACTAAAACAAACTCTTTTAATTTAACACATTGTTAACTGGCAACTTTACAGCAAAAGCTAATGAAAGTGCAAGCAGGAGTTAACTTATTATCCGTCAACAACATTTGGGCTTGAAAACGAGAGTTTTTTTCATGACCTGTCAACAGTGTGTTAAATTAATTAACCACTCCAGGATACAGGTTACAAACAGCATACATAAGCAGTGAGCCCTGCACCTTATATTCAGAATACGTGAATATAGTTTAGAATTTTGTAGTGTATGTGCATCAAGGATACACAATGTATATATAAATAGGATCTTATCACACATGATCTAATCTAAGGATAATAAAAGTGATCAGGATTTAAATACAAACGTAGACATGGAGAAGGAAAATAAGGTCAAATTGTAGTTTGCATGTTTGGTATGATCATTTTGGTTGTTAACTTGTACAGACTTACAGGAATATACAACAAAAAAAAGTTGTAGGACTAAAGCTTTTTTGATAGGTTTATCTAAATTTAAAATCTTATTTGATTAATGATTCATTAAAAGAAAAATTTAACTAAGGTTATATGTTGATTGTATGCTACATATGAAAAATCATATTTATATACATAAATTTCACTTGCAACTGCAATATAATGAAAAACACACAAAGACATGGAGGCTAAATAACATGTTATTAAACAATGACTGGGTTAATTTTCACAAAATTTTACAAACAACTATTTGCTAACAAGTTGTATAATCTGGGCAAAATAGATAAATTTCTACAAACATATAATATTCAGGACTGAATCAAAAAGAAACAAAAAGTCTGAACAAGTTGATTATTTCTAATGAAATTGAAAGTGTAATTTAAAAAAATTCTCAACAAAAACAACATCCTGGACTAGATGGACTTATAGGTGAATTTTACCGAACATTTAAAAAAGACTTAGCATTCATATTCCTCAAAGTATTCCAAAATATTAAGAAAAGGGAAGCCTCCAAGTTTATTTTACAAAGAAAATTACTCTGATTACAAAACCAGACAAAAATAATACAAAAATTGAAAATTACAGGCCAATGTCCATGATGAACATAGATGTCATAACCCTCAAAAAAAAAAAAAAAAAGTAAAAAAAAGAACATTAGCAAATCAAATTCAGTGGTACATTAAAAAGATTGTACATCATGATCAAATGGGATTTATTCCTGGGGTGAAACTTTGGTTTAATATCCACAAATCAGTTAATGTGATACATCATATAAATAAAATGAAGAATAAAAATCATATGATCATACAAAGAGATGCAGAATAAGCCATTTGACACAGTCCAGAATCCATTTGTGATAAAAATTATCAACAAAGTAGAAATAGAGGGAACAGACCAAAATATGATAAAGACCATATTGAATAGGCAAAAACTAGAACTGGAAGATTTAGCCACAACACTCAGGCAAGAAAAAGAAATATAAGGCACACAAACTGGAAAGAAAGAATTAAAACTGTTAGTTTTGCCAATGACATTATACTTTATACAGAAAACCCTAAAGATTCCAATAGAAAACTACTTGAACTGATACATGAATTTAGTAAAGTAGCAGGATACAAAATATCTAGAAGTCAGTTGCATATTTAAACTTTTTTTTTTAAGATTAAAAAAGTTTATTATGGGGAGGGAGGCAGAGGCAAGAAAGGGGAGCAGCTTAGACAAGAACCTAGTATAAAGGAACCATGGACATGGACAACAGGTGGGATTGACTTTGGGGGGAATGAGTGAGTGGGGCGGGGGACAGAGGGGAGCAAAAAGGGGATGGATGCAATACAATAACAATAAAAATTTTTAAAAATTATTATTTCCAGAGAGAGAGGAAGGGAGAGAGGCACCTGCCTCCAGCTATGGAGCTGGCTGGAGACCTGGTTATATGCCCTTGCTGGGGAATTGAACCAGCGACCTTTGGGTTCCAGGCTGGAATCTTATCCACTGTGTTACCAGCCAGGGTTCAGTTGCATTTTTTATACATCAAATGATATATCAGAAAGAGAAACTAAGAAAACAATCCCATTCACAATTACTTCAAAATGAATAAAATATCTAGGAATAAATTCAAGCAAGGATGTAAAAGATTTGGAAAATTATAAGAACACTGACAAAAGAAATTGAAGGCAATACAAATAAGTAGAAACATATGCTGTGTTCATGGATAGGAAGAATTAGCATTATTAAAATATCCACACTACCCAAAGCAATATGTAGATACAATGCAATTTCTATTAAGATACCAATGGCAGATTTTCACAAAAATAAAAAAAAAAAAAAATTCCAAAAATTTATGACATCAGAAAAAATACAAAATAACCATATCAAGCTTTAGAAAGAAGAACAAAGTTGGAGGAATTATGCTACCTTATATCAGACTATACTACAAGGCCACAGTAATCAAAACATGGTACTGGCATAAAAACAGACATATAGATCAATGGAACAGAATAGAGAGTCCAGGAATAAACCCATGCCTTTATTCTCAATTAATAATTGACAGAGGGGGCAAATCATACAATGAGGTAAAGACAGCTCATTCAATAAGTGGTGTTGGGAAAATTGGGCAAATATGTGCAAAAAAAAAAAAAAAAAAAAGAAAGAAACTAAACCACCTTCTTACACCATACATTAGAATAAACTCAAAGTGGAATAAAAAACATAAGACACAAACTATAAAAATTCTCAAAGAAAGCATAGGCAATAAAATTTCAGTCATTTCTCATAGCAATGTATGTGTATATTTTTGATATATCTCTTCAAGCAAGGGAAACAAAAGAAAAATAAACAAATGGGACTATATCAAACTAAAAAAAAAAAATTGGACAGCAAAAGAAGTCACCAACAAAATAAAAACAACCTATTGAATGAGAGAACATATTTGTCAATGATACATCTGATAAGGGGGTTAACATCCAACATTTATAAAGAATTTATACAACTCAACACTAAAACAACAAACAATCCAAGTAAAAAATGAGCAAAGGACCTGAATAAACACCTCTTCAAAGAGGACACACAGACGGCCAATAGACATATGAAAAGGTGCTCAAAGTCACTAATCATCAGAGAAATGCAAATTAAAACCAAATGAATTATTACCTCACACCTGTCAGAGTAGCTATCATAAGTAAATCAACAAACAACAAATGTTGGTGAGGATGTAGAGAAAAGAAAACCCTCATGCACTGTTGGTGGGAATGCAGACTGGTGCAGCCACTGTGGGAAACAGTATGAAGTTTCCTCAAAAAATTCAAAATGAGACTGACAGTGGCCTAAGGAGAGAGAGGGAGAGGAAGAAGGAGGAAAGAAGAATCTAGTCAAGGAACATATATAAATGACCCATGGATATGGGTAACAGGGTGGAGATTGACTGTGGGAGCAGGGAGGAGGACCGGGCAGGGGAGAGCAATGGAGGAAAAATGGGACAACTGTAATAGAACAATACAAAAATTTTAAATGGAATTGCCAAAAACATAATTGAAAAATAAAATAAAAATGGAATTGTCTTCAGACCCAGCAATCCCACTTCTGGGAATATATCTGAAAAAACCTAAAACACTAATTTGAAAGAACATAACCCCCCCTATGTCCGTTGCAGTGTTATTTGTAATCACCAAGATATGGAAAGAGCCTAAGTGTCCATCAGTAGATGAGTGGATAAAAAACTGTGAAACATTTAAGTGATAGAATACTACTTTGCCATAAAAAAGAAGGAAATCTCACATTTGTGAAAGCATTGGATGAACCTGAGGAGTATTATGCTACATAAAATAAGCCAGTCATAGAAAAACAAATACCACATGATCTCATATGTGGAATCTAATGAACAAAATTTAAACTAACGAAATAAAAACGGACCCATGGATACAAGAAAGAGATTGATAGCTGTTAGAAGGGAGAGGGTTTGGGAGTTGGGAGAAAAAGGTAAGGGATTAAACAAACAAACAAACAAACAAAATGCTTTGTACCCAAAGACAGCAGAATGGTGATTACCAAAGAGAAGAGGGAGTGGGCGGGGACAGATGAAGGTAAAGGGGGAATAAATGGTGATGAAAGGAGAGTTGACTTGTGGTGGTGAACACACAACAGATAATGTGTTATAGAACTGTACATTTGAAACCTATATAATTTCATTAACCAATGTGACCTGAATAAATTCAAGAATTTAAAATTGGACTTTAAGATTCAGATTTCCGGTGTCTTGACATTTGAGAGGTACAATCAAGATTTTTCTCATCACAATTCTTATATTGCTTTCTGTCTTTAATATAATAATAACCATTAATATGTGGTGGCCACTGTGACATTCTGACAAGTCTCCCTTCAAGAATAAAGGACTTAATGCTCAAGTTTACTGAACCAGCAGACAAGCTTTCTTTAGCAGCTGACTCAGATTCGAGCATCTCTCAAGTCATACCCTCTTCCCAAGATGAGTCCACCCAGCAACCGGAGGGGTGATATAAGGGCCCATGTCCTTCGACCACTGGGGACAACTCTAAAGGATCATCTCATCTTCAGACATCACATTAGAGATGACTAAATCTTTCACTGAGGCCACATGACAGTGTAACCTCTCCCTCTGCCCCACCATTACTAACCTGTCCTTTCTCTTCCCCAGTCATAAGAACATCCTTCAATAAACCTCCTGCATCCTCCTCTCCTTCTCAGAATCTCAACCCCGGAACCTCACCTAAATCCATACCTCAGGCACCTATAACATGTCTAAAATTATGATTCACTGCCTGTCTCATTTCAGTTGGCTGGGTTTGCTTCTGATTTATTTTTATATTCTAAAGTTCTAGTCAGTAACTGGCACATATGAACACCTAGCAAATGCTTGTTAAATAAATTCCTTAAAACTGAGATGTCATGTTGTTGGGCCAAGAAATTTTTTCTGTTTTCTTGTTTAATTAAGCTCACTTATTTATGTTCTCTCCCTCTTTACAGAAAAATAATTTAGAGCAGTTAACCCCAGAGCTGATTTTACAGGGTGCATGCGATCAATTGGCAAAATTTTAGTAAAATAAACAACATACCACAAAAGTGTTACATTTTGGAATAAATTTATTCTTCAATGAAATACATAAACATAGTCATTATTTTTTAAATTGTTCAAAAAAGTCTCCATTTGCTTCAATAATAGACTCGATTCAACTTCAAAATCTTGAGCATGCTTTCATTAACTTTTCTTTACCTATAGACATCATAATGTTTTCAGTCTTAGCATTAACAGCTTCTTTATTGGAATGAGGCGGTTTATTAACTTCTCTCTCACAAATGCTCCATACATAATAGCCTTTTAAAGGATTTGCATTTGGTGAACTAGATGGCCAGATTTCCTTTGACTAGAATTCAAGAACATTGACACTGAGAAATTCTTGCACTTTTTTGGCATTATGCGTTGGTGTACCATCTTTTTGGAAGAGAAAATTATGTCAATTTGTGACTTGCTTCATCCATGGTACAACTAGTTTCAAAACGTCAAGGTAAACATCAGCTGTCACCTTCAAGCCTTGTGGGAAAAAATGTGGGGTCTTCATTAAGATTCTGACAGAGCCACCTGTTGTTTCTTCTGTTGACTATTTGGTCCAGCTGAAAATCCTTTGCCTTTGGAGAAGAAAATCAATGGGTTGTTTTCTTTGGGATTGTTCAAGTTTGTTAGCAGTGTCCTTTGTCTTCTGCGTCATAAACTGGCCCCTTCTAAGAACATACGATCTGTATCTGATATTTTCAGCAACAATCCTGTGTCCCGTTGCATCTGACATCTGCAGCCCTCTTGCTATGGAGCACATTGACTTTCCTGAATTTTCATTGATGATCTCCTGGATTCTGTGTACAACATCTGGACTTGTGCCATCCTTGCATACCTTATGCATTTCCCTTGTTGGTGTGGCAACATCAGGATCAGCATCATACACCTTCTTCATGTTGTAAACTATATGTAAAGGGATGTCATTGAAGTCTGCAATTTCCTTAGCAGTTCACCCTGCCCAAAGTCCAGAAATGATTGTTGTCTAACATGGTATTCCTTTGACATGACGGTTGCTTTCAGAATTTAATACTTTATATCTGACACAATGATGTTAAATCATAACCTTAGAAACATAGTTTTTCAAAATCAGTAAGAAGCACATGAAATAAGGAGATGCAAAGTTATTGCCAATTGATCGTGTGCACCCTGTAATGAAATAGTGGGGAAATGGGAATGACAGCATGTAAAGGCAAATATACCAGTCAAAAGGGTCAATTAGTTGTAATTTTTCAATGAGTATCTTTCATCACTGAATAAGTATCATTATCTACTACTATAAACCAGGCCTTTCTTAAATGCTAAAATAAGTCTTTATCCCTAAGAAGAATTACTTCCAAATAGGTGAGAGAGGCAAAAATAGAATAAAATAGCACAATTTCAGAATAATAGGCAGTACAAAGACTTCTGAAGAGGATCAGAATGTAACATCCCAAAATATTCTACTATGGCTTATTGACCATTTTGAGAGAAAGTCTACTGAGAAATAACAGACTAAAGAAGGGCTCTCTATCTAAAAACAAGATAAAAATTCCCTGTAAGAAAGATGCCATCCCTGCACCAGAAGGAGAACATTCTTATCACCAGACATGGAGAGCTGACAGCAAGATGACTCTGTACAAGCAAACCTCAATAAGATTGTCCTTATCTTCCATGAGATTCCCACCCAAATTTCTTATTCACTTTTCCACAATTTAACACTTCTGTCTAGTCACATCTCCACAATTTATCACTCACTCTGTGTTAAAATGGTATAAAAGCCTCCGGGTCTAATTTTTTTTTTTTTTTAGGATTTTTATTTCTTTCTATCAATTCCTCCATGCCATGTAAAAATATTAATATTAAATAGCATGTGTATGCTTATTTTCCTTGTTAATCTTTCTTCTAAAAGTCCAACTCACAGGTCCCAGTCATAGAACCTTACAGGATAAAGGGAGTTTTTCTCCCCTAACCACTCTAGGTAGGATAGTTAGGGAAGTCCCCACCAAGAAGGTGAGTGAGCAGAAACCTCAAAGATGAGAATTCATACTCTCTGAGATTTGGGGGAGAAACTTCAAGGCAGGGAAAACACCTGCTATGAAGTCCAAGCATTAGGTACAAATTTGATTCTAAGCAATCAACAGCTAAATACAGTAAACTGCCTGTTTTTGTTGTTGTTTAAAGATTTTATTCATTATTTTTAGAGAGAAGAGCAGGGAAGGAGGAAGAAAAGGAAAGAAGAGAAGCATCAGTGTATAGTTTCCTTTCACCTGCCTCCAGCTATGGACCTGGCTGCAAACCTGGCTTGCAACCTGGTTATGTGCCCTGGCTGGGGAATTGAACCAACAAAGTCTGGGTTCACAGGCTGGTGCCAATCCATTAAACCACCAGCCAGGGCCTAAATTGCTGTTTTTATCTAGAAGGGGTATGTGTTCAGATTCTCAGGAGAAAATGATAGGGGAACTCAAGTTAAAGATTTTAGCCTTAGTTGACAGGATTAAGCTATTAATGGCTATTGTTTCAGGAACTGGATTGCATGACCACATGGTTTCAGGAGGACACCAGCAATTCAACCTTTGTGCCCCAGGGGCTTCTGCAATGGATGGTGATGGTATCTGAGCCACTGGGTTCCAAAGAGGGAACCTCTGTGACTCAGATAAGGAATTGTTGATCAACAGATAAAGAAGTACTAGGAAAATCTCCACTGGACTACAATTCTTAACCAATTAATATTTTTTCCAAACCCCTTACCTACTCTTTCTTCTCCTTATAAAAAGGCCAGCTTGAAATGAGATGTTCAGATAATTTTTGAGAGGACATAACCCACCATCTTCTCAGATCACTGGCCATCTGAATAAAGCACCCATAAAGATTCAATCCTTCCCTTTACTTATTGGTTCTGGTAGTGACAGGCAGACTGAATGCTGAGTTTTCCAGTCTCAAAACCAAAGTTTTTCCTTGAATAAAACTGGGTGGCACTGCGAGAAATAAACAATGGCTTCAACTACTTCACAACAAAGACAGCAGCAGTAATTTGTGACAGCTTTTGGTAGTGACACTGGAGACCTAACATTAAGAAGCATTCACAAGAGAAAATTTCTGTGAGGGCCGCACTGACTCAGTGTGCTTACAGCAGCAGCAGAATGACATGACCCTCAAGTTTTCTTCTTTAGGTAAGAGCTGGGTGTCAGACAGTCAAGATTACACTCTCCATCAAAGGCCTCAGTACAGGTATGTTTGAGTATTCATTTATTCTGCCACTCATTAATCAAAAAGGAATTGTTCAAAACAACCTGGGACAAAGGCTTCTAATCACAACACTCTTTTTCCTGCTGCATTTAAGGACTCAAATTTAAGCTGACTTCATAGAATTCTTTTGAAATACCCCCTACCCAGATAAAGAGCTGCTTGTTCCCAGCATATAATTCCATTCTTTTCATTCACGGATGCATACACCGCCACCTGCTCCTTTTCCCTCCACCCCACACCACTGCTATACAATGGGGCTTCAGGTCTTTTGATACATACTAAGTTTTATAGAGATGCAAATAAATAAACAGGTATAAAATTTAAAAAATAATATCAAGATATTCAAACAAAATGAGAAGTAGACATTGTTAAGCTATTACTATAGGAGCAGGTTTGTTTAACTTTTCACTTTATTTCCTGACAATTAAACACACACACACACCACACACACACACGCACACATACACACACACTTGTTAAACAGCAATGCTCTGGCAGGGAAATGTTACAATAATTCAAAAAGTTTGTATCCCAAAGTAAAAAATTGGCAGTTCAAGCTTTATGATAATAATAGAGTAATGCCATCAAGATTATAAAAGATGCTGCAACCATTATACTGTTGCAGCTTCTTACTAATAAACCACACAGATAAAATACCTACTGTATCAATGAGTTAGATGCATTTTATTTTACAAATGACTAAAGCAACTGAGCTCAAATTCAGGTTCTACCATCTAAGGAGTTCAGGACATGCTACCCCTAAATACACCACTTTGGTATACTGATTATTTTGAGCTGAGGACACTTGGAAAACAGCAGATTTGGGAAGAGGCTTTCTCTGCACTCCTCTCTCTGTTTAAAGACAGAGTTTCTGAAAGGAACTTAGTTGTCATGAATCCCCTTTCCTGGATTTTCATCAGCCGAGAAGGATTGACTATTGTCACAGGAGAGGAGACTAGAAGTCAACACTACAGCAAGACCAACTCTGTCACCAACTGTGATGTTTCCCATCAATTCTGCTAAAGGCCTGTTCATCTTTCCTAAAATTCTGTACTTTCCCTTAAGGGGCATCTAGTCCTCTTTCCCTCCCCCTTCCCCTGCTAAGATGGTATAGAAACTCTCACATCTCAGTGTTTTGAGGTATTCACTTTGCTGTCCTCTGATGGCCCCAGGCAGGTAATATAAAAAATAAATACACTTGTGTACCTTTTCTCTGTTAAGCTGCATAGACCCAGCTATCAGTCCTAGAAGGGTACAAGGAAAGTCTTTTCTCCAATACATGCCTTTCTTCAACTATAAACTATAAAGAATTGATAAAGTGTTGAGATGAAATAACAACATGTCAAAGCCCTAGGGCCAGCATAGTATCAAGCAGGTGACAGTCACTCAGTCTCTCCCTTTCCTTCCCTTCCCTCTCATTTTCTACAACCTAGTGTAGAAGGGTAATATCCTGAATGCAGGTTACAGCCAAAACCATTCACACGAAGCCCCCCATGGGTGTACAAATGGAGGCCAGCATACTATGCCTACCTAATTGAAAATTATAAATAAAGCTGGCAAAGTGTCAAATAAAATGTTATCCCCTCCTCTCTTCACACATATACTTTCAAACAATCTGGAAAGCCAAGTTCAAATTTAGATTTCTCAAGTTCCTCAGAATTCCACACCAAAATCTGGCAGGAGGCCCAGGGGCACACACAGTCCTGCCCAGGCACCTGACTCTTCCCAGCAGGTGCTCTCCCACCCAGGGGCCTGGTAGGCAGGGTGTTAACACAGTGTGATCAAGATCCAGACATTCCTCTATAAACAGCCGCTGTCTGCCAGGAAAAAAATAGGACTGGGAAGTCGTCTTACCTAGAGGCCTTGGAGGCAGTATCAGGGCCTATTGGACTGAAAATTCCATAATACTAAATACCCTGAGCTTAGTCTAGGAATAGGGTACGGGTTGCAGGTTGTTGGTAACCTTGGCCCCAAGGACTCACACCCACTCGGTGGAGAGGGAGCTGCAGAGAGATGCTCTAAAGCACAACCTTAAACCCAGTTTTGCCTGGTTCTAATAGTGATCTTGCTTACAGTTCTAGCAATTCCTGCAATAACTCCACCTTCACCAGGAAACTAATACCCACAAAAATACTGAAGTTAATATGATTATGGCATCACGTAAAAGTAATTCTGGCCTTGCCCAGTAGAGCTCAGTTGGTTGGAGTATCGTCCCGTAGATCAACAGTATGCGGGCTTGTCTCCCAGTCAGGGCGCACATGTAGGTTGCGGGTTCAACCCCAAGTTGGGGTACACGTGAGAGGCAACCAATCAATGCTTCTCTTTCACACCGATGTTTCTCTCCCTCTCTTTCCCATCTTTTTCCCAACTATGTTGCTATTTTAAGGTACATTTCCAATTATGCTTATGGGAAAAAAATTTTTCCCTATCACAATGTGGTCATGGTGAAATAATTCAAACTTAATTTCTGGGATTCACACTTTATTTGATCCATGTGGCTCTTTTAAAAACTGCAAAATACCCTTTCTGAAAAAAGAGGAAAGGAAAATATGCTTCTTTTTGGCTTCTATGCATTTAACAAGACAGAAATACTTAGTTGTAAAATTGTCTTGCCGTTTACAAAGATTTGTCCCTCAAACTATGAAACACAACTCATTTATACCGGTGTCACATTACTGACCCAAGTCCTTCCCATTCCACCACAGCGTGCATGGAGGCATGGAAAAGGGAAAGAGAGACTTAATAATTAACTGAAAGGACAGGGACAAAAAGGGCTTGTAGCACGGCGATAAAAACATGCACAGACAGCTTGACAACTCATTTTATTCTGCCCTCCATTGAGCCTGAACAAAACTCACCAAATATTTCAGTGTTAACTCCTTCTGCTCACTTACAGATTGGGATGTTTTTTAAAAAATCATTGAAATTTAATTCGTCCCATAATCTTACAAGTTTAACTTTTTATTTGAGTCGTTCAATCTTACACTTCAAAATATGTAAATGTGTAAAATTCATGTGGTCCTGTAGTTTCTTATGATCACCATAGTAAGAAAACTTCAGGTTTTCGTAAAACAACCATTCAATCATTTCTTAATGAGAATGACATGACAGCCTTTGCAAAAAAATTAAAATAAAGCACCACAGGCCACATGAATTAGAAATGTGATTTTTTTAAAAAAAAAAAGATTTTATTTCATTATTTTTAGAAAGAGGGGAAGGGAGAGAGGCAGAGAGGGAGAGAGACATCAATATGTGGTTGCCTTTCACCTGCCTCCAGCCACATACCTGACTGGAGACCTGGTTTGCAACCTGGTTATGTGCCCTGGCTGGGGAATCAAACCTGTGACCTTTGGGTTTGCAGGCCGGCGCCTTATCCACTGTGCTACCAGCCAGGGCAGAAATGTGATTTTTTTTACTTGTATTATCAGCAGCAGTAATGACATTGCACCCATTCATTATCAGTCTTTCACCTGATAATAGGCAAAAATATGCATTGGCCAAAAAGTTAACCAGAGACTTAGTGCGCCAAATATCTTAGTTTGGGTTGCTATAGATATAGATAGACCATAGACTGGGTAGGTGACTTACACAACAAACACTTATTTCTCACAGTCTTGGAGGTTGAGAAGTCCAAGGTCAAGATGCCAAAGGATCCAGTGTCTGGCAGGGACCCTCTCACGTGGCAGAGGGAAAGGAAGCAAGAGCTCTCATGCCTCTTCTTGTGAGAATACTAATGTCATTCATGAGGGCACCACTGCCATGACATTACCTCCCAAACACCCCATTTCCTAATACCATCACACCATCACACTGGCCTCCATATATGAATTGCAAGGGGAACATAAACTTCATTCCATAGCATCTATAATGCCAGTAATATCTATTGTAAGGGTTTTCAGGAAAGGCTGCTGATTATTAGTCAATAAATATTTTATAAAAAGTCAATTATTAGAGAAATATGTCTGAAGTATATATGCAACTATTTATATCTGCATATATACTATATAGATTAGATCATCTGCATACACACAGGCATAGTTGTACATAAGTGTTTAAATCAGAAAAATATCAAATGTAGAACTCACATATGTAATTATACACAAAATCAAGTCCCAAAAAATGCACTTTAACAACTCAGCCACTAAATTTCCCATTTTGATCACCCTCTTTGGGTCTCATTAAGATGGCTATTAGGAGCTGAGCTAGCTGGAAGCTAAAGTAAGGTACTCACATTCTGAATGGAAGAAAAATGGCCTGGTGTTCTCTAAAAGGGAGAGTCAGAAATTAGGTTTCCACTAAGAATGATTTGTTATATAGGCAATTCTGTGCATTTAAATCTCTACTATGTTTCTTTTTACTGAAGAATCACCTTTACTAATAGACATCTCTATCCTCACACATAAAAACACAGAGGCTCTTAATTCAGGGTCTGGTGCCCTTCCTCACACTGATTTCTGGCCTAAACCAGATCATCCCAAACATGCATTCTATTTGAAAGTTACTGAGTGCTCACTGTGTGATGTGGATAATTCTCAGTGCAGAAATGGAACAGTTAATAAGATATATAGGGTACTTTTTATGAAATGGGGAGATGAGAGAAGAAATGAAAGTCAGTAATAGGCAATAAACAAGGAAACAAGCAACATATTTTCAGACAAAGATAAGCAAAATGAAGAGGTTAAAACATGGGTCTCTCCCCATTCTGCCCCTCGTCCCTATCCCCACCTTATCATCTGTTACTGTTTTCTTATAACCTCTTACACTCCATCCTGAATGAACTATTTTCTCCTTTTGTGGACTTAATGATCTCACCTCCACTTCTAGTCTGTCACTTTATTGCACACGTTTACCTGTCTTATCTTTGTCAATGAGACTTTAAGTCCCTGTGGAGGGAAGGTCAGACATTTTTTTTTTCCCATAATGATTTTGCAGTAGTAATTCCTGGCATATATAGCTTGGTTTTCCTTACCAAATGACATTTTCAATAAATTAACTGAACAAATCTATTGGAGAAATAAAGAAGTCACTAAGGATGGGGAAATGCAAGATTGGAAAAAAATTTAGCTTTAGTTATATAGCTAACAGGCTTGGTAATTATTAATGCATATAGAAAGTTATGGTTCCAGGAACTGGAATGTATTACCGGACCTAACCAGACTCCAGGAGACCTACAAGCAATTCTAGCTTTGTGCCCTAGGAGGACTACAAGCAAACAAGATAGTATCTGTGCCGTTATGCTCCAGGAAGGGAATGTCTGCTGATCAAGGCACAGATGGAGAATCACCAGTCAACAGATGAAGAGATGCTACGAAAATCGCATGACTGCAGTTTTTATCTGATTAACCATTTTCACCCAGTGCCAAACCCCTTACCTACTTTTTTTCCCCTAAATTCCAAACCCCTTGCCTACCCCTTTCTTCTCTATAAAAAAGTCTTTTAGGGCACATAACCCATCATCTTCTCTGATTGCTGGCCATCTGAATTAAGTGCCCATAAAGATTCAATCCTTATCTCTACTTATGGTCCTGGTAGTGACAGGCAGCATGAATGCTGACTTTTCCGGTTTCACCAATAGTAGACTAGCATTGTATAACTTGAAGCTTAGTAGGAATGGCTATGTTGATGTGATCACAATCTTCTATAAAGATTTTATGATATTCTCATTACAACCATGCTCTATTATTTAATCTAGTGTTGTTCACTCAGTGTACATTTTAAAAAATGGAATTTAGAATTTACACTACTAAAATGATATCTGCCAGATATTGAATTGAATGGTCATATAGTAAGAGTTAAGAGGTGAGCCCAGGGGCACCAGAAAGATCTTAAGAACTTGCTTCCAGAGACAGAGCAGCTAACTGTAATACTCTTGTGTAACTGCACTGACAACTGACAATACTTTGAGTCTGCCTTGCAGTACTGAAAAGCCCCTGTGACCTCACAATGGCCTCAGGCTATTACCCTGAGGGCTACACCCAGCTCAATCTTTAGCCAGCTCCTCCCAGTGAACTTCCAGTTCTAAGATAGGCAGAGGAAAAACTTTGGACATTGCAACAATTAAGAGCTTCTTAAGGTGATTAGAAGCCATCTGCATGATAATGGATATACAAGAACCAAAGTGTAAATCCAAAGAACTGGTTGCTTTGAAGGTAATAAGAAAATGCCTCATTTGCTGTTGTCAAAAGAGGGAAGAATCATAGTAAATGCTCTATTACTCATATCAGACTTAGAATTTCTTTAGAGTTACATCTCAAAAAATGTTATTTATCAGGAGGCCAGTTTATTGCTACAGCTCAGATGTGCTCCTATGCAATCCTTGATGGTTTTTCTCCAGCACAGGCAGTTCTAGGAACATGGCTCTACTCTTAAGTCTTTTCTTTCACCTTCAAAGACAGAATCCATCAGAGCACAGAACAATCACAAATTCAAAGGAATGTGCAAGAAGCCTGAGGTTTCCTAACTGTATTTTGTGGCCCCGGGCTTATTTTTCTTGTTAGGTTTAGAAAGGGAAGAGTAGAAAGTATTTTCCATTTTTATTTTGCTAATGGAATATATGAATCAAAAAGATGCTGAATTAATGAATTTCAGACAGAAGAAACATGTTATGAAGAATAAAGCAATAGGCTTTTCCTGAGTTGTTATATGTGGTCACTTCATCAAAGGACGGAAAATAGTTGAAGTAGAAGAGGAAATTTAATAGGGGGTAAATCTTGTTCTATCATTATGGTACCCATTGTTCCTAAAATTAAAAATAATAAGTATTTATTGAGCATATATCATGCATCAGCCAATAATACTAGATGTTTCATGTGATTACCTAATTTCATTTTCCCAACAACACTATATGGTATCATGATCTCATTTTCACAGATAGACTGAAGCTCAGGAATCTTAAATAATTAGCTCAAAGTCTTATAGATAAGGTAGCACCTTGAAGAGACAGAATTAAAAAGCAATGCAGATGACTTAAATTTTGCAGTCTCCCTGATGTATCAATTCTTTTGAGAATAATTAATTTCAGAAATCAAATGATACCCCTTCCCCATTTTAAAAAATATTGTTTTAGAATAAGACTTAATTCTGCATTTTACTTGTGAGCTATCAGGAGTTTTCAAATGCCTTAACTGAGAGTAAGAATCTTTAAAGATTTAATGAAAAATGCACTTAACATATTTAATTAACTTGCATAACTAAGTGCATACATATTTTTGATGAAAGACCCCTGCTGAGTACAAGCTTGTCCCATTGGTCATTGTAGCAGTGTTACAGTTTTTCAGTCCAAAACGCTGCCTGTGATAGCAGTAGGACAGCTCACACGCAGGATGTGGTCAAGGAGGAAGAGACAAGTTCTAAGGGATCACATAGCAGGTATAGCAGTGGCAATTTAAAACATGGCATAATTTCAACATCAAAATAAAGTTTTCTATAACAACTGAGCTTCAAGAGAAAGGGATGAAAAACAAAAAGGGTAGGTGGGAAGGATTAGAAAAATTCAAGGCCTGAAACAGAGGACGTGTTATAATAACTGTGTCAAATTATCCCATAGCTGTGAGAAAATAAACTGAAGTTATTTCTTCTAAAGTCATTCAATCTAAGTATGCTAAACATCTCTTGTCGTATTTGGATGTTATTCAATTCACTGTAAAGGAATGAACACCTAAGTGATTGTCAACAAATCCTGTTATGCCATCCTGCTGACAACAGTTTTTATTTTTCACAGACATGATTGTAGTTTCATGCCTCTATTTAATCACAGTTGCGTGCAATTACCTAGATAGATCTCATAGTGTGACATCCAACACTTATTTATTGAGACGAACTCTCTTTTGTAGATTTCAAAATCATTTGCCTTCTAGAGCTTCCTATTTCTTAAGCTGGGTGGAGGAGGGGAGAGGGGGGAGAAGGTAGCAGGAAAAAAATCTTATTCTTGTCAGAGAAAAAGTATAACTCAGAAGTGGCTTTTTAACTTTTGAAAGCGTGTAATAATAACTTGCTCCAATACTCTCATTTTGTTTTTTCTTATTTTCCTCTTAGAGAGGAGGCAACATTCGATTCCCTCCTCTGCCTTAATTAAATGCCGCCTTTGCAAACGGTAGAGTAGGAGAAATAAAGCTGGGAGGCAGAAACCTGGGACAGTTGATTTCTCTTGGGTTACCTTGCAGTTTCTGGTTGTATTCAGTCCTGTCAGACTGGCTCCTCCTCAGGGTGCCAGAGTGGTCTCCAGAAACACTGCTTTCAACCACAGTGTCAGTTTTCCTTCTCTCCAGCATGTAGAACCGGGGGCGCAAGAAGGTCAGGTTCTTCTTCCTGGTGCCCACGTTTTCCTTCCTGGTGGCTTCTTCGGGCTCCATCTGAGGCAGAGATATGCTTCAGACACTTTGCAGGCAATGGCTGGTTGTTGCTCAAGTGCCTCAGAGTGAGGGTTCAAGCCACCAGAGTGACCCGTTTAACTGCCCCCTTCTAACTAACCGGCTTCACTCCAGGATTAGTTGTCTGTGACCGCCACCTGTACGGAGTCCCAGAGCCCCACCCCGGTGAGCTCATTCCTTTTTTATACCTACAATCCAACAGGGGAAGTTGCCACCTGTTACCTGAGAGACCTGCAGCACAGAACTAGGCAAAGCAGGGACTGCGCTGTCACATGCTAAGGAGGCAAACAAAAATCCCATTGTGTGGGGCAGGGCTGGGGGCAGGGGGAGAAGGAAAGAGAACCAGGTGAGGCGGGGAGGGAGGGGTGTGCACCTGAGTGTAACCTGCAGCTGATGGGTTTAATGTGCCCCAACGGGGGTGCGCTCAGGGCACTGCCTTGTGATCTGTTGCCTGGAGGCAGAGGCGGGCTTGTGTGTCACATTTAGTCACTCACGTGTGACCACAAATTAGTGAGAGGTTAAGAGAATTTGCATTTCTATCCCAAGAGTGGATACGGAATCACTTTTGAGGATCACTATGCACAGTGAGTCATGAACACCCGAACACTATTTACTAAAAAAAATACACTTGCCAACCCACCTGTCTGCATTTTTGAGGAAACAAGGATATGAATTTGAGAGAGGTCTGTCCGCAGGCACAGGAAGAAAAGAGAATGTCCTCTACAGAGCCTGTGGGGAGCATTTTCAATTTCTCCTCTCCTGGTGTCGCCTCTGACTGAAGTGAATCCATTATGGTCCCAGCTCTGCCCTTCTCAGTCCTGGTCCTCAGGAAAGCAAGCAGCTTGTCAGGAGGTGATTTCTGCACCAGCTTTCCCCCCTTCCCTTTTGCAACAGGAGTGACTAAATGGGCAGCTCACCGTGGGAAAGTGGGAGGAAAATGGTTTGAAACTGAGAAGAGACATGTAGAAAGTAGAAAGGATGGAGGGCAAGGACTGGGAAAGACAAAGGCAAATAGTGATGGGCCTTCCATTGATTTTTTTTAGAGTTGTTTTTCCTTGTACTCTGCGAGATTTCTCAAGGGGGAGGCTCTAAGAAGCCCCCGGGATGTGCTGAGGGGTTGTATGTCCTCGTTAACTCAAAGAAAGACCCTGAGGAGGAAAACAGTTTCTTTTTTCTTATAGAGAGTCAAAAGTCAGCTTTGTGCTGCTCATTCCAAATCACGAATCACGGTTAACGCTTGTTAAACGAGATTTATACATGAGAAAAAAAAGATAAAAATTACTTCTCCAACTCAGGATACAATTCACATAATTATCTTAGAAGATAAATGACAAATTCTCATCCACTATAAAAACATCTATATATAGCTTGGCATATTGAATGGCTTTTATTTAATACAACTGATAATTTTTAAAAACAAACCCTTCCAAGCACATTCAATAAATGCTTTTAAAGGCACATTCACCACTACGATTTTTAAAAATGAGCTTTTTTGATTCATGTTTAAAATGTCAAAATTGTAATTTAACATCATATAAACATTTTTATATATGTTTGCATGTATTCACCTAGTTAATAACAGACATACTATTAGACATAATAGTACTGCAAAATCGTCCAATTAAAACTACAGGATTTATTTTTAAAATATGGGACTAGAGAGGCAGCACTCAAAAACTTGTGGGTGACCCATAAAAAAAAGAGAAAGAACTCCGGTTGGGTGGCTCAGTTTGTTGGCGCATCATCCTGTACATCAAAAGGTGGTGGGTTTGATTTCCGGTCAGGGCCCATGTCTGGGTTGTGGGCTTGGGGCATGTGCAGAAAGCAACTGATCGATGTTTTTCTTTCTCTCCTCCTTTCCTCCTTTCTCTCTCTCTCTCTCTCTCTCTCTCTCTCTCTCTCTCTGTCTGTCTCTCTCTGTCTGTCTCTGTCTCTGTCTCTTTCTCTCTTTCTCACTCTCTTCCTCTCTCTCTCTTCAAAATCAATAAACATACCCACCAGTAAGGAATAAATAAATAAATATATATATATATATATATATATATATATATATATATATATATATAT